>CM034152.1:111349062-111949062 GCA_019776745.2 Taxus chinensis | reverse complement strand
CACAACCAGAGTTAATCGAAATCATTTTTCATGCATGTGCTAAACACATGTCATGCACTCTATAAATCCAGTCATTCCAAACTTTCGATGAGGCGTTTACCATGACTCATAAGCTATAATTACAAGCTCTAGAAGATGGTTGGGTAAAATTTTGTCCTAAGAAATGAAAAATGGAATTCCCATCCAGGAAACCATCCAAATTAGATAAGTCTAAGTTAGTTGTCAATGATTTCATGGTCAAATCCTCTCCTAAGGAAAAATCATCCACCGAATTCTTTCATCAATAACACAACTATACACCCATAATAGAAACTTATGGCATGATTTTTGATAATTTTCTCACCTCTAATGTAATATCACTTCCACTTGTTCAATCCATTGATATATCATTATCCAAACCCATTTGGTATCGATATAATGATTAATACAAATATCATAGAATCAATGGTCACGAAATCAAAAGGTGTCACACATTCCGAAACGTGCTTCAAGACTTTATTAACAAGGTGACCTTTACTTAGATAATCCAAATGCACCCCCAAATCAAGGTCTTGACACAGTTAATCAACTTTTTCCAAACCACCCTTCTTCCTCTGAGAAAAAATAGATGAATGTTGTTCACACCATTAATACATTAATCAAAATTGAGCCTATCCCTCCGACTACTTTATGACTTAATGAAATGAAAATTACAGAGTCAACATCAACACTAAATGATTTTCAAACCGTGAACATTGAAACCTCCCCTGTTGAAATATTTTCTCAAATCCTTCCTATATCTTTTTCAAATTTTTCATCACATTAGCACCTCCCAAGTGGTTAAATCACCATGGTTGGAAGCTTACATGGTATTACTTTTCCACTTTCTGTGATTACCATAAAACGCGAGGCCATGCCATTGAGGATTATAGATAGATCCTTTCATAAGAAAGTTCAAAAGATTGGCATTTTACTCTTCCTTCCTTCTCATGTACAATCGACATAAACCTCAACACTTTCAGAAGAATCTACCCCTTGTAACATTCCCACTTTAAGACTTTAGAAAAAAAGGATTTTTTTATAAGGTTTTTTGTTCTAAATAATAAATATTTAGAACACACATAACAATTTCTGAATAATGTTCTCTATTCTAATAATCATAATATAGAACAAACATTCCATGCCATTCAATCTCATAATAGATAACCATATGCAGCTGTAATGACTCGATGAATTGTCGATCTCTCATTTCATGACTCGGTTTCTTACCGATATCTCATGTTAACTCAATGTATCATATACTAAGTATACTCGGTTCTCTTACCCATTTATAGGTATTGAAGTGTTCTATTTAAGAGGCCTATCTGGATATTTGTTACCAATATTCATCTAAAATCCTACATCTTAAACTAGGTGCAATAGGACAATGCAACTAGCAACTTGTGATACTTTGGCCAAATAATTTCAAATGCTATGCATGTTCATATTCCTAGACGACATACTCATCGATGGAATACATTCTTCACCCACTCCATCTTTTATCTAGAAGGGTCTTCACTGACTCTTGTCAGTCCTCTTGTCCAAGGTTTAACAATAACCTAGGTTAGCAACATAGATTGGTATAGAGAACCACTCGCGGTGACTAAGGGTACATAGACATACTCAATTGACCTAAGTTGATTGCATGTTTCTAGTTACCTTAAGTCATCGTGAGTCCCTCCCTATACAAAGAATGCTCCTAAACTAACCTAGAGTGAGACCAAGTCAAGTTTGAGTTTATGTAAACCTACATGATCCAATTCGGAAGGGTGTTGTGACATGTCACCTACAACATTATGTCCTCATGAAGACCCTAGTCTTCATGATGACACCTTATTGCAGTTGGCGAGCACCAACATCCTACGAAATCACCTCATCTAGGGGTACATATCTAGCTAAGAATTTAAATGCTTTCTTATCTTCTTAATTTAAGATTTAATTTCAGCAACCCTGCTGAATCTCTAACTTCTTTGATCATTAAGGTTACTAGCCCTAAATGATTCTCAATTTCCACGTAGATAATCTGCATCCAAACCTCCTTCCCAAAGGTTTGTATTTCATTCTTTAATATCTTATTATAGGATTCAAACTTATAAACAAAATAAATGTATCAACAATAAGATTTCATTACTTAGTTTGATCAAGTTATGCATGATTGTATTCAGATTAAGATTTCTTAGTAATGGACTTCATTAAAATGAAGTCTAACTATTGATTATGTAACTATTCTTTCCTCGTTACCTTAATCTGATTTTTAATTTAAAGAGAAGATGTATATCTTCCTCCTTCCGAATATCATTTGATTATGAATCCCAAAAAGACCTTAACAAAGTATTTATATCTATAAATAATTGTCTTTTCTTTAACTTATGTTAATTACGGATCATTTCAATTATTTCATTATACAAGGTACATAATGATTTTGTACTTTTATAATCATCATTTCATGTGTACAATGACTTAGTTAAACAACCAGTTATGAATGACAACTTGTATAGTTGCATTTTATGAAGGGATAAAATATTAACTCCCTTTTTTTCTATTTCATTTTAAGTTTAACTGAAGAAATAAAAAATAGATATGATCATAAGATAATGAGGATAAGTTTACAAATTCACTTTACAGAATGCCTCAAAAGAATGACACATCAAGTACCAATAACACTCAATATCTTTTCCATTTATCAAACAAAATACATATTTTACAAGTCTAATCTCTTTAGACAAATTTCATGCCAATCAAAATTAGTAAACTCATGTGAGAATTATAAATTTTCCCTATTTCAATTACATTTCAATAAGAATCATAATTCCTCATAAAGATTCAGCCTTTCTGTAAACATAAGAAGCATCATAAAAGGACTTGTCATCTTTTACCACTTAGGGAATCCATCTAGAAAAATTGCTAGCATGGGCCAGCTCATTGAACTAAGCATGATAAGCACTAAACATTAAAATGATGTGCTTTTAACTAACTGTCTCATAAAAAGAACTTTGCTTTTATGAAACAGTAAAGCAATTCGGATGGATACCTCAAAAGGAATAAGGATCATAAAAATAAGATCATGATAAACAATCCACATTACATTAAATAAGGATCATGATCAAACGAACACTCTTTAATCAATAATATCATAATAAAATTACAAGAGAATTAATATAACATCCAAATTACTTGTCTATTTCGTATTACAATTATCTATAGTTCATTCTTGTTTCATGCTACTTGATCAAAGAAGGTTATTAACTATAACAGTCACATATTAGAATTATTTTTAGAGAAGAAAGGAATCATAATACTCATTACTATCATAATTCTTCATATAATATCAAAGACAAAATTCATTCAATCTAAAAGGATGGAATTTAGAATGAACCAACAACATCCTAAAACAAGAATTCACTTCTTTACAAAACTAAACCAATTTCAATTTATCGATTCTAGAGGAATAAGAAGTTTAAGTTTTCCCTTAATTACCCACTCAACTTAAACAGGGTTAATGCAGATAAGAGAAAAGTAAACCAATGAAAAGTGAAACAACTTATGTCATCCGTTAAAGTTCAATGAAACATCATTGCATTCAACAAATATGAGAAGAGCAAGAACAAAATGTAAATCCTTCCACATTTCGAAGAAAAAAAGAGATGAATACCCTACTCAAAAATATGGAGAAGGTACCAATAATCTATCCTATAAAAAAGATAAACACAATCAATATCCCTAGAAAACCGAAACTGTTCCTTACCTAACAACACCCCAATTCAACAACCATTGCCACACAAAAATCGTAGTCAAAATAGAATCGATATAAAATAAACAACTAAAACTAGCAAGGCAAATCCCGAAGAGAGGGATTCTCATCAAATAAAGAGAAAAACCACTACAGTACAAACCTAATACAAATTTTCAAGCAAAAATCTCAATTACTGATTCCATAATTTCATTTTAGTGAAGATAGCATCTGCCTAGATGTTCCCTTAATTCCCATATAGAGAAAGACCTATAATGTATTCTTATGCACCCAAGGGAGATGAATACAAAGTACAACCAAGCCAACCACGTACCCACTTTATAGGAATCAAGGAAACAACGAATGGGTAAGAAGGAAGGAACTCCAACTGAGATTGGAGAAAATGAAGGCAATAAAAGTGACTTAACCCCAAGTTGGTTCTCAAAATTGAACTAAAAAGGAGTAAAATCAAACATTCCAACTCATTTCCTTCAGAAAACCAAAACTAAACTAATCCCAAGTTCCACTAAGATAATCCATTTTTACAACAACGTCAACAGATGTAAATCAAAAGGTTTCTACAAACCATTTCATACATGTAGGTGAGAGAAAAACCGATATCCTCACACAGTCCCAGGAGAAGAAGTTAAATCATATTTTACCATATTTCGAGCAAGGAAGAAAAAAACCAAACAAAATCCTTTCTTAACAATCCCACAAAGTTTAGAGGAACAAATGTATTAAAATCAGAAGGAGTAAACATTTAACTGTTATTTTGAAACAATTTTAAATTTACAAGACATCGAATCCAAATAACTATTCCAGCTTACCTCAATAGAAGCAACAATATTCGAAGTGACTAGAGTTTCAGAGAAGACAATACACTTCATACTTCCCTCAAACAAAATAAAAACAAACCCATATAAAATCTTTATCACATAATGTTTTTTCTTAATCCATTATGCATAGGAAATTAGAAGTTCACTCAACCTTGTCTACATTCTAGTTTTAGACAAAGATATAACACGATCAACACAAACATTTATCAAGAAAATACCCATATTGATTCTTTTCCAAATAGTAATCCAAACATGAGAATACAACAAAAATACACCATAAGCATTTCAACAAAACCATTGTTTCTAAGAGCATAGTTGTTCTTATGAATACATTTACTAAAAAGAAGAACTATTTAATAAGAAGAGCCTATCATTCCTGATAGTTTTTTCTTTTGATTTGTAGAAGATCTCTAGCCAAGCCTCCCAAAAATATATTCTTTCCAAAACAACATCAACAACCAATCTTCCTTCTTCCTTATACTTCTATAGATCTAGAAATAACTCAAAGATGCCAAATATTGCAAAGGATCAAAATAAAATTGCTGGTTTAAAGAACCAGAACCTTCATGTATAACAAAAAAACCAAAAAGATCAAATGACCAAACAACTTTCCCCAATTCCTCCTGCCTAACTCCTAGGTGGTTTATTCTTACCTAAGGCCATTGAATGCATTGAATGCAAATTTCCCTCCTCTTTCCTTATGCAACCACCATTTTAAACTTGGTGAGTTCTATTGAAATTTTTACATGTATTTTAAATTTAGCAATGATGTCAGCTTAGGCATCCCATTATCCTCTCCATGTCTCTGCCAAACTTGGAAAATTTAAGATGAAAGGACAAAAATTAATCCTCATGAATACATTAGAAACCATTACCACTAACTTCCCACTTTCCACGTAACCCTTAGGTCCCCTTTAGGCTTAGTAATAGTTTAGGTCACATTAATATTAGTTAGGTTTCCACCTTAGTTCTTAGATCATTTAGAATTTACCTTAGGTTATTTCCAAAAACCCCATAACTACTAATCATATCACCTTAGGTTAGCTCATAACCCTTAGATTAGAATCCATATAGGGTAGGACACTTCAACATAGGTTAAGGTGTAAATTGTAGTAGTTTATTAATAGGTCCTAGGTAAGTATTGTTACCTTAGATTAAAATCCAACTAGGATAAAACATTTCAGATTAAGGTCAGATCTAAATAATATCAACCATTCCAACCAATGGCTAAGGTATTTTCCTTAATAGCCCAGTAACAAGTCCTTAATCTCCTCACGATGTCTCAACATTACAAAAATTTTATAAAGGTGGTCCAAACTTACTGTTTGCAACATGATGCCAAGTAAGGATACTTGAAGCTGGGTCCTTTAAACTTATAACCAAAATACAGATCAGTTCCATAGTACCTTTCATTCAGAATGTCCAGTTAACAAGATGACAATAAAGAAGTACTAAAGCATACCTTGGATCAATGGAATTCATTTAAGGTGTGTTGCTATCATATGGTAAGTATGAAAATAATAGTACAAATTTATAACTTACAATTCACATAGCTAGAATGGCTTCATTTCCAAATAAATAGAACTATAACAAGCATTAATTATGAACAGTAATAATTTATCCATTTCAAACGTGATTTTTACAGCAAGTCAAAAGAATACACCTTCCTAAGATAAATCACATGTCAACGTTTGCAATGTTAAAAGTGGATTTAATCATAGTAACAATCATGCCCAAGGCATTACATACCTTCCTCCTTAATAAGAATCAGTGTCACTAATGATTAACTTAATCAAACCATTAAAGTTTAGGACAAAACTTAATTACAGTCCTTCCAATCATATGTTCATAATCAGAACTAGATTTGAGAAAGTAAAAGTTTAAAAAATATTATTTAAAATAAATGTTAAATAGTTTAGTAACTGCCCAAGTTCCGATAGATTTAACATCAAAACATGAATTAATGTTTTCATATTTTTAACAGTTTTCAGAATCAATTATGAACAAACAGATGTGGAAAAGTAGATCTTATATCTTCAATATTTTCCCAGGTTGTACTGTCTTCATTAAACTCAGTCCCCACTGAACCTTACATTGACTTATTTCATGAGTTTATTAAGTGCAACTGGTGAGTTTCCAACACTCATATGGGCTCAACCACATGATTATTCCTGGGTCTTAGACCTATAAGGAATTCTAATTCAGCACATGTGATAAATATGAAACTTAGTTCTTAAGTAAAGAAATATGGAAAATATCATGCATTCATGATAAAGTAGGAGGTAAAGCTGAATGATAAGCTACTGGGTTGATTACTTCAACAATTTTGAAGGGTCCCACATAGCGAGGCGATAACTTAGCAGCCTTGCCAAAAGTTATAGAACTCTTTTTTGGCTTAACTTGAAGAAAGACCTTCTCACCAAGTTCAAATTTCCTATCCACTCGCTTTAAGTCTGCATAAATTTTTTTCCTATCTACAGCTTCCTTCAAGCATTCAAGAGTCATTTTTATTTATTGTTCCATTTATATAAGGATTTCTTTCCCAATTACCTCTCAATCCTCAATGTTGTCCCAGCTAACAAGGTGTTCTGCATTTCCTTCTATATAATGCTTCGAAAGGTGCCATTTTTCAGAGAGGCATTATACGTGTTATTATAAGTAAACTCAACTAATGGGGAGTACTCCTCCCATTTACACTGCTGACCCATGCAATACATTCTGCAACATATCCTCTAAAACTTGATTAACTCTTTCAGTTTGTCCGTCTGTTTTTGGGTGATATGTAGAACTGAAATTCAGTTTAATTCCTAGGGCTACATTAAGGGTTTCCCACAATCTAGATATCATTCTTAGATCTCTATCTGATATGATCAATTCAGGTACTCCATGTAACCTGAAAATATCATGCACAAATATTCTTTCTAACACAGGTGAATCATCCTTTTGACTACCAAGCAATAAAGTGTGCTACCTTTGTCAGTTTATCAACAACAACAAGAATAACATCATTTTTATTTTTTGACATAAGCAATCCTTGAACAAAAGTCCATGTTTTTCACTTACCATTTGTACTGCAGAATTTTGTGAGGATATAGTTAACTAGCTTGATGTATATGTTCTAGCTTTAACACATTGGACACTCTAATACAGTGTGGCCACAAATTCTGTTCACATCATTATTCATTCCTTTCCGGAAATATTGTTGCTTTTATATCAGTAAGCATTTTTGTAATGCTATGGTTTCATAGAAAAAGGTGAATTATGAAATTCAACTAATAAAATCTTTCTTAAATCATTTGCCAACGGTATGTATACCCTATTTTGAAACCACAAGATTCCTTCATTGTCAAAATGAAAACCTTTATATCTCACATCATTTATATCTACAACAAGTGTTGTCTTTACTTTTTGAAAATAAGAATCAAATTCCATGAAACTTTTCACTTCATCTTTAAACTAAGTTCTCAATGCTATAAGAGCATAAATGTGATTCCTACAACTTAGAGCATCTTCTACTCTATTTTCCTTGCCTTTTATGTAACTTATGTCAAAATCATATTGAGATAGAAATTCTAACCATCTTCATTGTCTTATATTCAAATTTGGTTGAGTAAAAATATCCTTCAACCTAAGATGATCATTTTTGTGTTTAAAAGGCATACCAAGAAGATAATGCCTCCATATTTGAAGTGCATGAACAATGGTAGCAAGCTCTAGGTCATGTGGAGCACAATTTTTTTCATATAACTTGATTTTTCTACTTTCATAAGCTAGGACATGATCATTTTGCAATAGAATACCTCCGAGACCTTCCCCAGATGCATTCGTTACAACCGTAAAGTCTCCATTGGGATCAGGTACAGTCAGAATAGGTGTTGTAGTTAACTGATCCTTTATAATCTTAAAAGTAGATTCACATTTGTCATTCTAAACAAATTTCTTATCTTTCTTCTGTAATGAAGCTATTGGTGCAACAATCTTGGAAAATTCCTTAACAAACTTTCTATAGTAACCATCAAAACCCATGAAGCTTCTAACTTCATACACATTCTTGGGTACAGGCCACTCAATTATAGCTACGATCTTTGAGGGATCTACCGCTATTCCATTCTTTCTTATAACATGGCCCAAATAGTGCACTTTTGTGTCATAGAAATAAAATTTAGACAACTTACCATGCAACTTTCTCTTTCTTAAGATTTCTAAGACTATTTTCAAATTCTTATGATGTTCTTCAATGATTTTAGAGTATATGAGAATATTGTCCAAGAATACAAGCACAAATTTTTCCAAGTATTCTTGAAAAATATTATTCATCAAATTCACAAATGTGGTAGGTGTATTCGTCAACCCAAAAGGTAAAATTATGAATTCATAATGCCCATACCTTGTTCTAAAAGATGTTTTATGTATGTTTTCATCCTTTATCCTCAACTGATGATATCCCGAGTGAAGGTCTATTTTAGAATACACTGATGCACCATGCATCTGATTAAAAAGATCATCAATTCTAGGAAGTGGATATCGGTTCTTAATTGTTACCCTGTTTAACATTCTATAATCAATGGACAATCTAAGTTTGCCATCCTTCTTCTTCAAAACAATTATCAGTGCTCTCTAAGGTGAGACACTCGTTCTTATCAAAAATTTTAACAAAAGTTCCTGCAACTAATCCTTAAGCTCTACTAACTCAATCATAGTCATTCTATAAGGTGACTTGTAAATAATCTTGGTTCCAGGTTTGATCTCGATCGTGAAGTCAAACTCCCATTTGGGTGGAAGACCTGATAACTCTTCCAGAAACATGTCACTGAAATTTCATAACAAAGGATATTTTTCCATAAAATCATTACCTTCTTTTGTAGTTTCAAAAATTTGTACTACATACAAGGTACAACCTTTTTTTTGGCCTTTTAAAGCTGCATAGTTGACAATTTTCTAACTGAAATCTCGTGTTTTACACCCTGAATGATGGTTGTTTTGTACAGATCATCTATACAACTAATCTATTTTTTATAAATAGTAAACCTTTTATTTATGCTTAGCTAGCCAATTAAAACATATGATTACATCATAAGACCCCAAAGGAGCAACATAAAGGTCAACTTCTATGGAAAAACTAGGAAAGTCAAGGACTGCTCCAAAAAGACACATACTAACTATATGAACAACATTATTTCCATAATACAAAGTCCACAATTTATCCATTTTCTCATCTTTTCTTTTTAATTTTGAAGCTAACTTAGTAGAAATAAAAAATTCAGTAGCTCCAGTATCAAAAAGTATAGTCACAAGTATACTGAATAACTTATCTGGAACTTCTATGGGTGTGACTTTATTTTCAGCTTGCTTATCAACTACTGCAGTGTGTATCATATGCTGCTGATTGTGATCATCCTTCTTTGAAGGAAAATGACTCGCGTAATGATCCTTGCCACATTTAAAACAACCTCCGACAGGTCCCTTCCTAGGCTCAAATTTATTTCCATCCTTGAAGTTATCATTCTAGCTTCCATAAGACTTCTTTCCATTATTATTGTTCTTGACAAAGTTGTTCCGTATACTATCAACAGGTTTTTTTGTTGTTGTTTTCTTATTGTTATCAATGGAAAAAAAAAATTCATGCCAAACCTCTTCCAGGGTCCCTTTTAAGGTGCAAGAGATGAAGAAGAGTTTGGAACCTTCTTTCTAATTTCCTCCCTGTGAGTAGAGATTGCTCTTAATTTTTTTTCTTGCTTTATGGATTTTTCAACAACCCCTTCCATATTGGTTGGACTGTGAACATCCACCTCACCACCTCTAATGGGATTTAATCCCATGATAAATTTTCGTATCTTGAACTTCTCGTCAGTTTGATACTGAGGCATGTACTTAAGGAGTTTAGTAAACCTTTCCTAGTACTCTATTATAGTTAACTTTCCCTGAGATAAGTTCTGAAATTCAATCATTTTTTTATCATAGTAAAGTTGAGGTAGCCACCGTTGCCTAAAATAAATTTTAAATTTATCCCAAGTTCTGTCTTCTTCGAAAATGTTTGACTCAGGCTTATGGCTATCCCACCATGAAGACGCCTCATGGGAAAGTTGATACGCTCCCTATATTCCTTTTGTTTCCTCAGAGAATTTTCTTATCGTAAAGTACTTCTCCATTTCATTGAGCCAATTCTCAGCCCCATTCCCAAGTGTAGTTCCATCAAACTTAGGAGGACTTATTCTTTATATATCATTGGTGAGTTCAGTTGCTAAAATTGCCTTTTTATTTTCAGGATGATTAGGTATGTTTGCATTACTATCATCAACACCCGGATTTCCCCCATTCGTGTTGTCCATAGGAGGTGGTTGATTGTCATTATCAACATCTTCTCCCTCCTCCTCATTTCCCATTACTTTCTGTTCCAGTACAAAAAGATGATCTCTTGTGTCCAACAGGACAACAAGGATCTCATTGAGTTTTTGGGCAGTAGCTGCTTCTCCACCAGGTGGTCGGTTGTTTGTAACATTTCCTCTAAGTCTAACCATTTTCTATTAACAAGAAAATTTAAGATTTATAAGATTATGGACAAAATAGGTCCAAGAATTGTAACCTTCAACTCTCATACCAAGATGTAACATTCCCACTTTAAGACTTTAGAAATAAGGGGATTTTTTTTATAAGGTTCTATGTTATAAATAATCAATATTTAGAACACACATACCAATTTTTGAATAATGTTATCTATTCTAATAATCATAATATAGAACACACATTCCATGCCATCCAATCTCATAATAGATAGCCATATGTAGCTGTAATGACTCGATGAACTGCTAATCTTTCAATTCATGACTCAGAGTTTCATCGAGCTCTCATTTCATGACTCAGTTTCTTACCGATCTCTCATGTTAACTCAATGTATCGTATACTAAGTATACTTGGTTCTCTTACCCTTTTCTAGGTATTGAAGTGTTCTGTTTAAGAGGCCTATATGAATATTTGTTACCAATATTCATCTGAAATACTCATCTTAAACTAGGTGACATAGGATAATGCAACCAACAACTGTTGATACTTTGGCCAAATATTTTCACATGCTATGCACATTCATATTCCTAGATAGAATACTCATCGACGGAATACATCCTTCACCCTACTACATCTGTTATCTAGAAGGATCTTCACTGACTCCTGTTAGTCCTCTTATCCAAGGTTTAACCATAACTCAGATTAGCAACATATATTGGTATAGAGAACCACTCGCGGTGACTAAGGGTACATAGACATACTCAATCAACCTAGGTTGATTGTGTGTTTCTAGTTACCTTAAGTCATCGTGAGTCCCTACCTATACAAAGCATGCTCCTAAACTAACCTAGAGTGAGACCAAGTCAAGTCTGATTTTATGTAAACCTACATGATCCAATTTGGAAGGGTGTTGCAACATTTCAGCTGCAACACTGTGTCCTCATGAAGACCCTAGTCTTCATGATGACACCTTATTACAGTTGGCATGTACCAACATCCTACGGAATCACCTCATCTAGAGGTACATATCCAACTAAGAAGTTAAATGCTTTCCTATCTTCTTAATTTAAGATTTAATTTTAGCAACCCTGTTGAATCTCTAACTTTTTTGATCAATAAGGTTACTAGCCCTAAATGAATCTCAATTGCCATGTAGATAATTTGCATCCAAACATCCTTCCCAAAGGTTTGTATTTCATTCTTTAATATCCCGTTATAGGATTCAGACTTACAAACAAAATTAGCGTATCAGTAATAAGATTTCTTTACTTAGTTTGATCAAGTTATGCATGATTTTATTCAGATTAAGATTTCTTGATAATGAAATTCATTAAAATGAAGTCTAATTATTGATTATGTAACTATTCTTTCCTCGTTACCTTAATCTGATTTTAATTTAAAGAGAAGAAGTATATCTTCCTCCTTCTGAATATCATTTGAGTATGAATCCCAACAAGACCTTAACAGAGTATTTATCTCTATAAATAATTGTATTTTCCTTAACTTATGTTATCTAGGGATCATTGCAATTATTGTGTTGAACAAGGTACATAATGAGTTTGTACTTTTATAATCATCATTTCATGTTTACAATAACTTAGTTAAATAACTAGTTATGAATGCCAACTTGTATAGTTGAATTTTATGAAGGGATAAAATATTAACTCCATTTTTTTCTATTTTGTTTTAAGTTTAACTGAAGAAATTCAAAACAGATATGATCATAAGATAATGAGGATAAATTTACAAATTCACTTTACAAAATACCTTAAGAGATTGATACATCACGTACCAATAACACTCAATCCCTTTTTCATTTATCAAACAAAATACATATTTTACAAGTATAATCCCTTTAGACATCTTTCATGTCAATCAACATTAATAAACTCAAGTGAGAATTAAAACATTTCCCTTTTTCAATTACATTTCAATAAGAATCATAGTTCCTCATAAAGATCCAGTCTTTACATAAACATAAGAAGCATCATAAAAAGACTTGTCTTATTTTATCACTTACGGAATCCATCTACAAAAATTGATAGCATGGGTCAGTTCGTCGAACTGAGCATGATAAGCACAAAACATTAAAACGATGTGCTTTCAACTAACTGTCTCATAAAAAGAACTCTTCTTTTATGAAACAGTAAAGCAATTCAGATAGATACCTCAAAAGGAATAAGGATCATAAAAATAAGATCACGATGAAAAATCCACATTACATTAAATAAGGATTATGATAAAACTAGTACTCTTCAATCAATAATAGCATAAGAAAAATTACAACATATAAGTAATATAACATCCAAATTACTTATCTGTTTCGTATTACAATTATTTATAGTTCATTCTTGTTTCATGCTACTTGATCAAAGAAGGTTATTAACTCTTACAGTCACATATTAGAATTATTTTTAGAGAATCAAGGAATCACAATACTCATTACTATCATAATTCTTCATATAATATCAAAGACCAAATTCATTCAATCTAAAAGGATGGAATTTAGAATGAACCAAAAACATCCTAAAACAAGAATTCCCTTCTTTCTAACACTAAACCAATTTCAAATCCAATTTCAATTTATCGATTCAAGAGGAATAAGAAGTGTATGTTTTCCATTAATTTCCCCCTCAACTTAAATATGGTTAATGCAGATAAGAGAAAAGTAAACTGATGAAAAGTGAAATAACTTAAGTCATCTATTAAAGTTCAACGAAAAAACATTGCGTTCAAGAACTCTGAGAAGATAAATAAGAGAATGTAAATCCTTTCACATTTTGAAGAAAAACAATGATGAATACCCAGCTCAGAAATAGAGAGAAGGTCCCAATAATCCATCCTATAAAAAAAACACAGTCGATATCCCAAGAAAACCAAAATTGTTCCTTACCTAACAACATCCAAATTCAACAACCATTACCACATAAACAACATAGTTGAAATTGAATCGATATAAAATAAACAACTGAAACTAGCAAGGTAGAGCCCGAAGAGAGGGATTGTTATCAAATAAAGAGAACAACCACTGCAGTATAAAACTAATAGAAATTTTCAAGCAACAAGCTGAATAATTGATTCCTTAATTTCATTTAAATGAAGATAGCATCTGCCCAAATGTTCCCTTTATTCCCATATAGAGGAATACCTACAATGTATTCTTATGCATTGAAGGGAGATGAATACACATTACAGCCAAGCCAACCACATACCCACTTTACAAGAATCAAGGAAACAACTAATGGGTAAGAAGGAAGGAACTCCAACCGAGATTCGAGAAAATGAAGACAATAAAAGTGATTGAACCCCAAGTCGGTTCTCAAAATTGAACTAAAAACGAGAAGAGTAAAATCAAACATTCCAACTCATTTCCTTTAGATAACCAAAACTAAACTAATCTCAAGTTCTACTAAGATAATCCATTTTTACAACAACGTCAAAAGATATAAATCAAAAGGTTTCCACAAACCATTTCATACATGTAGGTGAGAGAAACAACAATATCCTCACACAGTCCCAGGAGAAGAAGTTAAATCATATTTTACCAGATTTCAAGCAAGGAAGGACAAAACCGAACAAAATCCTTTCTTAACAATCCAACAATATTCATAGGCTCAAACGTATTAAAATGAGAAGTATTAAATGTATCACCATTGTTTTCAAACAAGTTTAAATTCATAAGACATCGAATCCAAATAACTATTCCAGTTTACCTCAACAGATGTAACAAGATTCAAAGTGACTCAGGTTTCAGAGATGATAATACACTTCATACTTCCCTCAAACAAAAGAAAAAAAACATATAAAATATTTATCACACAATGTTTTCCCTTAATCTATTATGCACAGGAAATTAGAAGGTCACATAACCTTGTCTAAATTCAAGTTTCAAACAAAGATATAGCACCATCAACTCAAACATTTATCAAGAAAATACCCATATTGATTCATTTCCAAACATTAATGCAAGCATGAGAATACAAAAAAAATACACCATAAGCATTTTAAAAAACCATTGTTTCTAAGAGAAGAGTTGTTCTTATGAAGAAGTTTAGTAAAAAACAGAACTATTTAATAATAAGAACCTATCATGCCTGATAGCGTTTTCTTTTGATTTTCAGAATATCTCCAGCCGAGCATCCCAAAAATTACTTCTTTCCAAAACAACATCAACAACCAAATCTCCTAGCTTTCTTTATATTTCCACAGGTTCAGAAACAACTCAAATATACCCAAGATCACAACGATTAAATAATAAAATTGCTGGTTCAAAGAACTAGAACTCTCATGTAGAGCAAAAACAAAAGAGATCAAATGACCAAACAACTTCCCTCAAAATCTGCTTCACCTCTTTCCTAGGTGGTTTCTTCATCGTAATCGATGTCATTGAATGCATTGAATTCCCATTCCCTCCTCTTTCCTTACACCACCACCCTTTCAAATTTGGTGATGTTAAATTCAAAAAATTTCATGCATTTTAAATTTAGCAATGATGCCAACTAGACATCCTACTATCCTTCCATGCCTCTGCCAAACTTGGAAAAATTAATATGTGAGGAAAGAAATTAATCCTCATTAATACCTTAGAAACCATCACCACCAACTTCCCACTTGCCACATAACCCTTAGGTCCTCTTTAGGATTAGTACTAGTTTAGGTCACATTAATATTAGTTAGGTTTCCACCTTAGTTCTTAGATCATTTAGAATTTACCTTAGGTTATTTCGGAAAACTCCATAACCACTAATCATATCACCTTAGGTTAGGTCATAACCCTTAGATTAGAATCCATATAGGGTAGGACACTTCAACATAGATTAAGCCATAAATCGTAATAGGGTAAGTGCAGCAAGTTGGGGGACAAAAAAGGGGTCATAAGTGGACGTCATATTGCAAATAACAACATAATATCAACTTATAGGGATTATTAGCAATACATACACTCAAAATTAGAAATAATTATACTAATATGAATCTTAGCATCCGGAATCTAGTTTCTAAAATACTAATTTTTTTAAAAAATGGACAAGTTTAGCTATATTAAACACTCAAAATTCAATGACTTTGTATTTTAAAAACAAACTGCCTATAAGATTGTAGTCTGTTTGCCCACTATTTGGATGACCAAAAATTGATATATATTTTTCTCCTTTAGTGAGAAGTTAGATGCCACTATCTATCTTGGGATAGATTTTATTTTGTATTTTTTTGAGCAATATTTTATTTTTTATGATTTTTTTCATGAAAGTGATATGAAAACATAAAGAAAACAGAGCACTTTCCGTTTGCTCACCTTAACTTCATCAAAAAATATTTAAATCAAATAATTATTTTTTTGAACATGTATATTATTTCACCATGGTTGGGATGGTATAATTTTTATCACATTCTGATAAGTGAAACAAAATTTGCAGTCTTAAACATAGACATAAACATTAATAGGAAAAAGTGTCTTAAAGACCTACTATTAGTAAAAAATTAAAAAATGACACTTACCCTATTATATTCACTTTAAAATCAATATTTATACAAAGCTAATAGTCTCCCCTACGCAATGGTACCTTTTTTATGACATATTTTTGAATTTTCGGCATTGTTCAAGTCCACGGAAGACTAAATTTGATGTTTTGTTGTTTTTAATGTAAAATTCAAGATTTGATGTCCACTTAATTGTCCCCCAACTTGGTGCACTTGCCCAATAGTTTATTAATAGGTCCTATGTAAGTATTATTACCTTAGGTTAAAATACAACTAGGATAAAACATTTCAATTAAGGTCAAATATGAATAGCATCAACCATTCCAAACAAGGCTAAGGTATCTACCTTAATAGCCCAATAACAAACCCTTAATCTCCCCATGTTGCTCGGCATTATAAAACATTTATAAGGGAGGTCCAAAATTACCGTTTGTAGTATGATGATAAGTAAGGATACCTGAAGCCATGTCCTTCAAATTTATAACCAAAACAAAGCTTAGTTCCTTAGTACCTTTCATTCAGAATTTCAGTTAACAAGATGACAATAAAGAAGAACTGAAGCATTCCTTGGATCAATGGAATTGATTCAAGGTGTGGTGTTATCATTTGGTAAGTTTGAAAACAACAATATAGATTTACAACTTACAATTCACAGAGAAGAATGGCTTCATTTCCAAGTAAACAAAATTACATCAAGAATGAATTCTGAATAGTAATAACTTATCCATTACAAACATGATTTTCCACGTCAAAATAATACACCTTCCTAAGACATATCACATGTCAACATTTGCAATGTTAAAAGTGGAAGTCATCATAGTAACAGTCATGACCAAGATGTTACACCCCTAAATAACCTAATCACCAAGTCAATGTAATCCATGTCAACACACGCCCATGAAATTATGACAAAGATCTATCTGGGTCTAAGGAAGATAGTGACTTTGTTTCCATACATCCACCTCTAGAATTATCAACCTCAGCTAATAAAATTAAAGTATCTATTTATTTGGTTTTGAGATATCATAATCAAATATCATCATCCAAATTCAAAGTCTCAATACAAGAAGATATGTCTCCGCTCACCAGGTTACAAAAAGTAGCCATTAAATAGTTTCACCAATCCCCCGTAGGATGTCACTTTATGAACTTGTGTAGACATCACCAACTCACAAAAAGACCATGTTAGAGTCCCTTCAATCCATCACTATATTATCCAGTGATCCAACCCCATTTACAAATTTTTTAGGTTCCCTAAAAGCATTTACCGCTATCTCATTTGAGTTGTCTAAAATTCCCTCTCTTAGACTAGAAGATCATGACTCACCACTTTTCATTACATCTCAAATCAATGAAATTTCCATCAAGAGGGCCATGATTGATAGTGGTGACACCATCAACACCATATCATCCCATGCCTTTGATCAACATAAACTACCCAATATTGTCATCACTCAGACACCAGTTCTATTACGCTCTTTCAACGACACTATTGTACCCATAATAGGGAAAATTATACTTCCACTCAAGGTCAGTGTTTAAAATATTCCCAAACTCTTATACATTATAAAAGGAGAGTTTAAGTAAACCATGCTATTAGGGAGACCCTGGATATGGACCATGCACTGCACTCCTTCCACCCTTCATCATTGTCTTAAGTATGAGCATAAAGGTCATAATCCCACTGTCACCACTAATCCAAATCTAATCACTGATTTATATATGATGTGTCGCCCAAATGATGTTCTTGTACCTATGACCATGCCTAAATCATCCAATCAAGCATCTACTAATACCACTATTCCATCTTCTAAATTACCAGAATATTCTTCTCTTAGTGAATCGGTGAAGCATCTTACGCTTGGGGAATATCACCTCCTTATTCTTAATTCTATCCCTTAACCAAAAATGTATGGTCACTCTAAAAAACAACCCATCTATGATCCTAATATAGGAGATATTATCTCTTATGATCCGGCTTATCTTAAAACCAATCTAGTCTATGGAGGCCACAACAATCCTCCATCTCACATTATGGATCCACATCATACCATGCCTTTCACACTAGGCTTCAAATCCCTTGATAATCTGATGTTCACTCATATGTATCTCCATCACTATGCATGGAAGGGATTTGGTCTCAGGCATTATGAGAAAGGGATCCATGATCAGTTGGTTCTATGTTCTCTTAAACCACATGAGAAAATTGGTCTGGGTTATAAGAACCTCATTGATGTAGCATGTGAAACCACTAAATTTGAACCAGCTACGTCTGTAATTATATCTGAACCAGAATCATCACTTGTAAACCCTAAAGGTCTCATGAATACAGATGATATCATACCTATTCCACCTAACATTATTTTAATCAATGTTTTATCCTTAGGACCACTTACATATCAATCCAATCACTTCACTAAATCCTTACCTCTTTTTTGGCCAGAAATGGTTGAAGAAGATTTTTCTACCATATATGTCCTTCAGTGTCAGGACGGTAAGGGTATCTTATCTCATATGGGAGTTGAGGATCATTATCTTTAGAAATTATTACAATCTGAAACACCTACTCTTCCCAACAAATCCAAAATCGACATTAACTTAGGAACACCTCAATATCCCTACATAGTTAAGGTCATTCAATCACTCAGTCCAAAATAATTAAACAATTTCACCTCATTCCTAAAAAAATATCATCAAGCCTTTATCTGGTCATATAGTGATATGTCTTGCATTGATCCCAACATATTCATACACAACATCATCACATATCTTAATGCTAAGTGGGTAAAAAAAACTCCATAAGATGCACCCAAGTATAGCTCTCCTGGTTAAAGAAGATTTGTAACACCTTTTATCTGCTAATTTCATCATACCCATTGACTATCCACAATGGGTCTCCAACATCGTCCCATTAACTAAAGCTTCAAGAAAATTCCACATCTGCATAGACTTTAGGGATCTCAATCTTTCCTATCCAAAAGATGATTTTTATTTTCCAAACATAGATCATCTTGTAGACCTAACAACAGGCCACAAAATGTTATCCCTCATGGATGGATTTTATGGTTATAATAAAATTCTTATCACCCCTAACGATTAACAAAAAACCACTTTTATCACCCCTTGGGGAACCTTTTGCTACCGCGTTATCCCATTTAGTCTCAAAAATGTCAGGGCAACATATCAAGATGCTATGACATACATTTTCCATGATCACATTCATAAAATCGTTGAAGACTATGTTGACCATCTCCTTGGAAAATATAAATTAAGAAAGGATCTTCTCAATTTTCTTAATTCAATCTTCACCCATCTCATTCAATTTTATCTCTTCCTGAATCCTACAAAATGTGTTTTTGGTGTCCTCACCAGAGATTTTTTAGGATTTATGATATCTCTTCATGGAATTAAAGTTGACCCCACAAAAGTCATGAAAATCATTGAAATTCCTCCACCCTTTAATCTCAAGTAGCTGTGAAGCTTGCAAGGAAAATTACAGTCCATACGACATTTCATATCACATATCTCTGATCGTTTCCAACCATTTCACCATTTACTCTATAAATACATGATGCTTCATTGGGATTCTGATTTCCAGAAGGCCTTCAACAAAATTGAAAAATATATGTTATCACCACATGTACTTATGCCACCTATGAAGGGGATCAATTTTATCTCTACATCTCTACCTCGAAGCATGCCCTAGGATCCATACTCACTCATCATGATAATCAAGGTCATGAACAAGCCATGTATTACATTAGTCACATGCTCCATGAATACAAAACTTGTTACTCGGAAGCTAAAAAATTGTGTTGTGGGTTTTATTTTTCCACTTCTAAACTCTAAAATTACCTCCTCAATCACAAGACATACGTTGTCACCAGTTTTAACCCACTTAAATCCATGTACACTAAACCCTAACACAATGATTGCAAAAATCGATGGTTGATACTTACGATTGAATTTGATCTTGAAATCCTATCGCAAAACTCTATTAAAGGTTAGGCCATTGCTGATCAACTCGTTGAAGCACCTCTTCCAGATAATAATCCACCCCATGAATACTTTCCTGATGAATACATCAATAACATTAAAAAATATAATGATTATGAATCAAACTTCGTCCCCATTAAATTGACCCTCTTCTTTGACGGTGCTAAATGTTAAGAGGGAGATAGGGCTAGCATCATCATCATACCACCATGAAACATTCCCATTCCCTTTTCATTCAAACTCAACTTTTAATGCACTAATAATATGGTAGACTATGAAGCCTTAATCATGGGTTTAACTACTATCATTCTCCTGGGTGTCCACGATTTGGAAATCTATGGAGATTCACAACTCATCATCAGTCAATTCAAAGGAGATTATCAAAGTAAAAACATGGTTCTTCACAAATATAAGTCCATTTTTGACCTTCTCCTTGGCGCATTTGACCGTTACACCATTCAAGCCATCCCACAATCCTCTAATATATTTGGAGACACTATGGTATCTCTCAGATATCTTGTCCCTTTTGAAAAAAATAAATAAAAGGATAACACCAAGATGTCTATAGTAATTCAACGCTTAGATCATCCTTCACATCAAAATGAGATACCATCCATTAATGTCATTGACAACAATTCCCCTAATCTTTGGTATACGAAAATACATGATTACCTTTCTGAGTGTAAAATCCAATCAAATTTGTCACAGTCTGTTAAATGATCATTTCTCCAATGAGCCACCGGATTTGTTATCGTAGGTGGTATCCTTTATAAATGAAGTTTTGACTACATACTACTACGATGTCTCAAATCACATAAGTAAACCAAAGAAATTGAAGAGGTCAATGATGATGTTTGTGATGGCCATTTCAGTGGCAACGCCATCGCTAAACGTATCATACGACTAAGCTATTACTTGCCTACTATCAGTAAATACTGTTATGCGTACATAAAGAAGTGCATTAAGTATCAACTCCATTCAAATTTCATTCATATCCCTAGTCAAACATTACAACTTGCCCAATATTTTTGGGCTCTCTTAATGGGGATTAAACCTCATCAACGCAATCAATCCAAAATCATATCAACAACATCAATCAATCATTACGGAAACAAAATAATTAGCTAAATGGGTTGAAGAAATCCCTTTGACCTCAACAAAATCTTTCCCTATCATCAATTTCAGATATGAAAACATTATATGTCATTTTTGTATCCCACATAAGCTTATCATAGAGAATGGAAAATCCTTCAAGAATAAGGAAGTTAAAAAGCTCTATCACACTTTCAATATCAAACTTAGCTTCTCCTCATCATATTATCCTCAAGAAAATGGACAAGTTGAGGCCTTTAACAAGAAACTTAACAAAATCCTCATGTTAATTATAAATGATGCAGGTAGGAACTGACACATTCAGATAGCATTCTCTCATTAGGCTTATCAAACCATCATTCGTACACCTGCGGGTGCTACACCCTGTTCACTCATTTGCAATTCTAAGGCCATAACCCATTGAAATCTAAATTCAATCAGTATGTGTATCTCTCAAGGATTTCATCACTGACGAAGATATCACTAGGACTACCTAGCGTAACTCAAATTATTAGACAACAAACATGTAACATCTCTTGAACATCATCAAGCATATCAACAACGTATTAGTAGGGCATATATTAAGCATGTTAAGGAATGTAGCTTTAATATTGGTGATATTGTGCCTAAATAAAATCATAATGTAACTACATTAGAGTTAGACGTGAGAAATTTACCCCCAATTAGATTGACCCTTATATTATCACTCAAAAATATGGGCTAGGATCATACCGCCTTGATTATCTTGATGGGGAACTTGAAGTGGAACCCTTAAATGCATTGCACTTGTTTCCTCTATATTTTTAAGTAGTTGACCATCATGACACCAGTTATCATCCGATTTTTATTCATTCTGCCATTACAAACAACAGCCATCATTGAAAAATATTTTCCAAAAGAGCAACTACACCTATCCATTAGCATCAAAAACATTGGTCATGTGGGTGTATGTCACATATCCCCTCCACAAAACATATAATGAATTTTTTTTACCCTGATATTAACAAAAATTAAATAAATCCATTGGATGCTCAAATATCTTGATATCCCTCGAAGGACAGTTATTCGCAAGGCACACAAATTATCAAAATGGTAGATTGATCCCTCGAAGGACAACTACCTATGTATATCATGAACCACTCCCATGAAGGAAAACAATAAGTTAAAATAATAATAAATGTAGACCATACCCTTGAAGGAAGGCTACACATATATAAGGCTTCCCGCATCGATCAGCCTTCACAAAGCATCTAAGAAAGCTTCATGTGTTGATCAATTTGCTTCAAAGAAGTTAGAAAATGCTGGGGCATGAATTCTCCATGAGCCCATTAAAAAGGAGAAAACATTTCCCTTTTAACTTCATGCATCCACATGATCCCTTTCTCTTTTCCATTTTCCTGGAAAAAATAATTCTTTTCCCAAATCCATCATAATTTTACTAAAATTGTCTATTGATGGTTTTCATTTAACAATTTGAATGACTATAATTTCAGGTTTTAGCTCAAAATCATTACGTGAAGAAATAAAAATTATATAGTGTGGCATTCATTCCACTCTTACTTCGTTTATTTTTGTTACATTTGTCATTTTTTAAACAAATTGATTACATTTTAAACATATCAAATTTAATATTAGATCCAAAACACATTAAAGTATCAACACATACATTGAGAACACACATAAAAAGATAAAAGGGTACATCATCATAATCACCATCATATATATATATATATATATATAGATATATATATATATATATATATATATATATATCTCAAAGTCCAATACCTATCAAAGTGCACATAATCAAAGCAATGTCAGACATAGAGGAAAGGGGATTCAGTGAGCCTATAAACAATCATGTAGTGAAATCCATCAAACTAGGATCAAGGGTATCTCCTACTGCATGATCACCACCACTGGCTCCTCCCTCACCATCTCCTCCTCTTGGTGGTCTCTGAGGTGGCCTCCTGATAATCACTACACTATCACTTGTCCTATCCACTATTATGGCGCCCCCTTGGGAAGCTACATGATCTAAATACAAGGTGGCATCAAGGTATTTCTTGATCACCATCTAATCTTAGTAATCCCTCTCCTTCCAAACAAGATCATAATGTGCTATTAAAACCATGCCGAAAATATGTCTTGCCGATGCCCCTCTCTATCGGACCAGTGCTAATAGCTTCGTCCTAGAAATAGAAGGCCTTGTAATCCCTAAGCCCTTCTTAAAAGTATCCCTCTGAATCTTGTACATGTATCTATCAGAAGATACCTATACATGTTATTCCTAGAGCCCATCTCGATCTACGATCAAACCATCTCTCTCTCTCTCTCTGATGAGAGTATCTTGTACTCCGACAAATTCATCTTGCTCTCTCCAATCGGTATCCCTTTGTACTTCCACTACGGCCTTCTAGGCTATTACTATAGCAACATATGGGGCTATAGAAATACCAAGCTCAATCTTCTCCCCATCTGCCTCACCTCCCTCTACTTTAGCACATACTTGTCTAATTGATCGGGATGTCATCTTCGTTTCCCTGATCCTATCAAAAATCCTCAATGAGTAGGACCACCAAGCAATGAAATATGGGGTGACCCCCATATCATCAATTGAAACTATATAGCCATCCTCATCTGGACCCATCATACCTAACTGCTCAACGGTGTCTATAGGTCTTGCCACTATAGCCTATGGGGTGTCGGTATCTCCATCCTCCCGCCTATATAAAACTGGATCCTCAGGTATATCCTGAACCAACCCGAACCATCTCATAACCCGACCAAAGTGTATCAACTCATCCTCACCATCCCTACGGACCTAAACCCAGGTGTCCTATTGTAAATACAGAAAATACCCATACAATTCTATCCAATCATGAAAAACCCACATATGCCCACCATATCACGTCACCAACCTGTAACCCTAATATCAAATCTCTATAATAGGTAGGCACATTGGCCTTCCTCACTCTTATGATAATCACGCTTCATATCATGAAGCCTCACATTAATAACACTAGGCAATCCAAATAGGTGAGAAATGATGATGTTCTCATGGGCCCAACACTGTAGTAAGAATCCAACATCAATCCCATAGCGCTTGTGCATTTTCCAAGACCACAACTCTATGTACGTATGTGCTAGTAAGGTAAGAGTCCACTTAAATACTGTGTGGTGTTTCATCATCTCTACAACTACTCCTGTCATCATCCATGGGAATCTCCCACCTCCTGAATCTGGTAGTGCAAAATATGAAATTCCCAACATCATGATAGTCATTTGTGGGGACCCCTCTCTCTCAGAATGATATAGGGCCTAATAATCAAAAGCTTCTGAGGATTATGTCATACCCTAAGCCTCATCTTCATATAATCATTGCATGGTATCTCCTCTCTCTGCATTAGAAATACAATATATAAGCTCCCCCCTAACTGGTCATCTGGTAATATGGTAAAAATAATTGATGGTGATGGTCATCTCCCCTGTAGGCAATGAAAAATTATTGGTTGAAGGATTCCACCTCTCAAGCAATGCAAGTATCAAGTTGCTACAGTTATGCATCTGCCTATAAAATATCATCCCAAAAAACCCCCACAGCCTCCAAATGATCCCAGCCACCATAAGATAAATCCTCTTTGACCTCATCTAACATCAAGGGGATGTGGTCTTGGATGGTCAACTGAGTATCCACCTGCAAAATGTAGACATGAAAGTAAACATTAGTAAATTCCATAAACATTTTGAAAAATAATACTTAAAATCACAAAACACTCTCACAAAATGAAGCCTAATAGCTATACGTGCATAATGTAACTCTAAACATCTCACAAATTCAAAAACATTGAGCAAAAACCATGTCTCTTCACTTAAAACACAAGGCATTTTTATTACATGTGAATCACTGACGATTCACCTCAATCGCTAGTGATTGAAGTAATCATCATTGATTCTTTTAAAACTACCCTAGGGCATCCGCGTACCTCAGATATGGCCCTAAATCCCTAGAATTGCAAGAACAAATACAAAACAAAGGAAAAGACAAGTTATAAACTTACCTCTACTAAGACAAGCTTATGTTTGTGGCTTAAGGAGGCCATTTGACAATTTTTCACTTGTAAAACACATTTTTCCTTTCCCCACTAACAAGTAATTGTCACAAATACAGTGTAATGTGAAAAATAAATAATGCATTTGGGTATTTATACCCCCATTTTTTTCACTCAACCCAATCACTAGCGATTAGGGAAATCACCGACGATTTGTCCAATCATCAACGATTCCCTTCTTATAAGAATCTATGCCCAAAAACATTTCATTTTACCCTCCACACAAGTGTGCCATGATCCTAAAAATGTTATATCCCTCAAGATATTTTGTGAAAACAACATAAACAAAACACTAGGACTTGTCATACATCTATGGGAGATGATCCTTTTGGCCCCCATAACTTTGTTTTCCCATTCAACAACTTTACCTGGATAGGGTCATACGTCAATAGTTGTTGCACTGTCTAGCCATCCTATCAATTGAATCCTCAGTATCCTACTTTAAACCCCCATAGTTGGGGAAATCCTTTTCAAAATAAAACAAACCAGTGCTCACTGTATTATGCTATAGTAGACTCACCCGTGTCAACACAATCCTTCTTCATTTTTGTCTAGCAATTTGTCAACAATTTCTAGACAAAAAGGGGCAAATGTAGACACTAAAAATTCACATCCCTTTACCCATATGCACTCATGACCAAAAGTGGCACATTTTACGAAAGTTCACCCCTTTAATCATATTTAATTAATTTACTTCACGCACACTCCTCATACATCCTTAAAGAATAGAATAGTTATTTATTTAATTAATTAATTAAATAAGTTATTTCCCCTTACACCTCACCCTCACACCTTGCTATTATAACTATGAAACCTTGCTAACTTCCTCTACAAACACCTTCCAAAAATCACTAACCTATCCTTAACCACCTAACAACCTTCCTAAGAATCACTAACTTATCACTAACTAATTAACCTTCTAAAAATTGCTAAAATAACTAAAAATGATAACCTCCCTCATCCAAATCTAGTTTGTTATGATTATTTACCCTCTACTCATTTTAACTACTTTGAATTCTACCATATGAAGCTCAAATGGAGAAAAATCACTTGTTTAACCAACTTAGTTGAGATTCTCCGCAATCGCCAATGATTCACCAGATCGTCAGTGATCTATAAATACATGCATTCAAACCTCATTTGGCACAACCATTCTCACCTTTTGAAGGTACATTTTTCTTCTTTATCAGCATAACAGAGATCAAGATGTCATTCATCAGCTTTCAGCAATGTTATTCTACCACAGAGTTGTCTAATCGATCATTAAATTAATTTTATCCTTTGTCAAGTTATCTCCTTTCATTCGTCAATCAAATTGTCATGTCATACAAGGTAATTAATTAATTTTGTTCATTTTAGATGTTGATTGTAGGTAATACTTAATTTTTTATCAGTAATACATCATTAACACTTTGAATCCACCTTAAATCATAGTGTAATTCAAATTTTTAGTTTTTTTGTAATCAACTATTTGAATTTGATAGCAATAGTGAGTGATTGGCTTAATCACCTGTGATTACCCTAATCACTAGTGATTCCTATTAAATTTTTTTCTTTTCACATTTTTTTTATTAATTTTTCATAAATGTCTTTCTTTTTTCTATTTTCTGCTATTCCTCTATCTAGTATGATGATTTCAGATGGCACTAGGTGGTTTTAACCTACCTACATGTGGTTCTTTCCCCATTGTTTGGTATCCACTCTACTAGGAACAATATGAGTTCCTTCCCGACCTCGAGCTCTGTACAATCCAAGATGACCCATTTGATCATCTTGAGACTATATTTTCCTTAACCCAACTCATTCATGAAGCTACCGATGATTGTTGGGATGTATATGATGAGGCTTTGAGACTCCAATAGGACCTTGTTCAGTGTGAGTGTGATTACGAGACCGGCCTAGAGCTCATAGTCAAATACTACTACATAGCATCAAATATTGACACCCATAGTCACATCAACATATCCGCCATCGATGCCATGCTTTCTTACCTTTTTGACACTCTAGAGGAATCCTCTAACTTCTTTGCAAAGGACTATATTTCTATTCCTAACTCTAACACCACTGAGGAGGAGGAAGAAGTAGTTGATTCTATAGTGTCTAATGTGTCTGAGAACTTATATATTTACTAAGAGTTTGATTTATGGAATTGAGTCATATTATTAGTATATATATGTATATCCATATAAATAAGTGATTTTTGCTTGTTACGCTTTCATTTCATCACATTATATCACAGTCTTAATATCAATAAAAAAACTTGATTATTTACGAGCAGGTTAATATCCGTCAAAAAAATTCATTGGGATTTTTGGGGACTAGATTTTTCCAAATAACCTTCCCATTTATTTACTAATATCATCATGTTCAAGTGATTTGACTTGTAGGATTTACTTGTAGGAGAATAAGCCCTATTTTCTATTTACATGGTGCAAAATATCACATAGTCCATGTTGCGAGTATCGTAGAAACCCTGCCATACTGAGGTCAAGTTCAGTTGCTACCCCTTGAACCAATAAATAAAACCAAAGGTAAAAACATTATCGACATCAAGCATGAAAAATTATAGTACTTGATTGGTGAACTCCATGACTCCATCACTGAACGAATAGATGAGTTCGGGGGTATTTTCATAGAATTGATGGTTGTGATACAGGAGCTAAATGAGAAAGTGGAAGTGATCACACCAGACCAAGTTATAGACACCAAATTTGGGTCACACTCCCCTTGGTACCAATAAATTAATTAATCACCCCATGGAACCATTATTAATCATTATTAATTATTCACCTTCACATTATTGATTAATTTAATTAGTTTAATTAAATTAAAATTCACCCTCACACCCCCACCTCACCAAGAAACCTCACCGTGGACCCATTCTAGGGGCATTTAACTCACTTTGACTAAGTCATCATGTTCAACACCGAGTCATCACCCTTAACACTGAGTCATCATTGAGTTATAAATCCTAGTGCTCAGTCACTAACTTGAACCAACTAACTAAGACTTCTTCCTAAACCTAACAAGACATTTTCTAAGTTCTTCCTACCTTCTCTCACGTGAACTCCACTTCCTTAAGTGGACTTAATGAGAAATCACACCAAATCTGGGAAGATATACCTATTTTTGGCAAAACTAGGATTTCCCTCCTTAATCGGCGTTGGTTATTCCTCAATTGACACCGATCAGCTAACCATCATAGGTTCCTTTATATACAACTTTGTAACCTTTTACCCAAGTTGGTCATTTTCAGTTTGGAGAGTTCTATTACATTCAAGAAGGAATCTAAGACTTCTCATCATCCAGACAACACAAAACACTCAACCAAAGGCACAAGTAATAATTTGGCTCTCATCCCAAGGCATTGGAATATTCAAGGGAACACTCTGGGAGTAGTTCCGTAGCACTGAACACAAGGTTCTTCATGGATCAACTACTATATTCTTTCACCCACCAAACTTGAAAAATGCAAGTAAGTATACTTGATCTTCATCATTATGTACTTTCTTAAAGTGTATGTTCATTATCTCTTTGTGGTATATCTTACTTATTTCTGTATTCCTCTCTTCCCACCTTTTTACAAATATACCAATCCAACCACCCACAACCTTATGGCTCTCCGTACCTGCCTTTTATGCATTCCTGAGTCTTCTTGGCATTATTACGAACCCAACCATTCTCCCATCATTCTCTGTGCAATCATAGAGAAGTTCAAAACTAATTTTATTCAATTTCTACCAAATTTCTCCTACTGACACCAGTCACTTTAACCGTCATCAATCTCCCCTCATTACCAGCATCGGTCACCAGACTGATATCAGTCACTATGTTTTCTGCTAACCTTTACCAAACCTCCTCTAGTATCACCTAAACACTACCCAGACCTTACCAGATACCCTTGTGACCTTACATAACATCCCTGTGACCTTTCCCAACCATAAAAATCACTTGTTTAATGTAATATTAATTTAGATATCAATATTTTTCTTAACCTAGTGTGTTGTTAATGTTTGGAGATACCTAAATCAAAGTGTTAGCACTAGAACATTTATTTCTTGTATTTAATTTCATTAATTTGATAAAACAGTGGATTAACAACCATCTAGGAAGTATCACACTTCTCAGAACTAGAAACTGCTAGGCATTCCATTGCCATTTGCTGTTTAATATCATTTTGTGGTCTTGTTTTGTTTCTTATACAAGTCATTCCTTCTAGCCAAAGGGAAGCTGTCACATTAAATCTGATAAATTTCTACAACGCACACATACCGTCTACATTACCACATGTATTCTCCTTGACCATTACCTTACCTTTTTTATCACATACTTTGAGGTGAAACATTTTGGCACACCTGGTGGGACCCATTTTTGGGTTACCTTTTCATTGTTCATTTTATAGGGTGCATTTTGAGTGTTTATTTATTTTTGGAAAAAATCACATTAAAATTTCTCCCTTAATATATTATCCTTATTTCTATTGTCTAAAAAAAACTATTCTTTTGGTGCTCTAAAAAAAACATGTCTTCTTTTCAACTTTATTGGATTTAGTGAAAGAGCATTCCTCTTCCTATTCTCTATTTGCTACATCGAACTTAATTGTGGATTTGGGATTAGAATATTTGTATTTCATTTTGATATGTCACATTGTAGCTCACATTAAATTGAGGGAAACCTATATGCTGGAAGTCATGCCTAGCTAATTATTGACGAATTGAATCGTAACTCACTTTACACATTCTCTATACCAAACCACTACAAATAAATTACTCATTTTCTTAAACAACATCTTACCTAGAAGAAGATTTCAACGATCACATGATCAGAGGATTGACAGTGAGCTCGAAAATGGTTTCTCTGTCCATTCATTATCTCAGTGAAAGGACCTCCCTCACCAAAATATACTTGAAATCATCATTAGTTCTTGGATTTTCATAGGGTACCTTTTTCAAACCAAAAAATCTATTATATTCACAAGTCAATCCTAAATGGCATAAGTCGGAATATAAAATATACCACATAGGATTTCGTGTTTGCTAGCTTTTTCTTGATTTGTGTTTTGAGGTGTGAGTTCATTTTCTTAATTTATTCTCTCCCTTCACACTCCATAATCATAGTTGGTGTATGTCGGATCTTTCTGAGTTTGGTTTTTCTTTCACTTGATTTAAATCACCGAATTCATTATTTTCCATCTTTTCACAAAATTCACAGTGATCGGCAATGGTCCAGCGACCGTCATTAGTTCACTCATCTCACCGTTATTGGTTTACTGACCAATGTCGGTTTCTTGTAGTTTTGGCCATCTTAACCAAAGTAGCATTCATCACATTTATGTTCTTTCTGGGATTTCCTCAGTTACCTCACCATCACTCTGTGACTTTGAATCGTTGTCAAAATTCAGATTTGTTTCATTTTAATCATCTATTTTCAAGTTTAGAAATCCTTTTATTTTTCCACAGTAACCGGTAACGGTTAGCTAACCGACATCAATTACCCCTTGACATTGACATCGGTTACCCAAACTGGCATCGGTCTATGTGTTTTAATTATTTATTTAAAAAATGACTAGTTTTCACCTTCTAGAACCAATTTTCTCCATCCCTTATGTGTTCCTGTGTTATTTTCCAAGCTCAGACTACCAAGCCTACCATTAGTCACATGGTTTTGAATCGTATCCAAGCTAATACTCTTGTATTCCACACTATCTTTCAGCTTCTCCCACCTATACCATCGCTTCCCTCTGTTTTATTACCTATGGATCCCAATTAACCTATTACCATTAGCACCAATGGCGAGGAGTTCACAAAATTCCTTGATCAAAACCCTGCTACTTTACAGTATTACTTAGCCCATTCACCAACTCATGACTCATCTAGGTAGCTTATCTATGACATGCCCGTATCCATCCCAGCTATACTTGCACCCATTTCTACCTCTTCAACTACTAGCATCATCATGGCTGCTTCTGCCTTACCACATGTTGTTTCTCAGCTCGACCCCACCTCATCAATATCGGTTATACCTATGGCATCTATCACACCCACGACGTCTGTTGCCCCTACAACACCCACCATGCCTACCTCCACCACCCTCAGTAAAGGCTTTTCCATGTCTTCTACAACCCATATACCTATTACATCCCAACCACCTTTAGTATTGGCAGCCCACACTTCCTTCGAAAACCTCATTCTCTCAATCCCCCTGTCTCTTCCACCAATCGCTACTAGGGTCTTTACATCCACCTAACCTACGTATACCTATAACCAACAACCACCTATTTCCTCTACTTCTTACTCTGGGTACTTCCACTCCACCTTCATTCCCTCTTATATCCCTTCATCACAATTTTTGTATCCGGAACCACCACACACTGGGATGTTTTCTACATTATATATACCTTATTTACCTCCTCATACCTCAGTAGGTGCGCTGTCATGACAACTTACCAATGACTTAATCAAAATGATTATGGACAAGATGCAAACATTGGAAGCATCTGTCTCAGGCTCACGTAAATATCTAACAGATGATGATATTTTCAATGATCCCATCCACCCATCCATTCATATTCATCCGTACACAACACATTGGGAAATGCAAAATTTTAACCGATTTAATAACAAAGAATATCCGCAACAACACTTGTGGTATTTTAAACATGTTTGCTACTTGATCGCTAAAAAGGATGCATTGGTCCTGTAGATATTTCAAATTTCATTAACGAGATCAACTTTGGATTGGTATATTTCTTTACCTAGACATTCTATCCTCTAATTTAACCAAGTTAATCAGGCTTTTTTTGACCAATTTTCTATCAATATTTTCAAAAATGTCACCATGATTGACTTATATGCCACACCTCAATATGAAGATGAACCTATCGCAAAAATTTTTACTTGATGGCACAACTTGATTAACCAACTCGCATTCCAATTACCTCTGACAGAGTCAATAGAATTATTTACCAAGGCTTGTGCTAGACATATATCACAAACTCTCTAGGTCCAAACCTTCTGCACCTTTGATGAAGAATTTACTATGGGGCGAAAGATGGAAATCTGTGCCATTGAAGAAAAGAAAATACAATTGCGTAACAAAATCACTGCATTCAAATCAAACAGTACTTGTTCTTCTTCCGAACCCCAAAATACCTATTCTAAAACCAAGGGGTATGCTAATGTAGTCATTTTAAAATCCATCCCGTCTAATCCATCCAACCAATCAAAACCTTTTTCTAACCTCTCCCCCATCCAGACCTTTTAGTTAAGAAAGGAGCAACGAAAGTATACCCCCCATAGCAGAGCCCTACTCTGTCATTTTGGAAAAACTCTTAAAAGTCAGAGCTATTACCCTTTCACACATCAAACCACATACTGGTTTTGATCCTTCTTGCCCTATTCTTGCATGGTACAATGAAAATGATTACTACAATTGTTGGAACATAATGATTATGTGGTATGGCCAACCCTTAATGTATATGGGTCCATCACTAATATATAGGTTAATATTTAATAATATGAAATATTTCTATTTCTATTATTAAATATGCTAACCTAGGCATATACTTTAGGTTAAATATTTAATATCATGACATGTTTATATTTCTAATATTAAATATTATAAACCTAGGTGTATGTGTCAAGAATTTTAGGTTGAAAAGGTGGGTTGGAAGACATACCCAATCACCTTATATAAATAGGACTTTAGGTCCTCATTTGATATATTCGAAAAATATATCAAAGGTGTGTAAATCAAGTGATTTGATTTTACCCTTGGTAAATAGGGTCTTAAAGGAGGAGGTGATCTTACTGAATGTAAAATAAGTTCTCTGAAGTAAAAGGTTATTTTCAAAGTGGTTTTTACCCTATTGGGGTTTTTCACTATAAATACTGTGTCACCTATGTTATTTATTTCCTGTAAGTATTTATTTATTTACTTATGTTATGATGTAAAGTTTATTTAAAAATTTATTGTAACATTATATAATATGTAAGTTGATTAATCCGTATTTATTAGAATCCTCAAATTCTAACATGGTAACACAACAAGGTAAATTAAATAAATTAAGATCAAATATTTTAGATTTTATTTATTTAATTTGTATGGTTTTCTTCAACCAACCCGGAAGGGGATTTAAAAGAACCAGCCCCCTTCTTTCCATTTTTTGTGCAACCTAAAAGTTTTTCTTTGTGAAAAATCAAGGTGAATTCACAAGTGGAAAATTTAGAAATTTCTTACTTTCCGTGAAAAATTTTGTACAGGTAAGGGTAAAATATTTTAAATATTTTATTCTATAGTTTTAATATGTGTAGGTTAAAAAGATATTAAAAATAAAAACTCGAAGTTAAATACAAGAAAAATGAGACAAGCTCCATAGAAATAGGATTTTCAATTTATTTTATTGGTAGGGTGAAAGTAATTCTCCTCTCTATAAATCTCTAGGTTAAGTTGAATTTTTTTTCATGTGGAATCATGCCCCTTGGTAAAATTCATTTACTATTTTAAGCTTATTGTGTTTTCAAATGTAATCTATGTGTGTCCTTTGGACTCCTTTAATAAGATTCGATTTGAAAACTATAGTTTATAGTTAATCTATAACTATATCCTATATAATTTGAAAACTATAATATTATTTTTAAATAAAAATATATATAATATATAATAAGGTTTATATAATAATTTATATAAACATCATATTAAAATTGATATAGTTTTGAAAAAAAAAACTATATATTAAAAGCCTTAAACCATATTAAAATTACATGGGATTGGGGGAAGAGTCAATAGACCATATTCTAAGCCTACGCTTAAATAATATTTAAACTTAACTTATAAATTTAGACATATATAGTTTAAAAAAGAGAAACAAACCTAAGTTTGAATCATGTTTTATATATATGGTTAGTTTAAACCGATTAAAATATAAATTTTATTAGATTTGGTCTATATATGTTTTTTTGAAAAACCTAAACGCTTACTTTTTTTTGGGCAGGGGGGTCGTGTTTATTGCTTGGCCATAAAGAGATTACTTTTTAAATCTTAATACTTATTAAATAAAATCTAATATGTGTCCCTAACCATTTATATTATCCATGTAAGGGGGCGGCCCCATTCATTTATATCTTATAGTTTATAAAAACTATATAAATAAACTTATTTAAAGGTTTTCTTTTATATAAGAGTGGGAGTGGAGAATAAAATGAGATAATATCTCAGGTATAAATGTGGAATTCTCATATAAATAGAGATTTTTTTTAAAAGGGCTAGTTTATTGGTGGCCCACGTGAAGTGTGGTAAATATTTATTAAAATATTGGTAGTTATTGTAACATAAAAGTTTTAAAGTTTTTAGCTCGCAGGAATTATATAAAATATTTTGCAATCTTCGCATAGTTTTAAATGTGTGTATGGTAAAATTAAGAGTAATTGAAGGGAGGTTACAAGGTTCATGAAAATAGGGATTTCAATTTATTTCATTTGTCAGGTGAAATCACTTATCCTAAAATATGCAGGTTAATCTATACTCTCATAAATCTACTTGCACCTAGTAAAATTCTTTTAACCTAGTCTATGTCCTTTAAACCTCTTTAATAAGGGTTATGTGTTTTTTAATATAAAAACAATATACTATAGTTTATAATTTTTATGAACTATATGTTGTTTTTATTTACATTCTATAAACTATATACCTTATTTATTTATTTTAAATGTATATATTTTTACATTATAAATTATAATATGTTAATATAATGTTTTAAAATATAACCTCCCTAATATTATACAGAAAAAGAAATTATGGAATTTTACATTCTGGAAATACACAAGTTTTGGCTTCATTAAATTTGACGGTCAAATGACCATCATGGTAGACCAAACATAAGACAGTATGACGGTCATTTAGACGTCAAATTTAAGCTCGTAGGTTCCAGGAAAACTTTCACTATGTTAAAATTGACGGTCAAATGACCGTCATGACATACCAAAAAAATAAGCCATTATGACGGTCATTTAGACATCAAATACAAGCTTCTAGGATCTTTTTCTACAATTATTTTTTCATAAATTTGATGTTATGCATTCTTAGGGGTCTCTTCTTCACTTCTATATGGTCAGAAATATTTTTTTATATAAATCTAGGGTATAATGCGGAACCTTTTATATTGCAGGTTACTATTATGATCATGGGAGGTTAATTAGTATGCATTGTAATGATAGAATTAATTATGATCAAATAGTTTCTTTAGATCTATAAAATTTAGATCTGATTATATTAAACATGTTGTTTTTATTATCGATAAATATGTATCTAAATTTTTGTACATTATATATTATAATGGGGTTTGTTTTACAAGTTTAGGATAACATTGATGTCCAGCTATTTATATCTTGACAAAACCCAGAACATTTGGGTCAAAACAGAATTTATGGTGAGGAAACTCTGGACAATTGTTTCTAGATCTGAGGTTGCTCCCACTGGTCATCAAGAAACTATAGATAACATGAATACATCCTTGCAACGAATGTAGAAGGTCTTTTCTATGATTCTGCACAATGTAAATGATGAGTACCTTTTACACATTAGTAATATCAAACATCTAAAAGAGGTATGGACACAACTGAAGGATAGTGATGAGAGTATAATAGCTGAAGGAATTCAAAGAAATGGTATGTATATTTTTGATGATTTCTCTTCTGCATCTTGTTTTATATCTCAAAGTTTGAATAATTCAAAACTATGGTATGAAAGGTTATGACATGTTAATTATCGAAGCTTATATGATATGTCTATATATAATTTAGTGAAAGGTTTACATGTGTTGTCTTCTTCTCTTAAAATTGCTTCATTAAATGCTTCCAAATGATAGTTTTGATTCTGATTTAGTAAATGGTCATCATAATGTTTTGATGTTATAGATGTTTCTGAAACTCTTATCTTTCTAGATATGAAATTAAATTGGGCTCAATCTATGTTAAAAAGTTCAAATCCTATTAACCTTAAGAAAATGACGAAAAGCCATCATATGTACCATACATTAATTCATGGTACATTCATCAAGCAATAATGATCTCATATTATCATTATATGTATATATGTTGATGATTTTCTTATAACTTGTGACAACTCTAATTTAATTCATAGGATTAAAGAGAAATTGAAGCAATACTTTGAAATGAATAAGTTAGGTCTCTCACATCATGTTTTTTATGACTATATTTCATTCTATTATTATATTTCAAAAAATAATATGCAACCATTGTATTGAAAAAGTTTCTTATGATTGATTATAAACTATTTTCTACTTCAATGGAAGTTGGAATAAATATTGATTCTAACTCTGCATATGAAAAATGTTGATCCTATTTTGTATACGTTGTTAGTTGATAGTTTGATTTATCTAACTATAAGTAGATCATATACTTCATATATAGTAGGAATTACTTAAAGGTTTATGTAGAAATCTTTTTTAAGAGATCATTGTAATCTTACAAAAATAATTTTTAGATATATTAAATGAACAATCAATTATGGGTTGCATTATACTAAGAATGAAAATACTATCTTCTATGGATTTTGTGATTCTAACCATACTAATGTTGTGTTATAAAATATATTAGATATGTGTTCAATTTTTTTGACTTGGAACAAAAAATTCAATCAACAGTCTCCATTTCTTCTATTAAGGTAGAGAAGTACAATGGAAGAAGTAAAGAATTCATGTGGCTCCAGCGGATGTTAACAGAGATACACATGGAAGCTAAAGGAAGTATTCCTATTCTATGTGGTGGTTAGAGTTGTATTAATCTTGATTAAGAATGAAGTTCAACATTAGAGGATGAAGCACATTGAGATACATATACACTTCACCCATGAGAAGGTGCTGAGTGATGAGATAAATCTCAAGTTCATGTTGATTGAAGAGCAGGTTGCTGACATCTTCACAAAGTCTCTAAGTGCTAAAAAGTTTTTTCACTTTCTTGAAAAGATTGGATTGTTGGAGTTGCCATTGAGGGGGAGTGTATATGACAATGTCACCTCATAATGGAACTTGGTTTTTGTAAAAATACTTTTAGAAATTTGTAAAATACCTTTGGGGAAGTGTAAACAATACCCTCGAGAAAGTGTAAAAAGACTTTCAGGCATGTATACCTCATCGATTTCTTTTTTAAAAAGAAGTGTAGAAAGATCTTAAAGATGGTCTTCAGTAAACTCTTTAGTTCTATTGAGTTTACTGGTAACCATCTAGTACAAACATATTATTAAGGAGGTCCTTGGTTGTAAAAGGCTCCTATATGCTTGGGTTCAATAACGTTTTATGAGAACCAATGAGAACATATAAAATTCACATATCATACTTAGCCACTGATCATGGGATGATCTTTGGGATCCCAAATCTTTTTTTACCAAAAGGTAAATTGAGTATGATGAAGGTGTTATAATTCCTTCAACCGATATGCTAGCCTAAAACCTTTATAGTTTAAGGATTGTAAATCCTGTAGTGTACCACGGGTAGGTAATTTATTCTAAAATGTTATGTTATCCCACTTAACATTAAGCAGGAGTGTAAAATATGGGTCCATCACTGATATATAGATTAATATTTAATAATATGAAATATTTATATTTCTGTTATTAAATATACTAACCTAGGTATATACTTTAGGTTAAATATTTAATATCATGAAATGATTATATTTCTAATATTAACTATTATAAATCTCGGTGTATGTGTCATCCATTTCAAGTTGAAAAGGTGGGTCAAGAGACATACCCGATCACCTTATATAAAAAGGACTTTAGGTCCTCATTTGATAAATTCAAGAAATATATTAAAGGTGTGCAAATCAAGTGATTCGGTTTTACCCTTGGTAAATATGGTTTTAAAGGAGGAGGCAATCTTACTGGATGTAAAATAATTTCTTTGAAGTAAAAGGTTATTTTCAAAGTGGTTTTTACCCTATTTAGGTTTTCCACTATAAATATTGTGTCACCTGTGTTATTTATTTCCTGTAAGTATTTATTTATTTACTTCTGTTATGATGTAATGTTTATTTAAATATTTATTGTAACATTATATAATATGTAATTTGATTAAATCCGTATTTATTAGAATCCTCAAATTCTAACAATGATTACCATTGCGTTCGAGGTCATAGTGACTGAAACTGTATAATTTTCAAATACATTGTCCAAGAAATGTTAGATAAAGGGGATCTCATCTTGGACAATCCTAATGCACCGGCTAACCAAAACCTTAATATTTGAAGGAAACCTTTCCCAAATCAAAACCCTCTTCCAACCAAACTGGTGATTCCTCATCCAATGACAGTAATATCCATGAGGTTCATTTTGTTTTTGACATCCTGCCAACTCCTTCCGCACACATTCCAGCTACTTCATCTATCGAGGAATTTATTTCACAGAATTATTCTTCCATGGAGGAGTCCCCCCCAATTTCTACTCTACCCAAGGAGGAGATTACTATACATACCAATATAATTTTCCCATTCACCTTCCTACCTAATAAGAAACCCATAGTTCTTACTCTCCTACATATGGAAGAGTCTGTGTTTCCTTCTCCTTCATCAAAATAATACCGCATCTCATCCAACTTGCCTCATCCTCAACATGTGGGGGACCCATTGCCAGTGCCCCTTTCAGTCGAAGTTAATTCTCCATTAGTTTTCAAAGATCTGGTTAATTTTCTCTCGTCTCTTTTACCTATAAAGTCAGAGACTAGTCACTTCCCTATTTCACAAGCACTAGATTTATTTACGGGATCCAAAACAAAATCAACATTGGTTTCTCCTACCGTCATGCCTTTCTCACATTTGGTAGAATACTTAGACTATGTAGATCATTCTATACTTTTGAGACGCCTTCGAATACTTGTTTTAACTCAAATATAGATTTCCTCTATTGATACTTAGACCATTTACCTCAAAGCATTTGAGGTGACAAAATTATTCACACATAAGATAGTTGTGATGACGTCTTCCACATCACCTCTACCTACACCTGCACTTTTACCATTACTTCCACAACCCCCGATGCCAAAACTCCCTACTCCTTCACCTATAACAAAAATAGCCTGTACCTTAGGGGTCATGCCAACACCAAGTATAGTTTATCATCCTGTTATAATCAATCTAGCTACCACTTCCCAAGACATCACCAAGACTACTCCCCTACCTTAAAGGAGAACCCAACCTCTCAGAGCCCATACACTAGCATTGCCTATTATCCCTTTGTCACCTTCACCACTACCATCTATATTAGGTCCACACCCTTCAACCTTGGTCATGCAACCCATTATTCAAATAAGGTCAAGAGCACATCAGTCCACTTCCTCATCATAGCTATCTGTCTCTTCTGATCTTCCTATGTGACCCCTTCCTTCACCTAGGTCCTTTCCATCTCCCATGAAAACCTTGCAAATGCCCCCATTATTACCTACACCAATCCCCTTCATGTTTACTTCCTCTACCATATTTACCACACCTCCATTATTGCCTTCATTAATTCATCCCTAAAAATCATCTGCCATCCCTTCTTCATCGCACCCTTCGATTACGCCTTTACCCAACAAGGCTCAAACTGAACCCAATACACTCCTACCTTTGAAAAAGGGTAAGGATGTCTTCACTACTTCCTAAAATCAGTTAAATAACTACACATTTATCCAAGAAGGTACAACTAAAAACAAAAACCACCTCATCCACCAAATGAGAAGCCAATTTTTTTCCCCCACCTATGTCGCCATCCAGAACTACTCTTTTCTCACATTTTGATCCATTGGGAGGGTCTTACACCAACATATTGACTAACCTTTTGGAAACCTCTATCATCACGTTGCCTTTTCTTAGACCTTATGACCTGTTGAAACCCAAACTAATAGGATCTCATGATTCTAAAAATTTTTCCTACCATCATGTGTAAGGACATGATGTTGATAACTGTAAGGCTCTCAAGAATGTTCTTGTTCACGTATGTCCCCTTGAAGAAAAATTTGAAAGTGGCGATCTTTTACATGAGGACCCCATTATACCTTAACCTATCTCCACACAACCTCATTCTGTACCTATCTAGCAATCTCAATCTCCACCTCCACAAATGTTTTACCCTCCTCCACAATTTGAGATAAACATGGCCCGCATTAGTGAACTAGCCAAAACACCACCAAAATATTAGTGCACCCAAATTATTTCAAAAGAAAATTTTCTTTCATTATTTTTCCCCTCATGCCATTACACCTTTCATGATACACATTCTCCATCTCCCTCACTTCCTCATATTAACATGATCAGGGTTGCCACCTGCACACAAAAGGACAAAGGAAAAGACAAGATTGATAAACCCTCCACCTCACCACTACCTAACATCCCGTTGGTCCCTGCACCTAAAATCACCATCCATGGACTAGAATTTCCTATGTTAGATGGTATGGCTCATCACACCATACTTAGAAAGCTTCACCAATCACATCTGAAAATTTCCCTATATGACCTTGTCTAAACCTCTGAGTCCCATCATCAAGCTCTCATTGAGATCCTACAATCTATCGAGGTTTTACCTAATGACCCTACACCTTTTGTCTCCCTTGTCACCCCTCATCATGTGGCTTCACTCACCACTTTTCCTCCTAAATCCACCTCCTCTGTTACTCACCAAGTGGTCTCTCTTAGTTTCTCAGATGATGAGATCGTACCCCTTCAATCAGATGATCCAGACCCGACCTTGTTCATCTCCATGTATATTGAGAAGACACGTGTTCTCCAAATTATTATTGATGGAGGTGTTAGCATTAATATCATTGCTTCCCATGTATATCAACAGACATGCATCACTTCTAATTATATGCACCATAATTTAGATATGCTACATTTATTTAATGATGCCATAACTTCCACCCTCATAACCATCATTCTTCACATCCGCATGGGCCCTCGGACCATTATGGAATTATTCTACGTATTAGAGGGGGAATTCAAATATAATTTGTTTCTTGGCTGACCTTGGATTCGCGCCATGGGTTGTGTTCCTTCCACCTTACATCTATGTCTAAAATTTGAACACAAAGGACGTAACTACACCATTCCAACCGATCCTTCACCATTTTAAACATGCAACATGCTCTAATGACCCAACGATGTCCTTATACCAGTTAAGGCATCTACCATCGACATTTTTGTCCCATCTACCACTACTCCTCTGGTCGCTACCTAATCCCTTCCTTCTACCACTACACCTCCCAAAATTACGTCCACCATGCCTAATTTCGCTACGGGTTCTATTTCGGGTCCATCAACTAACCCCATGACAACACTTACAACAAACGTCTCTTGTTCCCTTACTTCAAGGGATTCTACTGTCTGCGCCACCAAAATTCTAACTTCAGATCCCTTGGTAGGCATTTTCCAACATCTTACCTTGGGGGAGTATCACCTTTACAACCTATACACTTTCCTTATTCCGTAAGAGTATGGAAGCATTCATCGACATCCACATTACAGCCCATGGGTAGGTGAGACCTTTCCATATGGTCCACCTCATCTTCTTACTAACTTGACATATGGGGGACTCGACAATCCTTTACATACGCCTGAACCGCTTACCCAAACTCATCCATTTTCATCCAATTTTTGGTACCTAACTAATCATTTCTTTGCCCAAAAATTCCCCCATCATTATGCATGGAAAGGCTTTGGTTTTGGTATCTATGAGCAAGGTTATTACACCATCATTTCTTACACCACTTGCAAATATAATGATCTTTGTGGTTTAGGATTTCTGGAAAATTCCTCTACCAAGAAAGCCTGTGTTACCCTCGTAGAGGAAGAGACACCATCTTGACCTCATTTACCTACACCACCGACTTCACCTAAGGAGTCTATGGATCTAGAATCCATTCCTTTAGACTTTTTTTTTCATAATCACCATTTCCATGGGACCTCTAACTTATTAGTGTGATGATGAGGCTCCCATGTCTACCCCCTTCCTCTATCCTAACCCGATCGATGATGATACTCCATCTATACACGTTGTTCAATGTCAAGATGATGATTCCATTCTAACTTATTTAGGTGCTGAGGACTCTTACATCCACGGGTCATTACCTTCTGAAACACAAACCATGTTGAATGAATCAACCATAGAGATCAACATGCACACATAGGATGACCCTCACATTCTAAAAATAGGCCAATATTTAGATTCCACTGAGAAGGAAGCTTTTACCTCTTTCCTCTGAGACTATAGCAATGCTTTTTCTTGATCTTATGTCAGTATGCCCAGTATTGACTGAAATATTTTGGTTCAAAATATCATAACTATTCCTGACCCCAAACCCATAAAATAGAAACTACAAAAATGCATCCATGCATTTCCCTTCTTGTAAAAGAAGAACTCCAATGGCTCCTTTCTATTTCTTTTATTTTACCCATTGATTAGTCCAAATGGATTTCTAATATCATTCCTATCACAAAAGCAAGAGGGGGACTCCGTATATGCATGGATTTCTGCGACCTCAACCTAGCTTGCCCTAAAGATGATTTTCCTTTACCAAGCATTGACCAACTTGTTGATCTCAACACTGGTCATAAGATGCTATCGCTCATGGACTGTTTCTTGGGGTGTAACCAAATATTACTTGCACCAGATGATCAACACAAAAATACCTTTATCACCCTTTGGGGGACCTTTTGCTATCAAGTTATGCCTTTTGGCCTAAAGAATTCTAGTACCACGTACCAGAGGGATATGACCTATATCTTCCATGACATCATCCATAACATATTGGAAGACTATGTAGATGACCTCCTTGCGAAATATAAACATCGAGTGGACCATCTTATGGTCCTTAAAGTCATCTTTGATCATCTATTCAAATATTACATTTTTCTTCAACCAAAGAAGTGTGTCTTTATTGTTCTCTCGGGTAAGCTCCTTGGTTTCATCATCTCTTTGCATGACATTGAGGTCAACCTTGCTGAAATCAAGGAAATTCTTGATATGCCTCCACCTACTAACCCACATCAACTTCGTAGCTTATAAGGAAAGTTGTAATCTATTCACCATTTTATTTCCCAACTCTTTGACTGTTGTCAGCCTTTTCATTACCTCCTTAAAAATGATGTTTCCTTCAAATGGGATGACGACTACCATAAATATTTTGAATCCTTAAAAGGATACCTCCTCAAACCTTCTGTACTCATCCCTCCTAAATATGACACTACCTTTTACCTCTATATTTTTCCCATAAAAAATTCATTGGGGGCAATTCTTGCTCATCATGATGACCAATATAGAGAACAAGCGGTTTATTATATAAGTCTTACCCTTCTATACTATGAGACTAGATATACATATGATGAAAATATCTACCTATCCCTAGTATTCATCGCTACCAAAATTTTCCATTACCTACTTAAGCATAAAACCTTTGTTGTCACCAACACTGATCCCTTCCATTACATGTATGTTAAACCCTACCAACATCAACATGTTGCACATTGGCTTATGTTCCTTCTAGACCTTGATCTTGAATTCATCCACAAAAAATCCATCAAAGGAAAAAATATTTTGTACCAACTCGTAGACGCACCTCTTTCTACAACCCATTCTTCCAAATTTGATTTTCCACATGAATCTATTTCTACCCATTCCTTCTATGATACAGTTTATCAAATGACCATATTATTTGATGGTTCCAAATTATAGCGTGGGGGTGATGCAAGAGTCATCCTCATTCCTATGGATTGTGATCCTATGCCCTTGTCTTTCAAACTATACTTTGATTACACCAAAAATATCTCCAAATACAAAGCACTCATATTGGGTTTAAAACCACCATATCCTTGAACGTTAAATCCATTAATATTTTTGGTGATTTCCAATTGGTGGTCAACCAAGTTAATGGACTATACTAGTGTCGTAACAAGATACTTCAGAAGGGAAAGAGTTTTCACGCGTGACTTCCCGCAGGCTCAGATCAGCAATCACGCAGCCGTTCATGAGAAGACCAACGGCTATAGTTCCCATTTTTATGCGACCTTCAACAGCAAGAAACGAACTGCTCTTCACGCTCAAAGATATTCTGGAAATTGTTGTAACCAACACATCACAGTGAAGATGGGAGGGCCCCCCTGTCAAATTGAGCCGTGCGCGGACCCTGACTGGAAAGATAACACTGAGCTCTGGAACATTCTTAGTATTGGCGGATTCACCAACTTTGTGGAGAGGAGTGCAAGGGCATGATCAAAGCATCTTTGTTCGCTTTGCCAAGGATTGGAATGAGAGGATGGTCGACTATGGAGGGACAGAAGATTCTTATTAATGACGAACTCATAGCCGAAGCGATTGGCCTCAGCTTGGAAGGATACCGCTTCTTCAACAAGAGGGTTATCAAAGAGGCTGAAGAGAGAAGATTTGTGGAGGAAGATGAGAAGCTTATATTCAACACCGCGGGTCTGCTTGTTAATTCAATTCCTTCTCCGTATGATGAAGTCACCCGCATGATGATTCGCTACATATCCTTGGAAGGCAGGTTTGTTACTGTCCCTGCCAAGCACCTTGTCTTTTTGAATCACTTTCGTAGGAGTAGGTTGGTTTGCTTTCCCTCACTATCTGTTAAACTCTCTTGAGCGCTCCATTTTGGAGTTCCAGAAGCATACCCGGGTGGTTCCCCTTGCACCAAGGGCTTATTCTACTTATTCACAAGCACTGCCTTATTAAATTCCCCGGTCTCCCTTCCTCTCCCGGTCTGGCTCCCCCTTTGATGGGCTCCGTTGCTGCCAGTCCTGTCTCCCCTGCTGTCCCTGCTGTTGCCCCCGCCTCCGGTGCTGATGCCCCCATGTCAGGCTGCTCATGCTTCTCCTTCTTTTCCTCCTGCTGCTGCCCCTGCCACCCACACTTGTCTCTACTTCTAAACGTGTCACCAGGGCTTCTAGGAGACTCAACCTTGAGTCTACTGCTATGGGGGATGAACCTCTTGAGATTGACATTGCTCGTGATCTGCTGAACATTAGTAGTGCCAGTCCCCAGGCGGCACCAGACGGATAACCCTTCTAAGAAGATTGGAGGCCTTAGAGGCTGAGCTTAAATTGCTGAAGGATGAGGTAAAAAATCTTGCTAAGCAAAAAGGCAAAAAAAGCATTGAGGGAGAAGGGAGCATTGGCAATAGCCAGCTTGATGAAATATACAAAAAACTGACCTCCCTAGACTCCCGCCTTGGGAAAACGAAGACTAGGCATGAGTATAATATTGCAGCATTCAGGGCCATAGAGGAATTCATCGAAGGTCATGCCAAGAAGTGTTTCGCATCTCAGCGGTGTCCCGGCATGACTCTTTGGGGCAATGAGAAAGAGAGTAAAAGAACCAGAGAGGAGCTCGATAAGACGGATGATGCTCATATGACCACGCTGGGTATGTACCATGCTTGGAAAAAAGTAAAGATGAGTATTGATCAAGCGGCCAAGAAGTAGTCCAGGATACTTCTACTACTCTTTATTGTTAATATTACTGTTTCTTGGCTGTAGGCTTGCTGTTTTGTTGCCGTTGTTTTGCTGTTAAGTCTCGTTCTGTGTTGCTGTTTCTAGGCTATCGGTGAATCTTTATTGTAACTTTTGTGCTTTGATACAGCTTCTCTGCTCCTCTCTCTTATTCAGGCTTTTAGGCCTCCTTTTGTACACAAGGGTATAGTCCCTTTCAAAAAACTATTTACCAATATTAAAAAAATAATAGAAAAATATTTCATATTATTAAATATTAAACCTAAATAATAATGATGGACCCATATTAATTAAGGGTTGCACCGCTAGACCACTTAATCATTATGTTCCAACAATCTCTTCACATAAAATACCCAATGGTTCCTTATATATAAATGGCAAGGGGTGGGTAAAATATGAATAATGGTTGATTGGAAGGTGAAAGCATCAATTAAGGACACCTAACTATACCTAACCCTTTTTACATATGAGGGAGGATATCTATCACATTAATTAAAACATATCAAAAAAATAGTGCACATAAATATGTATCACCTATATAATACAAATACATAAGGTGGAATTCACATCTAGTTTGAACATGACACACACTAACACCCTTCTTGAATATCAACTTAGGTAATTTGGTAAAAGAGAATAAATTCTTAAGATCATACATATGATTCCTTGAAATAAATTGCGATGAGGTACCCATAATCCATTCAAGAAGAAAGAGAAAAATAACAATTTTTTTTTTGTAATAGATGACCGATCCATCACTGAAGGCTAAAAAATAACTCAAACTACACAAGTGGAATGAATCTAGTATCAAAATTATTATAAGACAAAGTGATACTACAAATGCACTAGAATAGCTCCAAAGAGGGATACTATCAATCTAACAAGAAGTGTCGAAATAAAAAGAAGAGGCAAAGGTGGGATTAATCCCTAGGTAATCTGGGAAGTTATCTAATGTGCTAGTAGTTAGGGGATACTATCAATCTAACAAGAAGTGTCGAAATAAAAAGAAGAGGCAAAGGTGGGATTAATCCCTAGGTAATCTGGGAAGTTATCTAATGTGCTAGTAGTTAGGGGGTGCCTAAATCTAAATATTTCCGTTATTGTTGGTTATTTTAAAAACTTACCATTAAAACATTTTACATAAATATTCAATATAAATTGACTCATTTATTGATATTATTAAACAGTAACATAAATTTTACATATACACATAAAAAGGTACTATAATTTTTTTTCATGTAATGATGAATATGGAATATTTATAAGCTCGTATGATTTTTTTTAGTATTATTACCCATTCTTTGATGTAGTTCCTGCTTATGCAAGTGTGTAATTTTTTGTAGGAAAAGGTTCATGCATTTGTGATAATGTCAGTAGTGTATCTCTTAGAGGGGAATATAATTGAAAGAAGTATTTAATTATATTCTTAATTATTTTGGGTAAATGTCGATTATTTTTTATGAAAGAATTGGTAGGCATGGTCCAAATACTACTCTTCACAAATCCATGAGAACTACGTAATAATTTTTATTGCTCTGTGAAAAACGGAGCTTTTTTTAGGTTTGAGTCCCATCACCTACTTGATATTGGTAAATCAAATTTGCAAGCATCCTTTTATTTATTTATTATTTGTTGCAATATGAGCACCTATTGTGATTAATTTTGTCCATCCATAAAATATTTCTCATCCTTTTGTGATAATTTTATTCTTTTTGTCTAACAGTTTCTCTAATTTTGTGATTTATTATGATCTTGATGAAAATTTAAAATACAAGAATGAAATTTTTATTTATTTATTTGCTTGATGTGGAAAATGATTAACTGAAATTGTGAGAAGGGCACCCACTCTAATTATTGCCTAGGGAAATCCTAATCTTTACTCTAGCTATGGAAGAGGCTACCATAAGTGTGAATGGATTAATAAAGAATTGTATGAGTGGAATAAATCAATTAATTGAACACACTAGAAGATGGTATGACACCACAAGTGTACCAAAATAAATCCATAAAAGGATATTGTCAATCTCTCAAGAAGTTTTTAAAGAACATGAAATATTCATATAACTATCATAAACCAATAAAAAGAACTACTCAAATCTGATGAATTATCAAACATAATGAAATTGATGTCGAGGAAAGAAGTAAATATTTAAATTGATAATCATTGTATCCATTAGAAATTATCATGAAATAATAATAATATAACCATCATTTACATACTTAATGAAAATCCAATGAATATGTTATCCAATTTTTCCCCCTTGGTAAAATTGGCTAACTTACAAATTTGGACTTAGGTAGTTTGATGGAGCTTCAATGGAGAATCTAGAAAAATAAGGTAATTTCCATGTTTTGGGCACTTACAATTGCGTTAGGGGACTTATAATTATTTTGATGCACTTCCCTTATTTTCTCAAGGCTCAAAATACCTGGCGTAAGGACTTAGAAAAATTGAGAAAAATGAAAAAAGGGGTCATTTTAGTGCATTAAGGGTCAAAAGGGTGTGGATGGAACTAGTTCCCTAGGAACTAGGGTTCATCACATTTTTGTTAGGTCCATAAGGCAAGGGATTCAATGTATTATGGAAATGTGGGTGGTAGGTGGAACTCAGGAACCAATTCCTAAGTTCTTTTGGATCCCCGATTTCCTGATTTGGCCAAAAACAAAGAAATTTGGATAAGGATCAAGAGTATACGGATATGCGGGTTGAGAAAGGAACTTAAGAACTTGTTTCCGAGGGCTCTCTGTTCCCCTCATCTATGAATTTTTAGCAAGCTACAAGAGCGAATGGATTGCGGGTCGGGAGATGTTACAGAGAATAGGGGTTAGGATGGTACTATTCCTGGGGAAGCTCAGTTCCCCACAAACAAGGAAGACCCAAAGAACAAAGGCTAGGTGGGATGCAGTGTTGTGCGGGTGGTGCAGAGGTTGAAGGAACTGATGGAACGGTTCTGTGGAGTAAACCGTTCCCCACAAGGGCATATAAGATGTAATACAAAGGAAGTCGAGGCGGGGAGACAAATAGGTGAAGACTATTGTGGAGATGAAGGGTGTTGGGAGAATGAAGGACAGGAAGAACTTGTTCCATTGGGGAACTAGTTCCCCGTAGGAAGGGATGATTCATAATACAAAGGAGATAGAGTGGGGGTGTGGGTTATAAAGGCCACGAAAGAACTAAAGTAAAATGGTCCTAAGTTCCACAGTTCCCCAGGTTCCCTTGATTTATCTACACCAGGAAAAATAAAAGGACATTTTAATTACATCTACTGTGATAAGGTACAAGGAACCCATGTTCCTCTTGATCCTCTTGACATGCATGGGCAAATATTTCACCCAAATGCTCTAAGTTTTATAAAATTTATATCACGAAAAAGGTCACTTCGAGCTCTACATCATGAAAATTTCAAAGTTCAAGTTAGGTGAGGGTAGGTGGATGAAAAAGGAAAAAAGAAACTTCCATTATTCAAAGCACAACTCCAGGTAGATGAAAGATCAAATTAATGAAGCATGGGCCTCTTTTCTTCTTCCACAAGGCAAAGGACATTGGGTAATGGAGTTGGCAGGTCACACATACTAGTTTCGAGTGAATTAATGCACGTTATTGGTGGGTAAAGATAAATTTTTGGGATTCTATCCTTCTCTTTTTCTCATTCTTGTATATATTGTAAACACCTCTCATTTGAGAGGGGGGATATTCTGGGATGTGGGGAAATTCTGTCAAAACAATTTCTCAACACCAGTGAGTTGTAGCCTTCACATGGGCCTAACAAGTGTTCTTGTGCCTTTATTAGTGATATGTAATGGACTGTACATATTTTGAAAATAATAAAATATGTGTTTTGTGGTGTTTCCTTTAACCTTAGCATTTTTTATTGTGTTTCCTTGCCTCTCCATTCTTGTGGTTATATTATGTGCATATATTTCTTATTTGCAGGTTCAAATTGTTGTGTTTCATGGAGAAAAGATGGTGAATGAAGTCTTGGGTCTGTGTCACAATTGTTTGGCCTCTACCTACTCCATTTTCCTTCTCCCTTCTCCCTCATAAAGATATTTCCACACCCTTTTCTTTGGTTTACAGTCAGAGGATGTTTTACTTCTTGAAGTCCAAATTCCATCTCCCCATATCTCACTCAAGGCTATGCTCATCTATGATGATTTTCACCAAGACCATTTGGCACAACTTGAATTACTTGATGAGTGTCATAACACTGCTCTAGATCACCTCAAAATCTACCAAAAATGTATCAAATGTACCTACAAAAAATGTGCCCAAGAACGCACCTTCAAGGTTGGAAACCTCATCTTGAAGGAAAATTAACATGTAACAAAAGAGGAGAAAAGTAAATGGGGAAAGTTTTCTCTTAATTGGCTTGAACCCTATATAGTCACACATTCCTATGGATCAGGTGCTTATTATTTTTCTTCCCTCGAAGGCCAAATAAAAACCGATCCCCTTAATGTTTTACATCTTTGACCATTCTATTGTTGAATCAAGTGTTATATCACCTTTTATCTATTATAAACTTGTGTGTTAAGTACCCATTCCTTTCATCTCACCTGTTTTAAGGACCAACAACTAAACAAGAATTGTGTGATCACCCGCCACCTATCAGCATTATCTTAAACATAAGTACCACGACTCTACTCATGACATGATTCTCATGGATACTGTTAGTTAAATTTCGCGATCAGAGGAGTCTCCGCCTTTTCAGAATCCTTCAGAGCCATATCTTAAAGTAAAGGGTAAAAGGATCATATAAAAGTACAACAATGAGCTTGCGGTAGTTGCTAAGTGTTAAGAGGATATAACTTCAAAGGCTAGGGTAGAGGAAAAGTATTAGACTCACACGGGATCAACACGTGGTCAAAAGAGAAAGTAAACCTGTGGAAAATTCCATGCATCCGTCCAACACATTCCAAGGATCATAAAGAAAATTAGAGGGATGAGGATATGCGGGCCTGTCAGGTGGACCTTGCAACAGATGGACTCCAGTTTCAAAGTCAATTATTAAAAATGACAAGCCATGTACCGCATCAAAGTGATTTCGGTCTTGATTGCTCAATATTTTTTCTCCAAGGATCGATGTTCAAAGGGCCACCTAGCTTGTCATTTTAGTAGAGAGTTAATCCGTGGCCTCGTTGAAGGATAAATAGTCTGTAAAAAACTAGATTTAAAAGGTCATTTCATGATAAGTAACAAAATTCACGCTGTTTGGATCAAAGAGGCCAGGAACCAATGTACAAAAGTTAGAAGATTAGATTATGTAATAAAGAGCCAAAAGGATGTTTTCTCAAAAGATGAGTCCATTCCAAAGAATCGGTCACAGAACAATTAAGATGCATGGCTCTTACTTTTCTGAAGGGGCAGAATGATGAAGAAAATCTAAAGGGGAATATCTGTTCTTGTCACTTCACATAATTAGTCATAATTGAAAGAAGTGTTCGAAGGGTCTCTTATTACTTCTCTTCTCCTATAAATATTGTAACAAACAGATATAAGGGAGATATGCAAAAAGAGATATACGGGGAGATACAGATAATCCATAGTAGATAGATACACTAGGAGTATGTAGGGTAGTTTAGAGTTAAATAGTTGTTGGGAAGGTTAATCTTTTCCTCACTATCTAGAGTCTCTCTATTATAGGAGAGAGAGATCTCGGAGATCTAGCCTTCTACTTGGGTTTTGTAATGACACTCTTTCCTCTCTTCTGAAATGTAATAGTGTGCATAAACAATTAGAGTAATATATATGTTTTGAGATGATTTCATCCATCACTTTCATAGATTTATTACCTCTGATCACCTTTAATTGTATAAAGAAATTTTGCCCCTGTGAATGTCTATTACTATTCTCGAAGTTGTGCTGAAGTAGTTTGAAGAAGTGTTTCATGTGATTTTCTCCAAACTGTGGTGCATTTCATCCAACCTTTTTGGGTCTTCATTGTTTCTCTCTTTCAAGTAGTCATGGAATTGATCACCCCCTAGTTGAATCCTCTAGCACATCACCTTAGTTTTTCATTTTTATGTTTTATTTTCTTCTTTTTAGTATTTCAGACACCTATCTCACCTCAAAGAGAAGAGTCCGCTTCTTAAAAATCTGGAGGTCTCCTTAGGGCACATGTCCCACTAACCTAAGAATTCCCACAACTCTGATGGATGCATCCTTTGAGGATGGTTGTCAACATTTTTCCTGGCACACCCAGTGGGACAACTCAAAGAGGTACTTTATTATGGCATCAACTCAAGTGGTTATCGATAGGAATCGGTCCTCAATAATAATGGTTACATAGCACATTTAAAAACTATATAGGGTCGAAAAAAATCACTACAAAGGCTCACAAACCTCCCTCTCATCCATTTTAATTCATCTTCCTTTCCACCCCTTCAATTTCTCTTCATCCAATGAGGTCAGGAAATCATGACTTTATTACTACCAAGGGATCCCTCCATCATCCATCTTCAAGCTACCACTTCCACGCTTCCCCTCCTTTTGACCAACTATACCCTTGGCACCAACAAACAAGAACCCTAAATCCAAAAGAAGATGGGTATATGGTGAGAAGTGATACGGGCTAAGAAGGTTTGTATTACTGGTTGAACAAGAGAGAGGCTGCAAAAGAAGCTCTCATTTATCCTCCCCGCAAAGCATTTTGCCAAGAAATTTTTTTGCCAAAAGGGTTCATATTGCAAGATGAAGTCATATATGATAGGAGCTTTACAGACTTAAAGGCTAGCGTAAAAAAAGAGAAGACCTCTGCACAACATGAGGATAATGAGATGTATCATTTATCAAATTTTGGGGGATGTCTCAGTGAAGGACCGGTGGAAATCACAAGTCTTACCGCATCACTAACACTGTAAAAACATCAACCTTTTTCTCACAACAGATCCCTCGGGACTCGTCTTCCAGCCCTAGAGGAAAGTATTATTAAAAAATTTCTTCTTTCAATCAAAGAACCTGGGTTCATCGGTGAAGCTTTTAAAAGGGATGAAAGGAAGGAGGAGGAAAACAACACCTTTCAAAGAGGTCTGCGAAGGAGCTTGACACAACACTGAGCTTTGTCATAAGTTTTTCATCGAGACCAAGCAACAAACCACCACCAGTCATGTTCATCTCATAACATGAGGATAATCTTAAAATTCTCAAGGGTCTGCTTCAAAACATCTAATCAAAAGATGTGCATCACAAGAAGGTATTTATTTTGTTTGCTGATTCCACAGAAGAAGAAATAGGGGGTAGCTTCTCACCCTTGTTACTAGCTATATCAATAGCCAAATTAATTGCATGACTGCATTTGGTAAGGAAGGGAAGCTTTTTTTCCTTTCCTATTTTAGGTTTCATTTAGCTGATGATAAAAAACCAGTTAGATTAGGTGTGGGAGTAGGTTTGCTTTCAGCATAATAAGTGCTTGTGCACACTCTTCATCCCTCATTTGAGGCATGTATGTTTTGTTAGCTTTATAGACCCATGTGTGTATTACTCCATCAAAGGCACCAGATCATATAAAGAATTTGCAGAAGTTTTTTAGGCTTCCAATAATAGTTATGGGTCCTATTGGAACAAACGCAGATTGAATAAAATCCATCAAGAATATCTTTTTTTTTGTTTCTTTGAATTTTCTACTCTCACAAAAACAAATGTAGAATCTTACTAAGGGAGTAGTTGTGTCTAACTATTCTAGCACAGTTCCAAATCTAAGAAATAGTGGGAGATTGTGGGTTCTCTCCATTTAGCAGGCTAATGGTCCCAGTGAGTCTGCAGATTGTTACTTAAATTTCACGATCAGAGGAGTCTCTACCTTTTTAGAATCCTTCAAAGCCAAATATTCAAGAAAAGGGTAAAAGGCTCATATTAAAGTACAACGGAGAGCTTGCGGATGTTACCAAGTGTCAAGATGACGTAACTTTAGAGGCTAGATAAGAGGAAAAGTCTTAGAATCCCACGGGATCAACACATGGTTAGAAGAGAAATAAAACCTGTGGACAATGCCATGTGTACACCTAGTGCATTCCAAGGAGATAAAGAAAATTAGAGGCATGAGGATATGCGGGCCTACCATGTGGACCTTGTAACAAGTGAACTCCAATTTCAAATCCAGTTATTAAAAATGAAAATCCATCTACCGTGTATAAAGTGATTTCGGTGTTGATTGCTCAAGATTTTTCTCCAAGGATTGAAGTTCGAAGGGCCACCTAGCTTGTCATTTCAGTAGAGAGTTAATGCACGGCCTCGTGTGAAGGATTAATAGTCTGTAAAAAACTAGATTCGAAAGGTCATTTCATCATAAGTAACAAAATTAGTGTCATTTGGATCAAAGAGGTCAGGAACCAATGCATAAAAGTTTGAAGATCATATTATGTAATAAAGAACTGAAAGGATGTTTTCTCAAAAGACGATTCCATTCCAAATAATCGGTCGTAGATCAATTAAGATGCATGGCTCTCACTTTTTCGAAGGGGCGGAATGATGAAGAAAATATGAAGGGGAAGATATTTTCTGGTCACTTCACACAATCAGTCATAATTGAAAGAAGTGTTTGAAGGGTCTCTTACTACTTCTCTTCTCCTATAAATATTGTAACAGAAAAATATAAGGGAGATATGAAAAAAGAGATATACTGGGAGAGATAGATAATCCATAGTAGATAGATACAATAGGAGTAAGTAGGGTAGTTTAGAGTCAAATAGTTATTGGGAAGGTTAATATTTTCCTCTCTGTCTCGAGTCCCTTTGTTGTAGGAGAGAGATATCGGGGCTGTAGCCTTCTGCTTGGGTTTTGTAACGACACTCTTTCCTCTCTTTCTGAAATGTAATACTGTGCACAAAAAATTGGTGTAATATATATGTTTTGAGATGCTTTCATCCATCATTTTCATAGTTTAATTACCTTTGATCACCTTTAATTGCATAAAGAAATTGTGTCCTTCTGAATGTTTGTTACTATCCTTGAAGTTTTGCTTAAGTAGTTCTAAGAATCGTTTCGTGTGATTTTCTCTAGAATGTGGTGCATTTCATCCACCCTTTTCGGGTCTTCACTATTTCTCTATTTCAGGAAGTCATGGAATTCATCAACCCCCTAGTTGAATCCTCTGGTGCATCACCTTAGTTTTCATTTTTATGTTTTGTTTTCTTCTTTTCAATTTTTTGGACCCCTATCTCACCTCAAAGAGAAGAGCCAGCTACTTAAAGATCTGGAGGTCTCCTTAGGGCGCACGTCCCACTAACCTAAGGATTCCCATGACTCTGATGGCCACATCCATCAAGGATGGTCATCAACAGATACTTTTCATTCTTTTTAACGATGGAATACCATGGTCATTCATCACTTAAAAGCTCTCTTTCATAGATAACCATTACGTGTTATTATTTTTCCTTCATATAAGCTGCCTATACTCCTCTATAGTCTAGTCCATGACCTAAACATCCAAATAATTTCAAAATTAAAATGGGATTCAAGTCTTTGAGTCAAAATTTTTGCAAATAGATGATTCCATCACATAGGAAATCTACCTCTATATTTAGCTGTTATAAATAAACTGATCCCTCGAAGGAAAGCTATAAAGTTAGACCTATAATACATAGTCTATGCATGAAGAAGACTATTTCTAAACAAATAAATAATATATTTTTCGAATTATATAGGATATAGTTATAGATTAACTATAAACTATATTTTTTAAATAGAATCTTATTAAAGGAGTCCAAAGGACACACAGATTACTTTTGAAAACACAATAAGGTTAAAATAATAAATGAATTTTACCAAGGGCATGGTTCCGCATGAAATAAAATACAAGTTAACCTGGATATTTATAGAGAGGAGAATTACTTTCACCCTACCAATGAAATAAATTGAAAATCCTATTTCTATGGAGCTTGTCTCCTTTTTCTTGTATTTAAATTTGTGTTTTTATTTTGAATATATTTTTAACTTGCACATATTAAAACTATAAACAAAAATATTTAAAATATTTTACCCTTACCTGTACACAAGTTTTCACAGAAGGTAACAAATTTCTAAATTTTGCACTTGTGAATTCACCTTAATTCTTCACAAAGCAAAACTTTTAGGTCAGACAAAAAATGGAAAGAAGGAGGCTTGTTATTTTAAATACCCTTCCGGGTTGGTTGAAAAAAAACCGTACAAATCAAATAAACAAAATACAAAACAATTGATCTTAATTTATTTAATTTACCTCACTTTGTTACCATGTTATAATTTGAGGATTCTAATAAATATGAATTTAATCAACTTACATATTATATAATGTTACAATAAATATTTATATAATCATTACATCATAACATAAGTAAATAAAGAAATACTTACATGAAATAAATAACACAGGTGACACATTATTTATAGTGAAAAACCCCATAGGGTAAAAACCACTTTGAAAATAACCTTTTTTCTTCAGAGAACTTATTTTACATCTAGTAAGATCATCTCCTCCTTTAAAACCCTATTTACGAAGGGTAAAACTAAATCACTTGATTTGCACATCTTTGATATATTTCCCGAATATATAACATGAGGACCTAAAGTCCTTTTTATATAAGGTGATCGGGTATGTCTTCCGACCCACATTTTCAACCTAAAATGGGTGACACATACACCTAGGTTTATAATATTTAATATTAGAAATATAATCATTTCATGATATTAAATATTTAACCTAAAGTATATACCTAGGTTAGCATAATTAATAATAGAAATAGAAATATTTCATTGTAGACACCAAAATTGTGTCACACTCCCCTTGGTCCCTTGTCAAATAACCAGCTCAAGCTTACTCATCTAATCATGGCCCCTTTCACCCCACATCACCATTAATTCAATTCATTTAATTTAATTAATATATATCCTCACAATATTTAATATCTAGTTACCTCAATTTCTACCTCACCAACAATAACTAAGTCTCACTTTCTTTAATGAACTAGGATTTGGTCTAACCCTAAAATAAATTCCTAATTCTAGTAATTTTAGGGAATCCCACCTTAACCAATGTCGGCCACCCCTAAACTTACACCGGTCAACCTGGAACCGTCATCGGTTACCATTTATTCACCCAAACAACCTTGTTTTTGGGTTGGCACATTTTGAGAGCAAGGAAACAAAATCAGAGCTGCATGTAAGAAAAACTAGCATCCTTTCACATATCCAGACATCCAGAGCCATCACCAGGATAGATATTGAAGAATTGTACCCAGGGAATCATTCTGGGAATCACTGCTATGGTATCTAACACTATTCTTCTGATCAACAGCCACCTCCATTCAGCCATCAAAATCTGCATCACAATAAGTATATCTCTACCAACATTGTCTATTTTAGCATAGTTAACTTTTGTCATCCCTCTCATTAGTTTATACTTTGCATGTTCATTCCTTCATTGCTTAATAGCTTTTAATCTCACCATTTCCCTTACCCACACCACCAAATATCCATTTCGACCTAATATCCATTTCTGAGTGTACTTGAGATCTCCATAGACCTTCTCATCCACTCTCCCAACCTTATATGACCTCAGATTAGCCCCTTCCATTTGATCTATTGAAGTTTCTTTTACCTTGACCATACCGATGCCGGTTATCCACAACCACCTTGGGCTCTACCTAGACCGGCATCAGTCACACCCAACCGATGTCGGTCTATGTGTTTTATACCTCAACTGAGAACATACCCAGCAATCATCCTACCAATTGACCTAAATAAACCAGAATCAAACCCTAACTAGACTCAGTACCTTGACAGAAACCTCATCTCTTAGATCCAACTATAGCCTATCCTATTGTGATTGGATTTGCTTATTGTACTTAAATGAAATACCTAAATCATATCAACTACAGTAGAACTTTAGTTGTCTCTCACATTAATTTTTTTAAACAGGGGATTGATAGCCATCTATGGAGTATCACACTTCCCGAAAATAACATACACTAGGCATTCCACTGTCATATCATTTAACTATCCTCTTATGGTCTTGTTTTCTATTACAGGTAGTTCCTCCTATCCAAAAGGAAGCTCTCACATTTAGCTATGGATTAAGAAGTTAGAATGCACGTAAAAACCATCAATAAACCAACATTTAACAGGTATTCCTCCTTGACCCTTGCCCTTATCTATTTCGTCATTTCGTAAAGCTAAAGAAAATGGTAAAACATTCATATTATTAAATATTAACCTATATATTATTGATGGATCCATATACATTAAGGGTTGGCCAGACCACTTAATCATTATGTTCCAACATATTTGATCATCTTCTCAAATACTTTGTTCATCTTCAACCAAAGATGTGCATCTTTGTTGTTCTCTCAAGTAAGATCCTTGGTTTCATCATCTCTTTGCGTGGCATTGAGGTTGACGGTCGACCCTGCTAAAATTAAGGAAATTCTTGAGATGCCTCCACCTACTAAGCTATGTCAACTTTGTAGTTTACATGGAAAGTTGCAATCTATTCTCCATTTTATTTCCCAACTCTCTGACCATTGTCAACCTTTTCATCACCTCCTTAAAAAGGATGTTTCCTTCAAATGGTATGACGATTTCCATAAATATTTTGAATCCTTACAAGAATAAACCCTCAAACCACCTATGCTTATCCCTCCTAAATATGACACTCCCTTTTACCTCTGTATTTCAGCCATAGACCATTCATTGGGGGCCATGATTTCTCATTGTGACGACTAACATAGAGAACAAGTAGTTTTTTATATAATTCATATTGTTCTAGCCTATGAGACTAGATACACGAACACTGAAAAGATCTAGCTAGCCATAGTATTCATTGCTACCAAACTTTACCATTACCTAATTAACTATAAAATCTTTGTTGTCACAAAAAATGATCCCTTGCATTACATATATGCTAAACTCTGCCAACATCAACGTGTTGTGTGTTCGCTTATGCTCTTGTCAAACCTTGATCTTGAATTCATCTACCAAAAATTCGTCAAAGGAAAAACTATTACAGACTAACTCGCAGACACACCTCTTTCTGGAACCCAATCTTCCAACTTTGATTTTCTAGATGAATCCATTACTACCCTTTCCCTCGATGATACAATTTATCAAATGAACCTATTATTTGATGGTTTTGAATTCTAGTGTGGGGGTGGTGCAGGATTCATCCTCATTCCTCTGGATGGCAAGCCTATGCCCTTGTATTTCAAACTAGACTTTGATTGCACCAACAATATCTCTAAATACGAAGTACTTGTATTGGGTCTTGAAACCACCATTGACTTGAACATTAAATCCATTTATATTTTTGGTGATTCCTGTAATGCCCCGCCTCAGAAAACGAAAACACACCAGAAGTTACTAAAAATTTGGGATTTTTTTTTTATAATAAATGTGATCTATAATTACTAATACTCTACTTAACTCCTTACATTAATGTTTAATTTATAATACTTATTCATTTCTCTGAAAATGCCTAAAATCCTAACCCAACACAATCGGACTATTTTATTCTACTGAGAATAAATTAAAAAGCACAAAGTTTGCTAAAACTTTACAACCCTTTTTAAACTTAGTTAGTCTCCCCGTTTTATTTATTTTTCAATCCCACATAAAGGCACATGACCTTAAGTGTGTAGGGATAAACAAGATCCCTAAGATCTAATCCAGTTAAATCAAATATGACCCTTGATTTCCAAATTACCCTAATATTGCCCTAAATTTCTCTTTGCTATTTTCTTCTCCTTCTTTTCATTTCTCCCCACATTTGTTTTGTTTGGTCTTTGTTTCTTCATGTAGATTGATGGAAGGATCTTAGGAGAGAATCCTAAGGAGATCAGGTTTGTTGTTTGTTGTTGTTTTATTGCTTTCTCTCTTCTTCTTTTTTTTCAAATCCTTGCTGGATTTCTCTTTGATAAAGGAGGGCGTGTGAATATGTATATATATATATATATATATTTATTTATTTATTTATTTTTTCTGTTTTGATATGTAAAAAGTGTGGGCAGATTTCCTTTTGGTATAGGGACTTGGTGAAGGGGAGGGCTACGTGCACAGGGAGAGGGTCGTGGAGGGGGAGGTACAGGGCGGCGTGAGGGGGACAAGGCAGGGGCAGGTGGAGTTGTCGGGGGGGCAGACTACATCATGGAGGGGAGGGCGGAGGGACAGACCCCAAGGGGCAGCGGGAGTTCGTGGGGGCAGCGACCCCCATGGGTAGATACAGGGGTGTGATGGGGTTCGGCCCCCCGACCAAAGTTTTTAATTTTAAAAAAAAAAATTATTTATTAATCTAAAAACATATATACATATATATATACTCCTTTTATTATTATATATATATCTATATTATTTAAAAGATTAATACAGATCATATATATAAATATACCCCTTTATAAATAGTATATATATCTATATATTAAAATAATATTATATTCCATCTAAAGGTAATGCACTTTTGAAACAAAAGAAGTACAGTTTTTAAATATTACAACCAGCAATACTCCTTTTCTTTATTTTACCAAGATAAACTGATTAATATAAATTACTCTATATTTTGTGTTAAAAGGAAGGTAAAACATGCCTTTTTTCAATAAAAATAAGTCTTATTCCTAAAAGAAATTTTCAAGGAGATAACTTAATCAAGCATGATTGTTTAATATGAGCAAAACATTAACTTCTCATGGGAAGAATTCAAGACTATTCTTATTCCATGCATCATTGTTAACAACAACACAATACAAGAGGGAAAACATTCTTTTCAAATGCAATTAAAGATTATTTCATATTCTTGACATGGGAGATTCTCAACATGGAGTGCATACATATGTTTAAAAAAAAAAAAGACATATCCCCAAGCTATACATATTCTCTTATAAAAAGGAGACTACAATCAACTTTCATATTAAAGAAGATCACTATTACAATAGTTTTTTTCTTTTTCAAGGATTGAAGTTCATAATATACAAATATACCCAAATACAAAACTACTCAAGAAGGCTCATTACAAGACTTCCTACAAACTTGAGAAGAGAGGTTGCTCAAGAGTGGCTTACACTTGTTTAAAGAAATTTACAAACACAAAGAAGAGATTTACCACAATGGAGACTCTATTAAATCATTCCTTACAAGGGACAAGAAGTAATGACCACCATAGAATGTAAGAGATAATGAGCTCCAATCCAACAATCAACTTTCAACATGATAACCCCATGTACATTGCCTTCAACAGAACTAGAAAGGAGAGAGAGCTTGTTTGCCACCCAACCATAGGCATCATGACATGCCTCTCCCAAGGTTGGGATGCATGCTAGCCTCCCCCAAGCCCATGGGAAAGAGGGAAACTAACCAAAACTTGCACAATATGGAGGGTAAACCAACAATGATACAAGCACACATAAAAAAAATGTCAAATACAAAACAAGACTCCAAATTTACAAGGAGGAGAACCCATGTTCTTCCTCAAAAGTGGGGAAGAGAGGAGAAATTTCTCCAAAGTTACATATATCAAAATTTATTACACAAAGAAAAAGTCTCCATACCCTTCTTATTGCTCCTAAGTTCAATCAAAACCCTCCTTATTCCTCCACCCTTTCTCCAAGTCCTTCTTGGAAGGGTTTTCAAACCCCAAAGGGGTTTCCCTACCAAGAATGGGGAAGGAGATTCAAGCCAAATGAATCAACTTCCCCACCTCAACCATTTGAGGGGAAACATTAAGACCCTACAAGGCTTGTCCATCAAGCCTTGAGGATAGAGAGGAAAAATCCCTCTCTTCCCCCACAACTCCAAAAATCCATCATGCCATATGATGGAGGGAGTAAAAACAAGCAAGCAACCAAAATCTACATACAACAAATAACAATTTCAAGCAACCAATCTAAAAACTAAAAAGAAAGCAACACAACAATAAGACATAAGATCCTACCTCAAGGAAAGCTCTCCAAAAAGCTTTCTAACTTCAAGTTTTCTCCACTCTTAACTCAAGCAAATCACAAGCTCCAAATCACCCAAGCATCCAAGAAAGAAGTTCCAAAGAAAAGTCCCTCTTTTTTCCCATGATAGGGAATTTGAAGAGGAGCAAGCAAGCATCCTCACAAATGAGGGGGTGACATGTGTCACCCCTCTCCTTCTACAAAGTCAAAGATGCCAAAACAAAAGAGAGAAAGGGTGAGATTTTCTTTTTGCCCTCTTCTCCCAAATTCCCCTAAATGTTAGCAAGATAAAATTAGTGAAACTTTTAATAAGCACTCCAATCCACACCCCTTACATGGATGTGACCAAATAAGAGGTAAAAAGGGAGGGAAAACTCCCTCTAGCCTTGAAAATAAGCCCCCCTACCCATTAGGTAGGGTCCAAGGGCTCATTTTTATGTTAGGGGAACTCCCAAGCTATAAAGGGGTCCCCAAAAATGCCCAAAATAACCTAATTTCGGGTTTTACATTTTTGGCACAAGGGTAGAGGGTGTGGGGACCACCCAAGGGTCTCACATGTAACCCTAAACCTTTGTGATTAATTGACTCATTAAACAAAATCAAAATTTAAATGAAAGTGGGATTATTAATCCCAAAACATGTTTACATCATAATCAACTACCCTAAACAAAATTAATAATTCAAAGCACAATACATTACATAAATTGGGGTCACTCATGGTGCCCAAAATAATAATCTCCTACACTAAGGCTTCACACAATAAACAATGCTAGGACTCAGCCTGTGGGCTGCTTGTGTAAGATTGTGTAGCTAGCCTGAATCCCACGTTCTCCTGTAAACCTGTCACCTGCACACTCATTGTACACATTAGCCATACTTGTCCGATAAAATATAAAACAATGACATAGTAAGATATCAATAAGTTCTACACTAGCCTAACATCCTACTGAAATCAAAATGCGACAACGTACACAATTATTCTCAATATTCCAAAAGTTAGACAAGATGATAAAGTGACAAATAACCATGGAATTCCACCTGCAATAACTGTCCATCATTATAATTATGTTCCAAAACACAACATCATATCCATTAGTATCCATGACATCATAAGAAAATATGACAACATATAAATTAAGCTAAATTGGTGTTATACGCCTGAATGTCCACACATGTCTAATAAGATCCAATCTCTAATATAATGTCCATGATATAACAAAACTCGGTCAAAACATGTCTATGAGCAAGAAAAAGTGTGGGCACTACATCCCCCTCTACTAAAATTAGACTTCCTCTTGGAAGTTACTGAAAGAGATAGGGATATCTAGCCCTCAAGGGTGTCACATCTTCACAGGTAGCTGTTGTCTCGTTGTATCGGTCCCACTGTACTCTAACCTGGTCCAAGTATCAACCTTGAAGGGCCAACCTCTAGTGCTCCAGTATGCGTACGGGCTCTAGTCTCCACTGTCCTCCATCCTCTACCTGTAATGCCGACCAATCCAAAACATGAGAAGAATCAGGTACATTCTACGTAGTACAAAAACATGAAAAACATCATGGGCCCATGCAAGGTGTGGTGGCAAAGCTAGGTGATAGGCAACTGGACCGATGACCTCTAAAATATCAAAAGGCCCCAAAAAGTGAGGTGATAGATTAGAACCCTTTCCATAACGGATCGGAATCTTATGCGGATGAACTCTCAAGAAGACTTTATCACCCACTGAGAAGTGATGATCAATCCTCTTAGTGTCTGTATACGCCTTCTGGCGTGCTCTGGCTTGCTCAAGACGATGTTTAATCAGCACAACCTGCTGCTCTAAATCCTAAAGGTAGGCTGGTCCCAGAATAATTCTGTCATCTAGTCTATCCCAACTCAAAGGTGTCTTGCAAGGTCATCCATACAAGGCCTGGTAAGGATCCATACCAATGGAACTATGATAGCTATTGTTGTAAGTAAACTCAACTAAATGCAAATAATCTTCCCATTTCTTTTTCTGATCCATCATATACATTCTCAACATGTCCTCTAACACCTAATTAACCCTCTCTATCTATCCATCTATCTCTGGATGATAAACTGAACTGAAATTAATTTGAGTACCCAGAGCGGCCTGAAAAGAAGTCTAGAAAACTGAAGTGTAGATAGTATCCCTATCATTGATGATGGTCTTCGGAATCCCATGCAACCTAACAATGTCCTCGATAAATACCTTGGCGATCACCTTGCATTATAGGTGACCTTGGTGGGCGAAAAGTGCGCAACCTTGGTCAACTTATCCACGGTGACCATAATGGCGTCATGACGATAAGATGACATAGGAAGTCCTACTATGAAGTCCATGGAGATTACATCCCATTTCCACTCGGGAATATCATGAGGGTGTAAAAGTCCTGCGGGGTGAGAATGCTCTACCTTGACCCTCTAGCACTCAAGGCAATGAACAACAAAATATGCTATCTCCCGTTGAAGACCGGGCCAATAATATAGCTCTCTCAGATCGGCATGAATTTTCTTCAGTCCTGGATGTGCCGCATATGGGGCTTGATGAGCCTCTGTGAGAATGAAGCTACACAAATCACCTGACTTAGGCACGTAAATGCGCCTGTGGAACTAAAGCAAACCATCTGCCTCTAAAACACACCCAGAATATCTACCCTCTAAAGAACCCTATGATTCCAACATCTGTCTAGCTCCCTCATAAAATCTATCCTCTGGAAGGTGCTCAATAATCTTGCCTCTCAAATCTGATTGAAGTGCCAAAGAAGCAAGCACATGTCGTCGTCTACTAAGTGCATCTATGACAAAATTTTCCTTCCCTTTGATATACTACACCTCCATGTCATACTCACATAGGAACTCCATCCAACACCGTTGACGAGTGTTGAGGTTTGGCTGTGAGAAGATATGCTGCAAACTACGATGGTCTATCCTCAAAATGAAAGGCCTACCCAAAAGGAAATGTCTCCAATGCAATAGAGCATGAACAACTGCTGCAAGCTCCAAGTCATGAGTAGGATAATTAAGCTCGTAGTCCTTGAGCTTACGAGACTCAAAAGCAATAACCTGACGCTCTTGCATAAGAACTGCTCTCAAATCTTCTAGTGATGCATCAGTACAAACAAAAAAATCCTGTATCGGGTCTAGAACTGCTAAGATGGGTACCATGGTTAACCTTTCCTTAAGCAACTGAAAGGCTTGCTCGCATTTCTCTGACCAATCAAACTTCTTCCCTTTCCTCTGAAGAGAAGTAATAGGGTGAGAAATCCTAGAAAAATCCTATACGAACCTGTGATAGTACCCTGCTAAACCCATGAAACTCCTCACCTCAGTAACTGATGTGGGTGCTAGCCAGTCCAGGATAGCCTATATCTTAGAGGGATCTATAGAGATACCCTCTCCTGAAATGATATGACCCAAGTACTGAATCTCTATCTGAAAGAAGATGCATTTTTCCAAGTTCCCATACAACTTCTGCTCTCTCAAAACTTGAAGTACCTACCTCAAATGCTCCTCGTGTTCCTCCTCGAAACGAGAATATATCAATATGTCATCAAGGAACACTAAGACAAAGCGATCCAGGAATGTCCTAAATACTCCATTCATGAGGCTCATGAAGACAGCTGGGGCATTGGTCAAACCAAATGGAACTAAAGTGAACTCATAATGCCCATAATGTGTGTGGAAAGCTGTCTTATGGATGTCTACATCTAAAATGCGCAACTGATGATATCATGACTTAAGATCAATTTTGGAGAACACTCTCACTCCCCACATCTGATTGAATAAGTCATCAATCCTAGGGAGTGGATAACGGTTCTTTATTGTGAATTTGTTGAGCTACCTGAAGTCTACACAAAGCCTGAGAGAACTGTCCTTCTTCTTCACAAATATGACTGGCGCTCCCCAAGGAGATACACTAGGGCGAATGAGACCCTTATCCAACAATTCCTCTAACTGAATCTTGAGCTCATGAAGCTCTGGGGTCGTCATCTGATAAGGTGCCCTAGAAACTGGTGCTGATCCAGGTACTAAATCAATGGTGAAATTGACCTCTCTGCGGGGTGGTAACCCTGGAAGCTCGCCTGGAAATACATCTACATACTCCCTCAAAACTACATGATCATCTAAGGGTGAATGCTCTGGAATGCTCTCAGATCGATCACTGATGGTGATAGTAAACAACTGACAACCCTTACGCATGCTCCGCTTGAGTTGCTTAGCCGATATCATGCGTAAGGAGATAGGTCTCTGCATCCCTGATATCACAACTACACTCCCAAGATCATCCTGACACTCAATGAATTTATTTCTACAATCCACCTTATCTTGATGAGCCTTGAGCCAATCCATACCCAACACTACCTGATAGGAACCTAGAGGGATGACTCAGAGGTCAAGAGTAGTGGAGAAGGCTCCTAAATCAAGTACATAACTCTCCACATACGAGTCCACGACGAGTTTAGCCCCAGAGGCCAACTCAACCTGCTAACTATCTGGTTTGCCTAGCCACCACTAGCCCACACTGGTCCACTATAGAAGGTGATATAAAGGAATCTGAAGCACCTGAATCAAAAATTACTGAGACAGAAAATACCCCTGATAGTACCTGTCATCTCAATGACTGTGGCCTGATGCTCAGCCTAGCGGTTGTCAACCGCTGCATATACATGATGGGCACATCCCATGTCACCCACCTTCTGCTTAGATCTAGCAGCTCTCTTATGCATCCATGGTATTGGGTTTGTGCGGGCACATGCGCACATAGTGATATGGAGATCCACAAATAAAACATCTTACTGTACCCCTCTGAGATGGGGTCCCTCCTGTACTCTGGTGTACTGATCCTGTCGGTCCAACCCTAGCAGACTGCTATGTGTGAGTTGGCTGTGCCTACTAAGTGCCCTGCCTCCTATCCCTGGCTCCACCAAAACCACCTCTAGAAACACCTCTCTGAAATCCCCGTGTCTATCTAGCCCCTGCTGCGGGTGGCCCTGCTACTGTGTCTATCACTACGGATGCGTGGAGCCCTCGTGGCTGCTGGCGGAGGCCAAAATCCTCCTCTAAGGGGTGTAGTACCTCGTGACCTCTGACTCTAAAAGGCCTGTATCATCTCATGAAACTTTCTCTTGTTTCTATGACGATGCTCCTATTCCTTGGTCCTATTATCCTTAGCTAAGTAGGCCTTCTCAACGGCCTTCTTAAGTGTGGGAGGAGATAACATCCTAATCACTCTTGTTATATCTGCATTAAGGCCTCATATAAACCTGTTAACCTGCAATTTCTCATCTTGCAGGTAGTCCACATACTGTAGAAGATCCAGGAACCTGCTCTCATACTATGCTACTGTGCCAGATCCCTGTCGTAAGTCGTGAAACTCATCGATCCTCTTCTGCACAAAATGCTCTGACATATAACGAGTCCTGAAATGCTCCTCGAACATCTCCTAGGTCATTGTCTCTCGATTCAGATGGAGCTTTCGCTCCTCATACCTCCACCAAACGCCTGCTGTGTCTCGAAGGAGGTGTATAGCAAACCTTGCCTTGACTTTGCTCTCGTAAGAGTGCAAGCCAAAGCAACTATCCAAGCTAAGGAGCCATGACTCAGCCCCAAAGCCATCTGTAGAGCCGGTGTAAGTGGGCGGCTGCAAGTGAAGAAGATCCCTGATCACATTGCCTGTATCTCGATCCTGATGATGTAGCCCAACAGGCGAAGGGGTCACCTATCCTCGAATGGTCCCTCGAGACTGTGTGAGCAGCTACGACGAAACGAGGCTACCCTCTCATGATGAATGGAAGGGCTACGTGACCTCTCCCACCTCAGTGTATCGTGCTCTGGCGGCTCTGAATGCACGTCCTCACCTATCGGCTCATCGTCTCCCAATGGTGTCTCCACTCTCATCTCCTGCGGTGGTGGTAGATGTTGCTCCACAATGCCTATCAGCTGGTGCAAGGCCTCTAATATCTGAGGCCCCAATTTGGGTGCCGGATGCTCCCGCGTAGATGCACTACACCCCAAACCTCTAGCTGATCATCCTCACTTGGGCACCATACTGTGCACGAGGTGAGCGAAGAATTTTTAATTTAAAACTTAATGGTTGTGGAGAGTGTTTAATTATTATTATTATTTATCCATTTATTAAATTTAATGATATTAACATTACCATTAACTATTTCAATTAGTTACACATGGTCCACGTGTGTGAACCACAAGCTCTGATACCAAATGTAATGCCCCGCCTCGGACAACGAAAACACACCAGAAGTTACTAAAAATTTGGGAATTTTTTTTTTATATAAATATGATCTATAATTACTAATGCTCTACTTAACCCCTTCCATTAATTTTTAATTTATAATACTTATTCATTTCTCCGAAAATGCCTAAAATCCTAACCCAACACAATCGGATTATTTTATTCTACTAAGAATAAATTAAAAAGCACAAAGTTTGCTAAAACTTTACAACCCTTTTTAAACTTAGTTAGTCTCCCCTTTTTATTTATTTTTCAATCCCACATAAAGGCACATGACCTTAAGTGTGTATGGATAAACAAGAGCCCTAAGATCTAATCTAGTCAAATCAAATCTGGCCCTTGATTTCCAAATTACCCTAATATTGCCCTAAAATTTCTCTTTGTTTTTCTTGTCCTTCTTTTATTTCTTCCCACTTATTTTTCTTGTATTGTTTTAATTCTTCAAGTGGAAGATTGCAATGGAAGTTTGATCCTTATTGGGAGAGTGTTATCCAATCCAACTAAGCTAATATGGGCAAGTATATGTATTTTTTTTGTTTTATTGCTTAACTGAACTGATAGGGGCATGGCAATGCCCCGGGGTCAGGCAACATATATATACACCAGATAGTATACTAAAAATTCGGGATATATATTATACTATTTTATAATGTGATCTATAATTGGGGTTAATGCTCTACTTAACTATACGCGGCCAGTAGGAGAAACGCACAGGTCGCATTAATGGGGAGAGGGAGCTTGGGGAGGGAAGGACGACATACAGGTTATTCGGGTTGTCATCAAAATCCGCACTTAAAATCCTTCACCGGGAACTCCTTGTGGATTATTTGCTATTCTAGCTTTAGTTTGGTGGATGAATCTGGAAACAAAACAACAACCGAACACAAGAATTTGATATGATAAGACTTTACAACCCTTCTGAAATATCAAAATAAATTAGTCTCCCCTTAACATTTATTTGTTACAATCCCACCCATGAGATACTTCAACATGACCTTAAGTGTGGGAGATAACTTTACAAGACACCTCTAAGATCTAATCTAGTCAGATCACACCTTTACACTGATGGCTTCCTTCGCACACTTACCTACAATATTGCTCCTAAATCTTCTCTATGCTATTTTGGCTTCTCTATTCTATAGAACTTCAGGCTTATCCATCCTATCCACATAGGATAAGAAATCCACTTGACGAATCATTGGTACCTTAACTCTTATCTTCATGTAGCTTGATCTGTTAAGATCTTAGGATAAACCTTATCATTTTACATGGAGATCTACATTTTTTATTTTTGTTGTATTTATTGACTTTCTCTCTTCTTGTCCTTTTTTACCAATATAATAAATTGGCCTTCTGTAGATTTAATCTTTGATAATCATATATACCCTACTTCTATATATATACCCATAACTTTGGAGGGCTTGTGTGTTATTTATATAACATTTATTTACTTTGACTGTTTTCCACATTATTGTGAAACCGTGTGGGCAGATTATCCTTTATCAGGGGGGCGGACTAGGGATTTGGTGAAGGGGAAGGGCTATTCGTGCATACGGGGAGAAATAGAAATCATGGAGGGGGAGGTACAGGGCGACAGGGTGAGGGTGGACGCATAAATAGGGGCAGGGGTATAGGGGAGCAGCGGTGGGGGTAAGTGGGTACAAAATGGAGGGGAGGGCGGCAGGGACAGGCCCAAAGGGCAGTGGGAGTTCGTGGGTGCAGCGCCCCCCACGGGTAGATACAGGGGTGTGGGGGGGATCGTCCCCCCGCCATTTTTTTTTTTTGTTTTGATGCGCATGGGGTGGGGGGGTTCGGCCCCCCGACCAAATTTATTTTTTATTTTTAAAAAACATTTATTAAAAAAAAAACATATTTTAATATATATTTTATATATTATAAATATAAATATTCTCCTTTTATTATATATAATATATATATAGTATATTATATATAAGATAATATATATCATATATATATAAATATACCCCTTTATAAATAGTATATATATATATTTATAAAATAAGATTATATTCCATCTAAATATAATGCTCATATAAAAATTTAAAAAAAGTACAGTTTTTAAATATTAAAACAAGCAATACTGATGATTTCTTTATTTTACCAAGATAAGGACTGATTAATATAAGATTAAATCTAAATTTTCATGTTAAAAAGAAGGTAAACCAATGGCCTTTTTCCAATAAAAATAAGTCTTATTCCTAAAAGAAAGGTTCAAGGAGATCCTTATCAAGCATGATTGTTTAATATGAGCAAAACATTAATTCTCATGGGAAGAACATCAAGACTATTCAAATTCCATGCATCATTTTACCAACAACACAATACAAGAGGGAAAACTTTCTTTTCAAATGCAATTAAAATTCTTTCATATTCTTGACATGGGAGATTCTCAACATGGAAGTGCATACATATGTTTAAAAAAAAAAAAAGACATTTCCATCAAGCTATACATTTTCTCTTGTAAAACGGAGATATACATATCAATTTCATATTAAAGAACATCACTATTAGCTAATAGTTCTTTTCTTTTTCAAGGATTGAAGTTCATAATATACATATATACCCAAATACAAAACTACTCAAGAAGGCTCATTACAAGACTTCCTACAAGCTTGAGAAGAGAGGTTTCTCAAGAGTGGCTTACACCATGTTTAAAGTAAATTTACAAAATACAAATGAAGAGATTACAAGGAATGGAGAAAACTCTATTAAATCATTCCTTGCTAAGGGACAATTGAAGAAATGACCACCATAGAATGTAAGAACAAGAGAGCTCCAAGATGCCAACAATCCACTTTCAACTTGAGATCCCCACTGTCCATGCCTTCAAGAAATCCAGAAGGAGGAAAGAGAGCTTGTTTGCCACCCAACCATAGGCATCATGACATGCCTCTCCCAAGGTTGGGATGCATGCTAGCCTCCCCCAAGCCCATGGGAAAGAGGGAAACTAACCAAAACTTGCACAAGATGGAGGGTAAACCAACAATGATACAAGCACAAAAAAAAAAGGTCAAATACAAAACAAGACTCCGAATTTTTAAGGAGGAGAACTCATTTTCTTCCTCAAAAGTGGGGAAGAGAGGAGAAAGTTCTCCAAAGTTATATTCCAAAATTTCTTGCACAAAGCAAAAAGTCTCCCTACCCTCCTTATTGCTCCTAATTCAATCAAAACCCTCCTTATTCCTCCACCCTTTCTCCAAGTCCTTCTTGGAAGGATTTTCAAACCCCAAAGGGGTTTCCTTACCGAGAATGGGGAAGGAGATTCAAGCCAAATGAATCAACTTCCCCACCTCAACCCTTGAGGGGAAACACTAAGACCCTACAAGGCTTGTCCATCAAGCCTTGAGGATAGAGAGGAAAAATCCCTCTCTCTTCCCCCACAACTCCAAAACTCCATCATGCCATATGATGGAGGGAGTAAAAACAAGCAAGCAACCAAAATCTACATACAACAAATAACAATTTCAAGCAACCAATCTAACAACTAAAAAGAAAGCAACACAACAATAAGACATAAGAGCCTACCTCAAGGAAAGCTCTCCAAAAAGCTTTCCAACTTCAAGTTTCTCCACTCTTGACTCAAGCAAATCACAAGCTCCAAATCACCCAAGCATCCAAGCAAGAAGTTCCAAAGAAAAAGTCCCTCTCTTTTCCCATGAATGGGAATTTGAAGAGGAGCAAGCAAGCATCCTCACAAATGAGGGGGTGACATGTGTCACCCCTCTCCTTCATCAAGGTCAAAGATGTCAAAACAAAAGAGAGAAAGGGTAAAATTGTCTTTTTTCCCTCTTCTCCCAAATTCCCTTAAATGTTAGCAAGACAAAATTAGTGAAACATTTAATAAGCACTCAAATCCACATCCCTTACATGGATGTGACCAAACAAGAAGTAAAAAGGGAGGGAAAACTCCCTCTAGCCTTGAAAATAAGCCCCCCTACCCATTAGGTAGGGTCCAAGGGCTCATTTTTATGTTAGGGGAACTCCCAAGCTAAAAGGGGTCCCCAAAAATGCCCAAAATAACCTAATTTCGGGTTTTACATTTTTGGCACAAGGGTAGAGGGTGTGGGGACCACCCAAGGGTCTCACATGTGACCCTAAACCCTTGTGATTAAGTGACTCATTAAACAAAATCAAAATTTAATGAAAGTGGGATTATTAATTTCCCAAAACAAGTTTACAACTCCACTAATAACCCTAAACAAAATTAATAATTCAAAGCACAATACATTACAAAAATTGGGGTCACTCATAGTGCCCAAAATAACAATCTCCTATACTAAAGCTTCACACAATGAACGTGGCTAGGACTCCGCTCGTGGGCTGCTTGTGCAAGATTGTGTAGCTGGCCTGAATCCCACTTTCTCCTGTAAACCTGTCACCTACACACTCATTGCACACATTAACCGTACCTTTCCGATAAAATATAAAACAAGGACATAGTCAGATATCAATAAGTTCTACACTAGCCTAACATCCTACTGAAATCAAAATGCGACAACGTGCACAATTATACTCAATATTCCAAAAGTTAGACAAGATGATAAAGTGACATATAACCATGGAAGTTCCACATGCAACAACTATCCATCAATATAATTATGTTCCAAACACAACATCATATCCATTAGTATCCATGACATCATAAGAAAATGCGACAATATAGAAATTAAGCTAAATTGGGGCTATACGCCTGAATGTCCACACATGTCTAATAAGATCCAATCTCTAATTTAATGTCCACGATATAACAAAACTCTGTCAAAACATGTCTATGACCAAGAAACAACCAGCTAATGAGCTATAAAATGTGTGGGCACTACAATTCCTAACTGGTGTTTAACCAATTGAATGGACTGTACGAGTTTCGTAACAAGATTCATCAAAAGTATAAACATCATGTCAACATTCTCTTGACTACCTTTGACCAATATGAACTTCACACCACCCCGTGTTCCGTAAAAAAATTCACAGATACCATAGCTTGTATCACTTGTCAAAAACCCACTTTATTCTTAGACTTGAAGATCTTTGTCACAATACAAAGATTGCAATCACCGTCTTACCTATTCTCAAAGGGTAATTTTATCACAAAAACAAAAATTTACCCTTGAGATATTTGGTATAAAAACTTTGTTGACTACCTTTCCCTTTCAATTCTCCCTCCGCATCTTACCCGTGATGGGCAACGAGCCTTCCTCAAGAGTGTATATCACTATGTTATCATGGGTGATCTACTCTATAAATGTGGATTTGATGGCATGCTCTTATGTTGCCTAACTAGCACTGAAATACCATATACTATCAAGGATGTTCATGATGGAATTTGTGGAGGTCACTTTAGTGGTTTAGCCATTGCTAAGCACATGCTTCACCCTTGCTATTATTGGCCAACCTTAAACCACAATTTTTGTGACTATGTCAATTGTTGTGTGAAGTGTCATCAACAGGTTAATCTTTTCCATACCCCTAGTCAAACCTTAGAGGTCGCATGAGACCTTCAGCCTTTCTCTCAATGGAGTTTGGATCTTGTTGGTGAGATTAATCCTCATTCCCCTCAACGTCATTAATGGATTATTGTTACTACTAAATATTACACTAAATGGGTGGAATACATACCTCTTCTTTCTACCAAGGTTGAGAAGATATGTGAATTCATTAATCATCACATTATTTGTCACTTTGGTGTTCCTCACTGACTTATCACAGACAATGGTAAAAAATTCAAAAACAAAACCCTACAGAAATTTTGTGACACCTTTGGCATCCAGCTTAGTTTCTCTTCACCTTACTATCCCCAAGTAAATGGCCAAACAAAATAAACCAAAAAAACCCTCAATAGTATTCTTCAAGAATTGGTCGATGATACTGGCAAGGATTGGCATACACACATTCCTTTTTCCTTATGGGCTTACCGCACTAGCATTCATACCTCAACTGCTATCACACCCTTTTCTTTGACTTATGGTCAGAGGCTATTTTACTTCTTGAAGTATAAATTCCATCTCCCAATATCTCACTCAAGGATATGCTCATCAATGATGATTTTTGTCAAGACCATTTGAAACAACTTGAATTACTCGATGAGTTTCATCTTACCACTCTAGACACCTCTAAAGCTACCAAAAATATATCAAATGTACCTACGAAAAAAATGTCCAAGAATGCACCTTCAAGGTCAGCGACCTCATCCTAAAGGAAAATAAACATGTAATAAAAGAGGAGAAAAGAAAATGTGGAAAAGTTTCTCCTGATTGGCTTTAACCCTATATAGTCACACATGCCTATGGATCAGGTGCTTATCAGTTTTCTTCCCTCAAAGGACAACTCGAACCTGAGCCCCTCAATGCTTTGCATATTTGACCATTGCATTGTTGAATTGAGTGCTATATCACCTTTTTTCTATTATAAACTCATCTGTTGAGTACCCATTCCTTTAATCTCACCTGTTTTAAGGACAAAAAACTAAACGAGAATTGTCTGATCACCTGCCACCTATTAGCCTTATCTTAAACATGAGTACCATGAATATACTCATGGCATGATTCTCATGGATAATTTTCATTCATTTTAAGGATGGAATCCCATGGTCATTTGTCACTTAAAACCTCTCTTTTATAGATAACCTTTACAAGTTATTGTTTTTCCTTCATATAATCCGCCTATACTCCTCTATAGTCTAGTTCATGACCTAAACATCCAAATAATTTCAAAAGTAAAATGGGATTCAAATCCTTGAGTCAAACTTATTGAAAATAGATGATTCCATCACATAGTACATCTACCTCTCTATCTAGATGCTATAAATAGACTTATCCCTTGAAGGACAGCTATAAAGTTAGACCTATTATACATAGTCTATCCACGAAGAAGACTATTTATAAACAAATAAATATAAAAATATTTCAAGGATTCCCGCATTGATCAGCTTCACGAAGACCTCAAGGAGTCATTATAATTATCCGAAATAGACTTCTTGCATTGACTAGTCTATAAAAATAAAAAACAAAAACAAAAATAAAAGAATACAACTTTTTCGTCATGGACTTGCCTATTCTAGTTTTGGGTATCTTGTAGAAAAGTCATATTGTCTTACACAAGGGTTACACCATAGTAAACCACTTCACCTCACCTCCTTTTATTTTGAATCTCTTACCTACGCAAGGGACATGCCGAAAATGTGACATTTTGTGATCAAAAAACTTTATTCACCCTTAGAATGTTTACACATGCAACACCTTTAGGGTCTTACATTCATAACTCGATCTTTTGATGTATTCGAATCGTAATGGTCCTTACCAATATGGTGTCATTTCACCTCTTTTACGGTTCACATATTTTCTCACCTATTAATTTTGATACACATGACAAGATCTTTGACACCTTCATCATACCTATTTCAGTGAGACTCCACCATGCCTATGATCTAAACTCAATCATGCCTACATGACCTAGACTCCACCATGCCTAACCGACTTATACTCAACCATTTGTATTAAATATTGACTTAATATTACCCATGTGACATCGAATCAACCACACCTACAACCTATTGACATATTCACCTACCTCACTATCTTCTTCCCTAGCTTATGGGAGAACTACATCAGTATGTGGCCACTTTTTGTTGGGGCTATATAGGCATCAGTCAGAGGGCATGGGTCCCTTGGAGGTTACCTTGACCATATTTTACCTTTTTCATCTTTTCCTCTTCTATCACTTTTCACCCATACCCATTTTTCCCTTTTATATTCACATTATACCCTAGTTAGTTTCCATTTACACCCAAAACATGGAAATTAATATATCACAACAAACATTCATTGTTTCATCACATTTTCCATTTCACTACCATATCCATATTCTACCTAATTATTTTAACATTTTGCATGATATCAAACATTTGAAAGATTAAACCATTACAGACATATACATCATCATTTATTTTCCATAATACCAAAAACTTGGAAATTAAATCAAACACAAAAACCATACTAAACCATACCTACATGACCTCAACTCAACCATGCCTAGACATCACTCAATCATGCCTAGACCTAACTCAACCATGCCTAGAGCTGACTCCACCATGCCTAGACCTGAATCTTCCATGCCTGCGACCTAAATCTACCATGTCTATCTTGGACCTTCTAAAAAATTCCATGACAATAACAAAAGGGAAATACAACAAAGATCATCATCAAAATCATATCATATGAGCAGTAAACATCATCATCAACATAAATATACCACAAATTGAATTTTTTTTACCTCAATACATTGAATAGAAAAATATATAAATATCAAGTATCTCAAATAAATCAGATACAACCTCACTATCTTCAGCACACAAGCCAGAATAAAAAAAAATCTCCTATACAGTCTCAGCAAAATCTTTGATATGCACGCTGGTATAATATAAGTACTCCACCAAAAAATAAACCCCATCTGATACACTCATCTCTATCTCATCTATCTCCTCCTCCTCTCTCTCAGTATAATACCCTCTTAGCATCTCTCCACCCACCATGGGTCTCGGTCTAGTCTCCTCCTTGCCCTCACTTGGGTCTGGCCTTTGTGAACTAGTAGCCTCTTCCTGACCCTAGCTCTAGGCTCATTTACCCCCTATGCTCTCTGAGATGTGAGTCTTGGATCTCATCCACTCACTGGATACCTGTTGGGCTTTGAACTTGGCATATGTGGGTACATCTATACCGACAGTCATCAAGTGATCCTGATAATAGTGAGCCTCATTTAGGGCATCCCTTAACCTCTCCATAGACACAGTCTATCGTGGTGCCATGGGTATCACTACAACCTATGAACTATATCCTCCTACCTATCCAGTTGTGAACCCTTGTATGATAGGACCCTATCTCACTGCCTATCCCTATGCCTGTGGGGGTAAATGTGTTACAACCTAGGCCTATAAGGCCACTACCTATGCTTGTGCGGTGTCTAAATAGCCTTGTAAACTAGCCACCAATGCTTGTAAGACTGCCACATGTCCTCCATCACCATCTCTACCCTGTGCAGGTGCCTATCCTTGTGCTAACTGGGCCTGTAGGGCTATCCCTTAAGCCTATAGAATGGCTACCTGTGCATGTGCCCTTGTCAACTATCCCTACAAACTTGTGATATGTTTCTAAAGGGTGGCCACCTACACCTTCATGCATCCCTCTGCATAGTGACTGTTGCTAGATCTGGATGTCTTGGCCTCAGTGGTGCTTCTCATACCTGTGCCACCCACCACTTCCTATCTACATGAGTGTAACCCACATCATCAATATGGCTATCCTGTACCTAATCCTTCTACCCAGTCAAATCAATCAGATGTGGTGGAGGCATAGGTATCTCCATGTCATCCCTACCATACTAACAGAAAGGTGGGGGCACATCCTGTCGTAACCCAAACTTTCATTTAACCCTGTCAAAAAGTATCATCTCGTGATCGTCGGAACATTGTCCCTGTATCCATCTCAGTAGTTGCAGTCCCTCTAACTCCTCAACTATGCCCCTGTATGATGGATAGCCAACATATGACCTCCACATGATATCTAATACCAACAAGCTATTGAGCAGACATAATATTTTGCTAAGGAGAAGACACAAACAAAATTCACGCATGGGAACATGGCACATTTGAAGGAATGAAATAATAGGAAAGGAAACATGCACCATGACAAGATGATTCAGAACTTAGCTGTTTTCATAGATACGGGCTATTTTTAGAGAAAGTGTGCGAGACACACATTGGAATGGAGACTTGTGTGACACAAAAATGCTATTTTAGAATAAGCGAATGATAGATGTCATTCATGAGTTTGAGATAATAATAGGATTACTTCTTCAAGTTAACTATAGGATGTCTATTATTAGCGCACATGCATGTGTGCATGTTATTGTAAAGGCCTAGGGCTATTTTCAGCATGCGACCTATTTTGGGAAGTGCATAGGCAGTGAAGGGTAAGTCCCTTCCTCTATAAATATGTAGTGAACTGTGTAGTTTAGAGAGAGATCCTGAGACTGAGCTATTGTAAAGTTATGTTGTTGGATCTGAAGCGCACATAACCTATGGTGATGTGTTATAATGTAATAAGATTCTATGTTTTACTTTGTTTAATGTAATGGATTATATTAGATGAATAATGGTGTTAAACATGACTATAATTGGTTCTTGTGTGGTTAATCTTATCATAGTTATTGTTTAATTCATGATTCTCTAAGATCTAGATCAGAATTAAGCATTGTGGAATGTTTACGTTTATTTATGGATTTGTATATGCTCTATCTTCGTCACACTAACATCTTACAATAGAAACTCTAAAGAGGGGCCTAGTACCTTTACGCACTTCGGGTGAGCACTCAACTCAAGACTAGTGATGTTCCAGTGCACCTAGGTTTTACACAGTAAATTCTAGGCTGCATCATAGGATTTGCAACATTCACCTGTAATATGAAGCATGATACATAGCCCTCGCAACCCTTGGCTGTCAACCAACTAGTACCCATCGCCTGTAACCCACTCTGAGTAAGCCACCCCAAAACTAATCCTATCATGGTAAACCCACTAGGTTCACATAAATAATATTCTCATATGCCCAGTAGTGTAATAAATAAGTACAACATATCCCAAATCTCCCTCTACAGTTGGAATAGGAAAACTAGTATGCAAGCGAAACATATCCACTCCTCGATAATATCCTGTAGTAACCCCATCAGTTCTCGTGGGAATCTCCCACCCTCAGAATCTAGTAGAGCCAAACATCCCACCACCTCCATCATCAGTACCAACAACCTCGTCTCCTATGGATAGGATGCATACATGTTTCCATATGAGATACTCACACTGTGATAGCTCAATAGGCCCATTGCCTCACTAAAAACTACCACTATCGGCTCCAACGATGCCTTGGATGAGATGGAATATACTGACTCCCAAATAATAGGTAACCTCAAGATCTGATAAACATCCTCCAAGGTGACAGTTATCTCACCCATCGGTAAATGAAAAGTATTGGTCGCTAAGTCCCATCTATCGACGAGAGTGACTATCAAGATATGATCTCAAGCTATACACCTATAGAGTCAGATCCCGATAATTCCAACATCGGTCATGTGTTCCCACTCCTCCACACTCATGTTGAAATGCATCTGTACTAGTAGGGGTGGTATTATGTCCCGCATCCTCACCTGATCTCACCTTGGGTAATGGGTCATGTTCTAAGTCCTTTTCTCCTTGTAGACATGCTATTTTCTACATCTTTGGCTTTGATTTCTTCTCTCAGTGCCATAATAGTTACATCTTTATCCACATTCATGTGTTCTAACTCTATAAATACCTTCACCAAGGTATTACTTAATTTCTCATCTGACATAATAGTAGGCTTTACAGTTATGTGTCTTGTATGAGGTGCCTTCTTTAACCTTCTTGACACACAAGATTATTTGCACACATCAAACTCTAGCTCATCCATGTGAGTCTGCATGGACCAAGAAAATTACTTCCATGTGCATGTGGTAGCCATGTCTTCATCCATCAGCTCCCATCCATATAACTCCTTAGGGATCATCATGCTTTGGAAACATGCGCGGAAAATTTTACTTGTGTCCTCAACATATCCCATAGATGGAACATTATACTCCCCACTTATTCTCTTCAATCTCGGCCCCTTAGGAATTTGAGCAGAAAGATTGGGAGCTAGATTTTCTATGTCCTGAGAAATTCCTTATCCCGTCTCTTCTACCTCCTTCACTTCTTCCTCTCCATTCTTCATATCTTCATCCTTGGGATCTTCCACATATTCTAGCAGTATTAGGGTGACATGCGCACTTTCTGCAGACTCCTCTGCTTCTTCGTTCAGCTTCATCTTTCTTCTCCTTTTCTGAAATGCCTCTTTCTAAGGAGAGAGTCATGGAGATCTTCATACTGATTGTGGAGTCATAGTTCCTTGGGTCCTCATTATCCTAAATACCCTCTTGAATCATCGCTCTTCTGGCACTGCCCCCACCTCAAAGTTTTCTTCTTCTTCTTCTTCTTCTTGTACCTATGGTGGGGTACTTACGCATTAAGCTTCTACCCTATCCGAAGGCTACCTCTATCTTCTATGTATCAAGCCACAACTATCTTCTTCTTCCTCTTCCTCTTCATCCACTATTATAGTATATGTGGGCTTAGGGGTTGGCATGTTATCTATTATATGCCTACCCTTAGGCGGTCTTAGGAGCGCAAACTCATTCTCCACATACTTATTATTTTCTAGCTTGGGCTTGAGTTGAAGATATACAAGTGCTATTCCGATGCCCCCAACTGCCAAGCTGATAGGTTTCATGCTTATGAAATCTGAGATAAGCCTCTCAATATAGGCAGTCTGTCCTAGATATACATATGTCTTTCTCAAAGTATGATGATCACTATCCACCTTGTCTGTAATAAAGTTCAGGTGGTGTGCATCAGTAAACCGATGGACAGATGCTTGGAAGTAACACATTGTGAAGGCATATGGAATTTTTCACCATGGGCTCCAAGTACCATCCTTCATGGAAACTCTTGTGATGCAGAAATGCTGGTACACCACAAATTGCACTACCTTGCCCACCACCGAAGGAAAATCCTTGGGTATGCTCCACTCCTCTTCGAATGTCATGCGGAGTCTATCATACCACATCTCCACCCTCAATTTGAATGGCTTACTCATTAACCCTTCACATAAGTAATTTTCAAATATTTCCACAAGGGATTTGTTTTCCATTAGATACTCCCAGATTTTATCCTTTGGCCCATCGAGCACTCCAATCTCCATAAATATCAAAGATAATAATATTACACCGAAACTTATTTTCTCACATTTGCATGCTTGCTCAATGATAGCCTCTGCAATGTAGCCTGATATGTTGTAAATTACTCCCTGTGACATTTTCTTGGAAATGTGTAGCCACATTGTATTCACCTATGACCACCTCTCTTGATCATTCAACTTGGTTACTAGGTGTGTAACTACTTATACCACTAGGTACTTCTTCAACTTATCGATATCCATTCTGTGCGGACCCTTGGTATACCTTAACTCCCTCCGTGTCTCCAATATTGTTGTTTTATCTGTCAGATCACTCTCCAAATCTACTCCTATGTCCTTTAATCTGCTCAATGTGTAAATTTATGTTGCAGTAATCCTAATCCTACGTTTGGTGAAATAGAAAAAGTCTTCATGTACCATGCTCATCAATTAATGGTACAAAGGTTCACATTTTCTGAAGTATGGAAGCTCGTACAACTGGTAGACACCGATATGCTTCAATAATTTTTCTCCAACGTCATCATACACTAGCATGTCTTCTACTGTGCACTTTTTTTTCTTCGTACTTAATAGCGTGTCCAATTCCTTCTTATTATCTTACGTATGGTGGTATTATTCACTTATCTTGCATTTACAGATGTGAGAATCCCATTCTTGTCCCACTATCACACCTTTTGGATACTGCATCTCTGAGAAATTGTTCTCGGGAGAAATTTCAACCTCTGATTTCATTTTCTTCTTTCCCTTGGCTCCTATGGTAGGTGCTTTATTTGGTGCCATCTATAAATCTCAACTTTTTGTCCTCGATTGCTCACTTTCTATCCTCTGTAATGTGTAAGCCCAAACTCTAGCTCGTATCTATGTACCCTAGTGGAAATCATGTGCCCTAACTCTTTCGTAACACTCTGCTTCACTCAAACCCTTCACCAATGAGGACACAAGCTTCTGCTTCATACAAATCTACTTTCCATGTTTGGTTTCACACTCTCCACACCTCAAAAAATTTTACAAAGCTCGTTAGCACTTAGCTCTTTTCAAATTCTCATGATTACAATGGTAAAAATTAACTCACATCCCATCCTTATATAGATTTTCAAAAAGTTAGTGTATTTATTTCTCCTTCACCTACCAATAACCCTCTAATTAATTGACCAATTTCACAATTTCCATGTAGTGCATCTTCATGCCCCAGTAATAACCTTCTAGTGTGCCTTCCTACCTTCTAGCTACACACTTCTCTTCAACATTCTTCCATGTGCCCAAGTACCTTGCTATTGTACCTTCTCCTAGTAGTATAATGTTCCCTCATTTTACCATCTATGGTGATTGTTTAGTAGCAATATCTCTTCCAACAATTCCTTTCCAAACTCAAATAACACCTATAACAGTTTATTCCTTGATGTGTACCCAGTTGTGAACAACAAATAATAACCACCCAAAACAAATGGTATGTGCAGTACTCTACACATAAAAAACTCTGCAAATGGTAATTAACTTCTGGCGCGTAAACACACTTACTACACAAAACACCAAATTAAATTGACAAAGAATAACGACAAAGAAGGAAATATAGAAATGAAAACCTAAGCTAAATGGAAATGTTGCCTTATTACAAACACCAAGAAGACTTATTTATAGTAGGGCTTCAGCCTACTCCTGTTGAAGTAACCGGGTAGCCGTAGTCCATCAAGCACCTCTAAATGAAAAGTGTTTATTTCAAGTATGTGAGTAATAGCATACGTTCTCAACCAATGTACTTTAAGTTTTCCTAGATGGCACAAAAACTTAGAATCATAAAGTAGAACCATATATCCAACCGCAAGTTTCTTGTCCTTGATGTGCCGGTCATGCCATGCTTTTTACTTGGCCTTTTCCTACTTCTGACTCCAACATGCTATGGCTTGCCTCTCATCCAGTTGTATCAATCTATCAATCCATTCTTCCAATGTTTTCTCATCAGCTATATCTCCAGTGCGCGCAATACGTTAAGAAGGTAACATGAATTCTATAGGAAGAACTAATTCCATGCCAAATACTAACTGAAATGGTGTGGCTTTGTTCAACCTCTTATATGTTGTTCTATACGACCAAAGAACTGCAGAGACTTTATCATCCCAATCTCTCCTTCTAACATCACATATTTTTTTCAACGTCTGGCTCAAAATTTTGGTTAAGGCCTAAACAGTTCCATTTTCCTAAGGATGATAAGGTGTAGTCTTGTGATGTGCAATCATAAAATCATCTAGTAGTATCCTGATTGTCTCATTCAAAAAATGGGTTCTTCGATCACTTTTCATACTCAGTGGGCATCCATACCTTGTAAAAAAATTCCCATTAAAATCTTACTACTGTAGTTGATGTACAATCCTTTACAAGTGCTACTTCTGTCCACCTTGTCAAACAATCCATGCAAGTGATGATGTAGCGTGATCTAGTCCTACACGCAGCTGGCAAAATAGGACCCAAAAAATCTATAGCCCATTTTTCAAACAGATTTGCACTAGGAATAGGGTGTAAATGTATTTCATCTCTTTTTCTAGGTTTTCTAAGGCATTGAAAATGATCACACGCCTTTCAATATGCCTTGAAATCCTTATACAGGGCTTCCCACCATAATCCAACAAGTAGAGTCTTGTGCGCAGTGGCATCACCTACATAGTGCCCACCAGAAATACCACAATGAGCCTCTTCTATGATAGTGGTGTGCTCATGCTCTATTACATATCAACACAATACCTCATCCCAACCTAACTTGTGCAAGTCACCGCTAATTAACATTAATGGTGTCACATAAATTGAAATTTGTTTCTTCTCTAGGGATTTCATTCCTTCTAATGCCATACCGGTACGTAGAAAGATAATAATGTACTCAAATTTTGATGGCGTGTGTTATAACCTGTATAACTATACATCTGGCATTGTATCCTTGATTGTCTGTGCATCTTCCCCTGACTGTATTATTGATAAATGGTGTGGCCTAGAATTACTCTTTCTTGGTTTTACCACAAATGTAAAATCAAATTCTTGAAATAAGAGCACCCATCGACATATGCAACCTTACAAAATAGGCTTGTTGACTAAATAATTCAATGCCATATGATCAGTATAGAACATAAAAGGTTTTGCTAGCAAGTACTGTCTAAATTTATGTAGCGCATAGATCATTGACAAGGCCTCAAGTTCTGTTGTTGTATAATTCTACTTCATAGGGGTAAAATTTCTACTAGCAAAATAGATATGATGATCTATAATACCTTCTCCAAGCTAAGCTAACATAGTGCCAATGGATGTGCCAGAAGTGTCCACATGTACATAAAATGGTTGTTCCCAAGAGGGAAAGTACAAAATAGGTGTTGTGGTAAGTTTCTCCTTTAATGCCTCGAATGTGTGCTACTGCGATTCCCCATGATAAAATTTTCCTTTTCTTTTTAGTAACTCTTCCAAGGGTGCTGCAACATTAGCATACCCCTTAATAAACTTCCTATAATACCCGGTGTGGCCTAAGAATCTGTGCACCTCACTTTGACTAGTAGGATCTTTTAGGCCTACAATAACTACAACCTTAGCCAGATCCACTAACAAACCTTATTTGCAGATGATGTGCCCTAAAAAAGTGCCAAATGGTGTAGTAAATACACATTTCTTAATGTTCAACGAGATAGTTAGCTATCTACATCATTTAAACAATAAGCAATTTTTTTGAAAATGATCTTTAATAAGTCCATATACTATCCAATCATCTAGATAAACCTGCAAGAAGTTGCAGATAAGTTTTTTTACGCTTGGACAACTATGCGTGAAAATATAGCAGGTTTATGTAGAAATATTAAATCCCTGATAAAGCTCCAGGACCAGATGGTTTTCCAGATTTCTTTTTCAAACTTTTTGGGATATTTTCAAGGAAGATATATGTAAATCTATTCAAGAGTTTTTCAAGAAAAAAAATGCTTGAGGAATTAAATAACACCTTTCTTTCTTTAATCCCTACGAATCATAATCCTACGGACTTTAGGAATTTTATACTAATTATCCTTTGTGACTGTGTCTACAAAATGTGTTCTAAAATTCTAGCTTTAAGAATCCAACTCATTTTGCCTTCTATTATATTTGAACTGCAGGGAGGGTTTGTCATGGGAAGATAGATTCAAGATGGTATTTTCACTATCCAGGAGACTCTCCATATGGTTAAGGAGAATAAAAAGGAAGCCACGTTTATTAAACTTGATATGGAAAAAGCTTATGACTGAGACTCATGACCTTTTCTTCTAAAAGCCTTAGTCAGGTTTGGTTTTGGTTAAGACTTCACATTGATGATTCAAACTTGTATCTCCATAGCTAAATTCTCAGTCATGATCAATAGTACTCCCTGTGGTTATTTTAGTAGCTCTAGAGGATTAAGGCAAGGTGATCCTATCTCCTCCTTTCTAGTCATAATAATGACAGAGACCTTTAGTAGAGCTCTAAATAAGGCCAACTTTGAAGGAAGAATCAAAGGCATCTCTCCTGTTGTTAATAGTACTAATGTTCCTCACCAACATTTATTGGATGACACTATGTTGGTTGGTTTGGCCATTGTTCCTAAGGAAAGAGATTTCAAACAAATAATGATTGATTATGAGGAGGCCTCTGATCAAATGAAAAATTATGGGAAAATTTTGGTTTATTTTATAAACACTCCTAAAATAAGATGTAATAAAATAGCTGAAATTCTTGGTTCTATGACAAAAACTCTCCCTACTAGATATTTGGGAATGATTATTGGAACTAAAAAACCTAAAATTTCTCACTGAAACTTTTTGATAGACAAATTTCTTAAGAAACTGGAAGGGTGGAAAGGTTTGATGTTATCTCAAGTAGGTAAAGTGGTCCTTGTCAAATGCTTGATTCAGAATCTACAGATGTACTCTATGTCTATTTACAGATTACCTTCCTCTATAGATAGTAAATTAGAGAGCATTCAAAAAATATTTATGTGGAACGACTCAGAACAAAAAGGTATAATTCCTCTTAGGGGGTCTTTGTATCAAATATTGGGCCAAAATAAATAAAGCTTTACTGTCAAAAATGTCTTGGAGGCTTATTAAGGAAGATAGTGTCCGGGCTTCCATTATTAAGGAAAAATACTAGCCAAATCTTAATGCTAATGAATGGTGTTTTAGCAATGCAGATATTAATGGTTCCTCTTTTTGGAAATCTATAAACTGGTCTAAAGACTTAGTTTCAGAGGGAAGAAAAAGGATGATTGAAAATGGTAGATTGATTAATTTATGGGATTATAAATCCTTAGGGGACCTTCCTCTTAAGGTTACTTATCCCAATATCTACAAAGACTTTTTTGTTAAGTATAAGAATAAGGTAAGATATTACTTTAACTACAATGAACCCCTAGGCTAATGGAAAACTATTGAATTAGAAGGATTTAGGAGAAATGAGATCATCTCTATTAATAATAGATTAAGAGGGGTTATTGTTAGTAAAGATAGTTCTAAAGATGCCAACATTTACTGGTCAAAGGAGGATAGTGGAATGTTCTCAGTTCAAAGTGCCTACAATTCCTTCTTTACAGCAGATGGTGGAACTGATAACTTTAATTGGGAAAAAGTGTGGGTCAAGGGAGTTATTCCAAAGATCAATATGTTTTTGGTGGTTGGTTATCCATGATAGAATCCTTAATATCAATAACCTTAATAAGAGGAATTTTCATATGGTGAACAAGTGTGTTTTGTGTGAAAAGGAATCCGAAGACTCTTTACATATTTTCCTCAATTGTCCTTTATTGGTTTTTGTTAGAAATGTCCTTCTTAATATTTTTGATATCAAGTGGGTTTTTCCTGATTCCATTAAACAGTTGTGGTCTCAATGGTATAGTCCTTTCAAGATCCAAGGGTTAAAATATCTATGGACCTTTTCTATTATGCATCTTGCTTGGGAAATTTGGAAAGAGAGAAATAAAATAATTTTTAAAGGGAAGAAGGATACGGGTAAGAATGTTGGAATTTTTTTTTAAATGTTATTAATGCTAATTTCTCTAACTAACCCCACTCAAGAAAACTATTCTCCAGAATGAGAGCCTTTTTTCTACGAATTGGGGTATAGGTTCAACTCAAACTAGTAATCCGGTTTTAAATCCTAGACTCCAAGGATGGGTAAAACCTAGCAAGGAGTGTTTAAAGTTGAATTTTGATGGGGCCTCAGAAGGAAACCACAGAAAAGACAGTTATGGCGGGGTATTTTTTGATTCAGAAGGAAAATTTATACTTGGTTTTTACTGCAATCTTGACACACAAACAAATCATGTTGTTGAAGATATGACATTTTTTCGGGGGGTTTCTATAGCGCATCAACATAGATTTTTTAGATTGGAAGTTGAAGGAGGTTCCTTGAAAATAATCAACAACATTAATGGTAGAGGTATCACTTCGACTTCTATTTATAACTCTATAAAGAGCATAAAGGAAATGTCTAATTTGTTTGAAACTATCACTTTTAAACATATTTATAGAGAGGATAACTTTGTTGTTGATTACTTTGCAAACATGGGGGTCAATTTTCATGAGTTGACACTTATCAAGGAAATGGAAGTTCTTGACACAAAGGTGAGAGCAAACATCCATAATGACCAATATGGAAACGTTACCAAATAATGTCAGATCGTGAGGTATTAAGGTCATGATGTGTATAAGTCATATGAATAGTGTGAATTTATTATGGGATGATGAGAAGATTTGGGATCAAATTCACTCATATTATTTTAAGGCCATTTCCATCATCCATTCTTGGAATAGTTCTTTTACTGGTTTGAGTTGTAGTTTTCTAATTTTTCTAAAGCTCTGGTTTTTTTAGAACTAGTTTTCGGGATTTAAAATGGGGGGATCTTGTCAGGACGAAGCCTGCTGATTTGGAGGGGGTGAAGCCAGAAGAAATGGAGGTGTTTGAAAGGAAAGGATTCTCATTCTTCCTCAAAAAATTTTAAGGCCACTATGAAAATATTAGTAAAGATTTTTCCAGAGCATGGAAAACTACCAAAAATGGGTGGTTATGGAAATGAAAGATACAGATCAAGATCACTATTGATTTGGTTACAAAAGTGATGTGAGTTCCTTTTGTGGGAACATAGGTTTATAAACCCAAGAAGGAGGCCACAAAAGAACTAAAATTGTTTCTCAGAGGTACTGAAAAACTTACCCCTCACTTTGTTGGTTTTCTCCATTCTACTCTTCCTAGGCCTTATGATCAGGTGGCTTTAACCCTAATTCAATTTCTCACTCTTGAGGGGTGCTAGAAGTGAATTTATGCCTATCATTTAGTAATGCTCAATCATTTTCATCATGGCCATATCTTCAGTTTCCCATAATTCCTATTTCGCTCCATGAATGCCTCTATAACCTAGTTTAAAAACAACATAGGTGTTGTCCCTCTCCATCAAGGTTTCATCCTTACCCTTGTCAAAATAGCCTCTCTTGATGTGGATAAAATGGGTTCCCTCAAGCTTGCACTAAAGGGTTATGCTGAGACTGATGATTCAGACTCGAATGATGATGAAACCAGTGATGACTTGGATTCACAGGAATAGGAATTGGCAAGGGAAGACAAGAACTCCACAGAAGTCGATGTTGCTTAGAATATTTGTGAGCTTAAATCCAAGCAGGCTCCTTGTCATTCTATCAAAACCAAAGGTGAACAAAGTAAATAGGAGAATCAAGCTCCAATTAATTTTCAACTGCAATAGTAGTTTGAGGCTATGGGACATGTCAGACCAGTCAAAGGATATAACCACCTAGCTAAGATGGCTCTAGATATCGAAGATCTGAAGGGTTATATGAGGCTCACCAAAAGATCTGTGTAAAATTTATTTAATGATTGCCACAAGATGCAGGCACAGGTTGAAGATTTGGCTAAAAATGGAAGGGAGATTCAAATGTTGATAGCCAATAGTAGTTACCTCACTAATGAGATGGATCACATTAGAGGTATTTTAAATATCTACTTTACAACATCTTCAGACCCATGGTCAGCTTGAAACTTCTTACAGGATGGTTGATGATCAGGGAAACTCCAAGAAAAGGAATACAGATGTTAATAGGTGTAATCTGGCATCATTGGGAACCAACATTGAAGCTTTGGCTAAAGAATGTGTGAAAGTACTTGATGGGCTTGAAAAATAAAAGAAGTAATATTTGTGGGGGTGGTTATTATTATGTTGTTTTACTTCACTATGTTGTTAGTTTTGTCTGTGGCTTTAATAGTTGTTGTTTTTTGTATGTTCTTACTTGTTTTAATGATCAGGATGGAGCGTGAATGGTATTTTCATTATAAATGTTTTTTTTTACAGTTGTGTAATGTATCATCTACTAATTTGGAGCTTTGACTTGTAAGGGGTAGGTTCCCCTCAACCCTATTTTACCTTTAATTAAAAAAAATCATCATAAGACATGTCAAAACATGGAAATATGTAAAATCAAATGTCCACATATACATGTATAAAATGTCTATCTCAAAAGGATGCACATCATCAGTACAAACTTGACCAACAAGGGCATGAGTCATAAATAAGCCTTCATCAGAGGTGTACATTAAAATGATACATCATGTACATCGATCAAAAATAATAAATCCTTCATAAGAGGTATACATAAAAAATTACAACTTGAACCCTCATGGGGACTAAGTGACCTGCGATATATAGGAAGACCCATAACCTGTGAATCATGCTGGCCTATTGGCTTCCCTCATGGCTACTCGATTTATCTACCTGATGTTGAAGGCCTCTATGATCTCATAGATCTACTTGACTACTGACTATAGATAGGTGCCCTCTGGCCCTCTGGAACAACCTCAAAATACAAAGAGTAGTAATAAAAGGATCTACCCTTGGTTGTCACCAAATACTTGTAAATGTGAAGTGTCACATCAACCCCATCTATATGTCATAATGATGTTACCTCTACGAATATTTTGGTAGCCTCAACCTGGCTGACTACTTGCTCAAATCAGAGCTAGTCCCTCTCTATAGTCAACTACCACACCTGTACCTGGGACTGCTATAAAATACTCATAATCTGAGTCATCTGTGATTCTATCTTCCCTACCTACTGAAACCAAGAAGCACCATATCCTCCCTAACCATCCTGAGCTATGGCCTAGTCCCGCTCATCTCTAAGGACTTATATCTGGGACTTGGCCTACTCCCTCTCTGCTACTACCTGAAGCTGGACCGTTATAACTTGCTGAAGTTGCTGCTGCAAAAAATATAGCTATCCATTTTCATCCCCACCCTCTCCTCCTCTTAGTGGAATATGAGGAGGGATATGTCTTCAACCTTTTGGTCTAGGTAATAAAACATGATAAGCCAATCTCTGTGGAAGAACCTGTTGTATCACGGGGACCTACCTCTACCTCTATGGTCTAGGTCTAAGACCCTATATGGACCCTTCCCACCATCTCCACCATCATGCCTCTGTCCATCAAATTGATCCTCATCATTGTTACTTCACCCATTTCCACCTACTATATCATCACCCTCATCACTGTTGTAGGGAATCTCTAGTGGTGGTCTCACACTTGCAGCCCATGCACCATATAGTATAGTTAATTAATGGGGAAAAACTATAGCATACCAAGCCATGTAATTTTGTATGGAACCCAGGGTCTTTGATCTATCGTAATGGGGCTGAAACATGTGGTACCATCTGATAAAAACCGTCCCTCACTTTAGCTATCTGAATACAGGGGCCCATGGTCTGTCTCTTTGCATCATAGTGGGCATACCATATATCTAGCTATGGAACATCCTAAATGGCACCAAAATGTTGTTGGCATTGATCAAGCCTATAAAAATTTGTAATGTAACTATGTCTTCTTATAAGAAAGGGCTCTACCACATAAACACTGAGATCTATCCTATCCTTTGGCAACTATATATGCCTGTAAGACCTCTAGGTAATTTCTCCCTGCTGTAGAAAATCAAAATATCTAAAATAATGATATATATCTCCTAGGTGCCCTCAAATATCATCCCCAAAAGGGACCCAGGCCATGACTGTCATCTCCTCAGGAGCCCACACTTGCAGTATGCCAACAACATGACCAATGACTATGTGGCCCCACGACTAAATTTGGAATAATGAGGTAGGTCCCACCATCTTCTCATGGTGGTATGTGATCAAATGTAGGTCCTAGTATAGATGTGACAATATACACTGACCCTAGTAATATCTCTCACTAATAAATAGGCTATGGATAATGGTAATAAGGCCCAATGGAAATGAAGTCCATTTCTTATCAGTGAGTAAGAACCCACTGATAAGAGCCATAAGATATAATTGTACCCGATGCATGGTAAGATCTGAAATGCAATAATGTAAGTAAATTTTTATACCCAGGTGGGGTATGTTGTCTCTAGATAATACATCAGTAATAGCAGCCGCGATCTATAAAAATTTGTTGGTGTACTAAATCAGGGAACCAATGATGGGGACATGTAGAATATGAAAAATGTCCTCTAGAGTAATAGTCATCTCCCCTGTAGGGAATCAAAAGCATTGGATCTCACTATGTCATCGCTTAGTCAATTCTCTCAAAAGGAAGTGATCCAATGTGATACATGGAATTCGAGCCACATGTCCTAGCCCAACAACATCTAATAGGATCTCCATCTCATGGTGATCTCACTAAGTTTCTCTGATACCATGAAAGGAACGATAAATAGATCATACCAAGCCAAGAAAACAGATGCTAATCAAACACCATGATCAATAAGATGAAAGTGATTCGCCAGAATAGCTTTACATAAAACCTTTGCAAACAAATGAGCAGAAATATCATATATTATTATGGAACTCAATGCAATACATTGAGAATGGGCCTTGCTTAAATAGGAAATGAATAACAATCTAAGAACTAGTCAAGGTTGTAGATCAAGCCATAAATCAAGGAAATAACTAGTCATCAAAGAACTAGTCAAGACCATAGATTTAGAAGAGAACTAGACGTCAAGGATCTAGTCAATACCATAGATCAAGGAAAGAACTATACCTAACAACTAGATAATATCTCCTAATATCTAAATAAGATAAAAGAAATATCCACACACATAAGTGGGTGAGGATAAATAAAATGAAGGTAAATAAAGTACCTAGGTGAACATGAGCTAAGGTAAATACCTACTCTAACAGGCTCACCTCTATCTCAGCAATACGGCTATGCCACTCTCTAGTCTACAATGATGACAATCGTCTCTGCAAAAAAAACACATGTTAGGTACTAACATTTCTTCTATTTTCTACCATATACTAATTATTCTACTTCTTCCTATCCTTTTATTCATCATCGAGAAATTCTCCCCTCTATGGAACCCACACGCCCATTTGGGCATATGTGTGCCTCATTTGACACATGTGCGCATGGTATGTATGTGCACCTTCTTTGGTTCCTATGTTCACATCTCTATGTATGTGTGCCCCCTCCTAACCAACTAACCTCGCATCTATACATGCACCCTAGGGTGCCTATGTGACCATTTTGGCACGTAGGAATAGGCACACACGTCTATCCCCCGTATGCATTTGCACATAATTTTTTGTGCCTGCACATACGTGCTGAAAAATTGTGGTATATGCGTGTATGTGCACACACCGTTGTGGTTCCTGCATTCCCCTAAGGATTCTTACACCTTCGAGGGTGCGCGCACACACCTTTCCTAGCTCTAAAACATTAAATATGATAATAAATGCATGAAATTAAAAAGGCAAGGTTAATCTACTCACGAAGAGGCCATCTTCCGCGTGTCGGGCATAATCCCAGACTCGGTCAGCATGTATCTAGTGAGATCGTGCTCTCACCATCATCCTCGTCACTCTCAGAGGTCTCAAGGTAACCTTTCGTAGAGGTTCATAATAAATGAGCTAATCGTAATGATTTAACCCCTCTCATGTATGGTATATATAGAATTTTTTACCCATCATGATTCCCTAGGGGAATGTTTTGACCATTGTTCTCATTCTAAACCTTCTTCTACTCGTTGTGAATAATTATTTTTATTAAATAATTACTTTTTTATTAGTTTTTCATTATGCTGAGGCATTATTTACCACCTAGTGCTCACTTCTTCTCACTAGGGAAATTATATTGCTCCTAGGAGATATCACTTCTTCTACATAGTCCAACAAATAATTATTTTTATTAAATAATTACTTTATTAATTTTTCACTATGTTGGGGAAGTACCTATCACCTAGCACTTATTTCTTCTCCATGGGGTGTTTCTATCGCTCCCAGGAGACTCTTTCTGATTCTTCTAACTTCTTCTATACCAAAATCTAAAAATCTAAAAATCACAAATCTCCAATAAAAATTAAAACAATCAGTTAAAAATCCTAAAAAATGTAAAATATTGAAAAAATTGCAAAAATACGTAAAAATATCAAAATGGCAGAAACCCATGTCTTGCATATAGTACTTCTCCCATATCTTATTGGAATTTTCACATATTCGTAAAACAAACTACTCATGGATCATCAATTATACAATCATATACAATGCTAGCCTTCTTTCTTTCTCAGTATTCTAAGGTAAATTCAATTACCTGATATTGTTTCATTGCGCACAACACTTTATCACTAGACTGCTTCATCTTTCATCAATTTCCCTCTCATATATATTTTCCTGGGGCATCATTTTCAACCCTTTTCATCAATCACAAACATTTGGGATCTTTAGCTTGATAACAAAACATTTGTGTAACCGTCCTAACCGTTGGTTTAAATATGTGTGTTTGTACTTGGATCCCCTTTAAAGGAGCTTGTTTAATTCTCGTACTGCATTGCATTTTGTGTGTTGTATTGAGGTTGTTTTCAGAAATGGAAAATGGCCTTGTATTATGTATTTTCATGTAATTTTACTTTTTGTCATATGCTTGTATCTTTAATAAGGGCCAATGACGTAGATATTTGGCTACATGATGAAATATAGTTGTTTACAAGTAATGGATGAAAGCTAAATTCTTCTCCCTTCATTCCTATACTTCTTCTATATCATTCTCCTATCACCACTACTCTTCTACTTCCCTTAGGGCATCTTTCCTTTCCCCTTTTCTTCTATCCTTCCATTCTTTTATTCTTTTCGATCTTCGATTGACCTCTTTTCATCACCCCATTGACACTCGAGGGGGCATCTCTCACTTTTACTATTTTTTCTTCTACCCTTTCAAAAGTTTACTTGTCTACTATCTTTAAAGTGGCGTTAATGATGCCACCCCAAAGTGAGGAAAATGTAGACACCTATAATTGGGCCCAAGAAATTTAAATGCTTAAATTGCACTAATTATATTCTTCCCCATAATTTGATGACAAATCGTCAAATATCATTCATTCTATCTTCTATCATCATCAATTAACTACATTACTCTAGTTAATTAACTTCTCTATCCAACAAAGATGACAATTAATGACCTTTCATTAATTAAACCCTTTTATATTCGGATTAATTAATTAATTGTAATTAATTAAGTTTCCTTCTTTATTAGATAAATACATCGTCATTTATCTAATTTAATCCTTCCTATCCCCTAAATCATTTTGATTCTCTTCTAACCAGCCTAATAGAGCCATTCACCTATTAATTGATCACTTTTGATTAATTATATACAGCCCTAATTCCCATGGGTCACTAAAGGACAAATTAAACTCTCTTAAAGTTGACTAAAACCTCCCTAAACCTTCTTTATCCAAAACTAACCCTAAATTTCTATTATCCCACACGTAAAGGGATGTAGAGATTATTTTATTCATTGGGCTATATAAGGAGCCCTCCTCTTACCTTTCTACTTACACCTAAATGAGCATAGAGCTTATAATATATCCATTTCATCATCTTAGGGCATTCTCCAGTAGAGTGGAGCTAAGCATCATCCATTTGCATTCAATCATCCAAGCTATTTTTTGAAGATCAATGGATTTAATAAAAAAAGGCCTTGTTTCCATGACTTGATGAATCTCCATCCTTAATCCTCTTGGATCAAACAACAACTATCAACATTTGATAGCTAAAGGATCTACCTAGGTCCATTTCATTGACTTAGATTTCTAAAGATTAGAGTAATAAATGTTAGCGTGTTAGCCTGAGGTTTATTTTCAAGGTTCTAATGCATAGTGTTTATGTTTATTACTTGTTTAACTCTTAGCATGATGGTATATTTATCTATTTAACATTGTATTGAAGATATTAGGTGTTAGCTCTGATTTCCTTTGTATTTTTAACTAATTCATTTACACAGTGTGAAATATATCTTTGGCATGTGGTGCATTTTTCCACCCTTCACATTGCTCACCTTTCTCCATTTCAGCCAGTTGAACTGTGATTAACTACCTCCTTTTCTGGTGTATCACTACTTTTAGTGTAGGATTTATTTTCATGCAATCTCTCTCTCTTTTCCCCTTGAAATATTAGGATAATATTAGATAAATTTTCCTGCACTAATAATATCTTGTGGCAGGTAGATTAGGATCAAGAGCCAAGTTTCTCTGGAGGGTTATCTCAAGTCCGCAAGTCCCCCAGCTTGAGGGATAACCCAACATTACACTAATTACACCGAATACCCCATCCACATTCATGACATTTTGGGGGTACTATAATTTTGTGATAACAATTCTGGCATGCCAAGTGGGACAGGTTCGAATCATCTTACCATTTCACTTCATCAAGTTGATGTGCTCTTGGTGAAGGTTTCAGCCTTTGGAGGAACTTTCAAGTACATCTAGAGTCTCCACTATTCCAACAAAACCATCATATCATTTCTAGACCCCCCTTTTCATTTTGCATTCATTTCCTCTCTTTCCATCCATTCTTCTTTCCACATATCTTTCATCTTCTTCCATTCATGAAGTTGTGTAGTCATGGCTTCATTTCCATCATGGAATTCATACTTTCAACAACAACAATACCAACGATACCCACCTCTATATTCGCAAGATTCATCCCCCGGTTACTACCAGTCACCTCTAGGTCTATACTACAATGAAGATCAATAGCATGCATAGTAGTATGAGAAAGATGTAGAACAATTCAATTACCCACTAAACTAAAAATTTTTTGAAGAAAAGGGTACGAAAATTTTAGAGACTAACTTTCACCTGGGGATGTTGAGCTACAACTGAATATCCTAGGAATGGAGGAAGCCATAGTACAAACTCAGGCTACATATCAATTGAAGGAACTTGGGATTGGATTCATAACACCTTGCCCATGGATTCGCCTTATGCCATTTCACTTTAGCCCGCATGAGAAGCTTACCTTCATAGTTGAGATATTGCCATAGCTTGAAGCATAGATTGAGGAGGTTAAGGTGCATGAATCCAATGTTGGTCTATCTCCTCAATGGGAGACACAATCATTGCCATCTCAAGCCAAGCCTCAATCCCCAAGCTTCTTTTGTTATGCCCCAAGTATGAATTACCCTTCTCCATATTTTATTGTTCCATCTCACCTGAGTTTCTCCACCCTTTTCCCTTCCAAACCCAATTCCTCTCCATAGAAATAAGAAGCCATACTTTCCCCTCCACCACCTTAATGAATTCAAGAATTAATTGAATCACAAACAACGCCTCCTATTGTAATCCCAAATCCTTTTTACAAAGAACAAGATCAGAAAATTAGGCCAGGAGGGAAACAAATTGAAGAGCCTAGTAAGGAAGAACTTGGAATAAATTTGAAAGAGTGGGCTACAAGGTTCAATATTAAGAAAATTCCAATGATGACTAGACCTTCACAAGAGGTTGGCATTCAAGAACAAATGGTGGAAGTTTATTGTTAAAAATAATAAACACAAGAGGAAGATGATGCCCAAGAGTCTATTTTCTTGGAGTATAGTGTGCATGATGGTGTTATATTCTCAAGGTTTCCAATCCATCACTAGCTCCAAATCAGCAAGAGGAGGAGCATGTTCCAACCAAAGGGGAAAGTCTCTTGAGTGAGCAATATTTTTTGATGGAATGCAATGACCCTCATTTTCCTGCATGCCTAGAGATTGTTGCACTATTAGAAGGTTTCATTGAACCACCAGAACCACCATCATCAACTACAACATACCATGGGGATCTTCATGCCATGGATATGGAAAAATAAGATTTTGAATCCTTGGATGAAGAAGAGATCATATGAAGCTTATTTTTTTCTTTTAATGGTGAATTTTTATGTTCTTCTTCTATTACATCTTTAAAAAAATTGATTTTGTGGAGGAGTTCGATATCTCAATATTTATGCTTGAGGAGGAGGAAGATGATGACAACAAGACCAAATTAATCATTAGGGAAAAGGAAGTTTTGGAAAAAAAAATTTGTTTATAGAGCAGAGAAAAATTCATATTACCCTGTAAGTAACCATCCTCCAGAGGGTCTGCAAGATGGATCCATTCATGGAGTTGAGATTCAAAGAGATGGGTAGATCATGAAGATCAGTCCATTAGTTCCCAAGGCAACTTTCCCAATTAGGTATTTGGCTAGCTTGGTGCCAAAAAATAGAGTTTTCACCAATCATGCTCACTTCATAGGATGAGGATGGTAATCAATGTACTAAGGGTCAGCTTCAAAATATTCAACCAAATGCAAAGAAATTTGAGGAGGTATATATGTTGTTTGCTGATACCTTAGATAAATTGGGAGTGCAACGCATGTTTTCATTCCCACCATGCGATTATGTTTCCAAAAACATCACATGGCCACATTTTGTGAGGAAGGGTAATTACTTCTCACAACCTGTAGTAGTTTTTTTAACCCTCCTTTTCCTTGGTTAGTGTAGGGTAAAAGTAGGTTTGTTTTCAACAGAAGAAGTGCTTGTGCACACTCTACATGTCTTACTTGAGGCATTTATGATTTGTTATTTTGTATATGGATTTTGTTTGTTTTTTCTCTAGGTAGTGTAGTACACCATGTTCCTCAATTATTATAGTGGAAAAATCATAGTTTCATGTAACAATTACAAAATTCAATATCAAACAAATGTAATGCAACTAAAATCAATGAAGGAAGAGATCTTGATGACTCTCCCCAAGAGAAAATGCAACAAGACTCCATAACTAATCGAAAATGTGAGTCTTGTTGTGAAGGAAGAGGTTGATGTCCCATATGGGTGAAGAAGGTGAGTTGTGAGGGGTCTTCACTTGGCCCCTCATCATAGTTTCAAAAAGTAACGAAAAAGTGGAAGTGCCAAAGTCGTGTGGGGCTTCCACATGGAACTCACCAGAGCCAAATGAGACAAACTAATGGTCAATGGACTGGAACCCACATTGCAATGAATGTGGAGTGAGTTGGAAGCATAGAGAAGTGGATAACTTATTAAAATTACCAAATGGGGAAGAAACACGGTGAGTTCCGCAGCACAGGGTGGAAACAAAGCTCGCCACGTGGCACCAAATGTGAAACTCAACTCGATATGCATTGGTGGAAGGGGTTCAACATAGAAGTAAGGAGCCATCTTAGTGAGTAAGTGTTGAGCTAGCATACTATCACATGATGAAAATGGGAATCCTCCCTGATGTGATAAGAGAGCCAACAGGCAAGGCATCAAGGGAGGTTAAAGGCATACGAACTAAAGTCTGATGTTTGAAGTGGCCACATGAATGAAGATGTTTTCCATGCATGTATCCAACTCGATGACAAGAAAATGGATCAATGGAATAGTGATTTGACACATTGAAACATGGGACAAGAGAAATGGGGTGAATCAACATTGAAATAAAGGCTACTCGTTTCAGCTACCCATACAAATCCCAGGGAGATAGGAGCTAACTTGGATGATATGGCCAAGTTGGCAGAGGTATAAAAAACATTTAATATATTCCCCCTTCTTTTAAATGAAAATGATGGAAATCGTGATGGACCCACCATGTTAAATACCCAAATATTTTAAATATATGAAAAACCTCAAGGGGAGATGAAAATTTATTAAATTGTCTTTTCCCAACTAAGAGTTAATTCTCACTCCCGTGTATTACAAGCAAGCATTGGAAAATCAAAAGCATTGCAGTCATTCAGATGGTCATAGATTTCACATCCCTTAACAAAATTGCACAAAATTGGTGTTGTTAGAATCGTGGCTCTAATACCAACTCACAAAAATCAAGAAATTTAGAGGTTGATGAGGATTTGAGGGTTTATTTTGTAGAAAATTAACCCAATTCACTTTGGTTGTTGGAGAGTGTTTGTGAATGCATTAAATGAGCATGGAAAAAAATTCTTTCACTATTTTAGGTCATGGGATAGCACGAAGAGGATTTCGCAAATAAATTTCCATCATTTTACCTCATTTATTACAATTTGCAGGTAGTTAGGAAAAAATTTAAGGATTTCATTCTCTCCTTTCTTCCCATTCTATAAATTGTAATCTTACGCCCATTTGTACATGGATTTGGTCATTTTTTATTTCTTCCCCTTTTCTCTTTATTCTCTATTAGGGTTGAATGTGGAGCTTAAGCCTCCTTTCCAATCTTGTAATGGAATTTTATTTCCTTTTTCTGATTGGTGTTGTACTATGCATACTTATTAGAGCAATAAACTATTTTCTATAATGCATTTTGTCTATCCTTTGCATGTTTTATTGTCTCTATTTGCCTCTCTTCATTGTAGGGTATACTGTGCATATTTTTGATGTTCATTACATGTTATGAAATTTGTGTTTAATGGGGTTGAAGTGGTGTTCATTTAAAATATATCTTTGGCCTGTGGTGCATTTTTTCCACCCTTACCATTGCTCACCTTTATCCATTTCAAGCCATTGGATTGTGATTAATCACATTATTTTTTGGTATATCATTGATTTTAGTTTAGGATTTATTTTCATGCACACTCTCTCTTTGCAAACTTGGAAAGTTATGATAAGATTAGATATATTTTCCTGCATTAAGAGTAGCTTCTAGAAGGTAGTTTAGGAGAAAGAGTCATCTTTTTCTGCATGGTTATCGAAAGGCTGCAAGTCCCAGAACTTGAGGGATAACAAAATGTTACATAAATTACAACGAATTCCCCATACACATTCAAGCCATTCGAGGGGTGTTGTAATTTGGTGATAACAAGTTATTCCGCCTTTGCACTATCTCCCATAGTCAAGTGCTTCCTATTCTACAATGCCTCATTCACAGGTGGTTTAGTAGAAAAGTAATCAAAGGTTTAAACCATACCTAGCTTCATATTTTTCAAATTCTTTTTTTTTTCTATTAAACTCTTCATATGCATATCATGTGTGTGCACGACCCCGCAAGGAGGAAAATAAATTATGCATGCATAGTGATGGTGGTAATGCTTCCTGCCCCTCTATCCAGAGTCTCTCACACTTCTTAACATGGCGATGAAGAGGATCCTTACCATGAATTTCATAGATCTGGGTGGGTGCATTGCTCCTCATAAATCTAGCAGAGAGTGCAACTCTCACTTCACGCCACTCCACAAGATTATCCATGTGTGTAATCCACTAGTGCATTGTTATCCTACACAAAATATAAACTATCATATTCCTTCTTTCTATCTGATCTTTCCATTGGGCCTCCATAGTGTCAAAAAAAAACCTTAGGATTTCCTTCACTAGTTTACCTTTGTACCTGGTTACTTCCCAAGCACCTAAAAGAGGGAGGCCTACTGACACGCGTAACTGCACCTATTTCTCATAAAACCATCTCATAATTCTCATGGTCCCATTTGTCATAGGTAATTATTATTGTATCACTCATAGATTGTCAATCATCCCACTGTATTACTCCTTCCTTGGAAGGCTCAAGGACCTCGGGATCTATGATCATACACACATAAATTTTGTTTATATCCTGTTCACCCAAAGGCTCCACATAAGGTGAAACCTTTCCATATGTTAAGGGGATGATCACGTGCCCCTTCTTGTTCTAAAATTTAATATAACCCTTATTGAAGCATAGGTCATCATTGTTTATATAACACTAGGAATGCCCAAGTAATGCTGGAAAAATATCTACTTCTGCAAGCGCTAAAACCTCAAAATCACCTATAAAATTGGCCCCTTGAATGTTAATGGTGGAATCCTTCAAAATTGCAATGAGTGTGGCCTTAGTCCTATTAGCCATAAACAACACATTCAAATATGGCTGCATTAGTGGTCTCCTTATCTGTTGACATGCATCTAAAGTGAGAAAATTGACCTTTATGCCTATATCAATTAAGATGGTACTCAAAAGCCCACCATCAACAACTACATTCAACGTGATCTCTTTGTCATAAATAATAATATGAGGAGAAAATTTGGCATGCAAGATCTATCTTTTATGCTCAGTATCCACGTGTGGTACCTTTTCTCTTAACCATTCCCATAATAAAGGAATGATGTTCTCTTTCCGCATCAACTTACGAACCTACTTAATGTCATCCACATCTGTCTGGGGTAGCATGACTAAATTTTCCTACTCTAACTTATGCATTTTCTCCTTCAAGCATTGTATTTCACCTTGCAGATTCATGATAACCTCAATGTATTCTTAATATACCTCCTTCTTATGCACAAGGTCTAGGTACTTTTCATGGAGTACTTCCTACTTTGAAATAATAGGCTTCTGCTTGGGAACATCATAGGCACGTGTAGCCTTAACTCAAGTAGTTACCAAAATATGTAACATGTTAGGATCATGTGTGATCATGGGCATCCACTTATTTCCTACTACATGCTACACTTTTTATCATTCCCACGACCTTGTCTTGCTTGTGTTTCTTACACACATGCTCATATAAATCCTGGCACTATTCATACTTATGATTCTTTCCACACTAAGATAAAGTTGGGTTCTAAGGGCATTCATGCCTATAGTGATCAGGTAATCCATAATTGTAACATGTTCCACAAGGAAAGCCACCCCTTCCTCCACAGTGACCATGACCACTAAAGCCTCCTTGTTATCCATGACCTCTACTACCTCCATCAGAGCACCCTTGATTATTATTCTGCTTCTAACTATAAGTATCACCTTGTTCCTTGGAACTATTTACAACACCAGTGTGACACACACCCATATCAATTGTGTCATGAATTTGATCGATGAACCTTCAGTTCTCCATGTCATGAGTATGTGATTTGAAAATCTTACAATAACAAGACATGTTCTTCCTTATAGTGAAGTGAAACAAAGGGAACTTGCTAGAATCATGATCTAGACGATATATTTCACAATCCATCAGAATGGTTCACATTGATCTACGAGGGAAACTGTCCTTAGTATGACTCTTTACTTCATAATTTGGACACCACAGTCCACTACACGTCACATGTGCACAATTAGATGACAACATCTCTAGTTTTTTAGCAATGGAAGTGATCTACACCTCTAAGAAGGGGCTTACTCTAGAGTCCAAACTCCCAACAACCTCAGCACACAAAGCTACTTCAAGGTCCTTATACAAATCTGTAAACATCTTGTGTGAGATATCCCTCTTGAATGGTGTTATCAAGCCTCCAAAAAATGACCGAGTATGTTGACTAGGATGAATATTATAGGATAGCTTAGATAACAAAGTCTTGAAACAAGCATAATACTCCCTCACACTTTCAACCATGCCCTGCTTAATATATTTTAACACGTTGATGCTCTTCTGCTCAAATTATGGAATATGAAACTCTACTAGGAAGGCATCATGCAACGTAGTGTAATCCACACAAGTCTGATTTGGATCAGAATTTTATACAAAATAAGCACGCCCCATGAAACATGGTTACAAAATGACTTGCTTTGCACTCTAGAGCTATAATCCCCTTGGTGCAGCACAATATTTCAAACATATGAACATGTTCTGTAGCTTGTTCAATACTTCTATACTCTGGGAGATGAAGGGCCATCTCCTAATACACCTACATGTGTTAGTGCAAACCCTACCCACTAGATCTAGATCATGTATTTCCTCCCCTATTCCCTCCACCTCCAGAAGCACAAGATATGCCATATCTTGAACCTCCAGATCCTCTTTATCCTCTATCTATGGCGGGAATTGAACAAATGGGTGTGCTTCCTTGTGTACCAACTATTGAACTAAACTGAACTCCCACAATTTGTGTAGTTATGCTACTTCCAAATGTAATAACAATGTTCTGCACACCTACACTCGGTCATGAGGATATGCTTGACAATATACCACTACTAAAAAAGGAATACTATGTAACCATATGATAAACTCTTGTATTCAATGGGAAATTAAAACTACCTACTACTACTCTACCACTAACACTTTCTTGATTCTAAACTACTTTTTTAGGAATTGGATCACCAAGCACAAGGGTGAGGTTGCTAGGTGGGATCAGATGCATAACCATGGCTTTAAATTGCTCTTTTTGAGATGTTATCTTATCATAAGCCAAACGGGAATGTCTACCATGCTTTCCTAAGGATGGGAGAACTAGATGCTCCTTCTCCATGTCTTCACCATGAGCTTTAAAACCTTTTTGAGACATCTCTCTCCACAACTCAAAGAATTCTTAATTTCACGTCTCAATTTCTAATCCCTCTTGCACTCTTCATTATAATTAAGTTACATTTCCTCTCTTTATCTATCTAATGCCAGGTCCACTATCTTTCACCACACCTGATCCTACCCCCATGCGTGTTGGCATTTAGATAGCCATAGGTTTCTCTTTAAAATCCAAAGTCACCATCAAGATTTTAATCGCTAAACAAGATGATACATAGAGAAGATCCTCTAGGCTCGCGCAATAACTATAAATCAACTACATCTTCACAAGAATATATAGATACAATGTACTCTAATATATATCTATTCATAACACCACTCCACTAGAGATCTATAGTGCATGTCCAAGGTAAACCAGCATCATGAAAATTTTGATAATCTTCCTACATCCAAACAAGATTTCTGTACCTCTAAGTTTTATTCAATGCATACCCTACCAGCTACTTATTCAATTCTACAAGAAAGAAGGTAAATAGTGTCTCCTAAATCTCATGATAAATATTCTTCTCAACCCAGACGTGTGCATTAAACTCAGGTCCAGTGTTGTATCTCTATATGAACTCATCCTCCAAATTTTATACTCAATCTTCAACAGTGTCCAAATTCATCCAACATGTTTCCATCATGCACCATCCTTGTAAAAACTTCAAAAAAGAGATCTTGAAATGGATCCAAAATGTAATCTCTTTTAACCCACCAAATCTGAAGGCGTGTGGCACATCACCCAGACCAGAACTTGAGCACTCACTCGAAGCATGAAAAGGCCCAAGTTCCTCTTTTATGTGAGCTCATTCAAGAAATTAACATGATGGATAGAAACATGTATGTGTGTGTGTGTGTGTGTGTGTGTGTGTGTGTGTGTATATATATATGTTGCAGTTTCGAGAATTTTATTTTTAACTGATCTAGATCGTGACAATTGTGAATAAATACTTAAAAAATAACAAGAATTAGATTCACCATACAAGAACCAGTATCATAGACATCTAAAATCAACATCTAGTCACAAAGATCTATTATATTAATTGCTACAAAACCTAGAAGCTATTACATACATAGGATTATCACCATGAGTCATGCGTGTAAACAAACCAGTAGCATAACTCTATTACAAAATTAAGATCCCTAAACCGTGAAAATAAAAATATATATGGGGGTGGGAACTTTCTCTTCATTTCCCATGCATCTCCAAAATAGGCTACATACTAATAATAGTCATGCGGTGCTATAACCTAACTACAAGATCATGTAAGATTCCCTACTATTAGATCTACTTCAATTAACTCCTAGTTCAAATCCTATAAATATCTTAAAACTATGCATGTCAATTGATCTTCTAGCTGCCCAAAATAGCCTTTTCTTTATCCGCAAGTCATTATACTCTAGTCTTATCTCCAAAATTTTTTTTTGTCAACACTCCAAGTCTATATTTAGCTTTGTACCTAAAACTGGCTAAGTCATGATCCATTACGCGCAACCTTGTTCTACCCCCATGCACAAACATTGTCATCCTCACGCATGCCTCTTCATGTGTTTTCCTCTATAATTTCTTCCCATGCATGCTAACATCTATTTTAGTGACTTAATCATTTTCTCTACTCAACAATAAGTCATGATACTTGATCTAAGTGGAGTTGTCACTAACTAATATAAGTCATGAGCCTGTTCTATTAAATGAAAGTGAAAAATCCGCGATGTAAGGTTATCTACTAGTAACTATTATAATTCATGATCTTGTTATATTTAAGTGTGAGTCACACACTTTGAAAGTGTGATCCTAGGACTATGAAATTATAGCACCTACAACTTATAAAGGATGATTGCAACCCAATTTCGAAGTGCAAGCCCCATGGTCTTAAATTTTCAAGAGCCCCGCACTATGAAAATTCTGAGCCTCACTATTTCGAAGTGATATCCCTTCACTCTAAATAATCCAAGCCTCGTACTTTAAAATTACGACCCTCACACTTTTAAAGTGTGATCCCTATACTTTAAAATTTTGAGATTCACACCTTGAAAAATGTGAAGTCTTGCACTCACACTTTTAGAGTGCGAATCTCAAACTTTGAAAGTGCGAGGCATGCAATTTCAATTTTTAGTATGTACATATCCTTAAATTTGACACTGACCTTAAATGCTAGTGGTGTTATTTTTACTTCTAGTGGAACTCACAATAAAATTACATTTTCACCCCGAAATATACCTTGTAACAACTTGAGTATTGTTTTTTTAGATTGTAAAAGTTCAGTAGTTTTTATTATTATAAAATAAATCTCCGTGTAATCTTTAAAAGTAAACAACAAAGTTGGGAGTTTACGTATATCGAAAATTCTATTACTCTGAAAGATATTAGAATTGATGCTTGTAAATTATTCCATTCTTTGTATAAACAATGAATCACTTTCATGAGGAAGAAAATGAAATAATCCTTGACAAAATGTAAACAAAATGTTTGTGAGAAACATTGTATTGTGCCCTCATAAATACATTAAACCATTAATTTATAGTTTACATCTATCAAAACACTCATTGTGCCACAATTGTATTTTTTCTGAGTCAAGAAATAAAAAAATTGATTTGTCATCATCTTTACATTGAAAGGTTCTAATTGTAAATTAAAACTTTGTTACAAATTCATACATATATAGTTGTAAATCTTATATGAGGAGTCATCACCTTTTTTGGACAACTTTATTTGCACAAAACATGAATAAATTTGCTTCCTCTAAAACATAATTTCCAGTTTGGATATAAGTAATGTTGAGTAAAGTTACAATGGAGGTGATATCAAAGTACAAACTAGTATTTATGATAAGGAAATAACATAAGAGTGTAGTAATACTAGTATCGTAAGTGGATTGATTTAGCTATGACAAAAAACAATTCTATTCGACAACTCTAAAAGGAACAAATTTCCCAAAACCCAATATTTCCCCTTCTACAATAAAATTTGGCACACTTTTATCTAATTTAAGGGTTAAGAGTGGTTTGAATTATTATGGAAAAAAATATGGACTATAACAGGTAGAACTGGTCATTGTTTACTTGAAAATCAGCTCAACCATTGAGAAAATTAGACCTTGGGAAAGAGAGGACTCCAGGGAATGTTTTTTTCTTTATCACAACACTATCTAAGTCTCGTTCCAGTAAAAAAATGTTTTGTTAAATCACCGCACTAAATGTCACAAACAAATTCCTTTCAGAAGCACAACTTGTGTTCCCTGTAACATCGTTATGCTTACCATCTACATATCCATCCAAGTACCTCTTGCTATTTTTACTAGGGGTTAGTTGGTTCATTTGGATACTTGGAAATTACGTAGGATTAGGCACTTACATTGTCGAATTTAGAACTCTGACAACATCATGCATGGTGGGTCGAATAGATGGATATTTCTTACTACAAAACAAGGGCATATTGAAGTTTTTCCTTACAATCCCAAGATCCCTATAGGTTTTTGCAACTTCAATATCAACAGTTTCCATGAGTGTGTTGTAGTATGATTTTGATAGAATTTGGGTTCACTTTCCAATGTCAAAGATAATTCCATACACATTTGAACAACATATAATGTAAGATCTAAAAGAAAATTAACAAACAAAAATCTTACCAACTTGGCATATTTGAGTTACTGGCCACAACTTCCTTCACGTCAACAATGCCAAAAGATCAATCCTGTAACTATATACACCAGATTTATTATTCAACCTTGATGTTCTTGCATATTTCAAGTCAATGTAACAAATGGTATGCATAATATAGGTATAGGTGTGGTGTTTGGTCAAGGAACTACACTTGGCAATGCCAAATTATGAAAAATTGGCATCAAAATTAAAATCCAAAAGAATTTTAGAAGTCTTCACATCCTTGTAAATAATACATGGGTTATAGTCATAATGAAGATATGGCTATACTTCTTTAGCACCATGAGTAATCTTTATCCAATCGTTCCAGTGTAGCTTAACCTTCTTTGATGATCCTATACAAAATTATAAATTAATAAAATACTTTTTAGATTTTCCAAATATCTATTTTAATATGAAGGTTAGAGGTTGATTGGACACTGCTATTTCAAAAATTGAATCTACAATGTACATATCCATTTTTATTCATAACATAATCATTTTACGCACCATGTACGATGTCTCTTAGACTTTCATTTAGAATGTAATCATAAAACATCAGGTTTCTAAGTGGAGAAAGTGAACATCCATGAAAACTCTCAAGATTCTGATGTTTGATGCTTCCAACTGTTTCCACATCAGTTTCAAATGAAAGCAATATTAGTGGTTAGCGACTCTACATTCTATTTATAGCAATTGTCTTAGAATTCTTTAGATCAAATTTATAAATATTTTTTATAGCACCATATCACATTACATATTTCTCTTTAATATTTTTGTATTATCATTATGTTGTTGTACAAGTAAAGAGTCATGTTCATGTGTAGTATGACTAACCTTGGAGAAGATAAATGTAACAAATAAATGTGTCGATAAAGAAATTGTAATATGATATTTCTTTCTGATTTGTCATCTAATAATCTATACAATATAAAATCATGTCTTTCCATGTTAGTTTTAACACCTTGCTCCATGTTGTTTGCAGATCCTTTTGTAAATACCTTTGAATGATTTGAATAGTACATAGCTATAATTATGCACAATAGTAGTACTAAACCCTAACAAAAGCAAACAATTTTCAATTTTGATAAGGATGTTGTTCATTGCATTGAGCCATAATTTCATAGACAACATCATACATATCCAAGGTTTTCAAGTTTTCGATAATAATAGAAGAATGTATCTAGAACCCAAGTTATCTAAAAGACAACTACTATTTATTCCATCAGTTAATTAGTGATATCCAAAAACCATAAGAAACAAAACTAAATTGGTACAAAGAGAAAATTTGTGTGTATATCTACAATTGTATGGAAGAAAACATGAAATTTTTTTAATGACAATAATTTCCTAAATAGATTGTTATATGAGAGGTTTCTATCAAATAAATAGAGCCATTTAAATTATCTTATATTATTAGGGTAGGAGAATTAAATTTATTCCTTTCTCAAAGACCTCCATAGCTTTCAAAAGTGAAGACCCCTAGATTTCAATAATGATCTAGTGTAACTTAATTTTTTTTAAAGTGATAGGAAGATATCCATCAATCCACTATTAGCTCCTCTACCCTAAAGTTATACAAATTGTTTTTTACATTGATGAAAAGATATTCTATAATATATTGATGCTAGTGTCCGCTATTCTTCACTTCTAGCAATGAATAGAAATCTTCAAAAAAATCAAATTTAATAGCGGTTAATTATTGAAATTGCATAGTGCAATGCACAACAAATTTTTTTATTAATGATTTCCTGATTTTTATAATTAAAGGAGGGTTGAAGGGTCCCTTTCCCTTTACATTACAGATACAAAGAGAGGATCAATATAAAAAACCCAAACAATCCAACAATACTTTGGTGAAAAATCACTTAAGAGCCTATGCTAAAAACACAATTGGTAGAGAATACGAAAAAAACCCAAATCAGTAAGATAGAAAGGATGATTTGGTAACAATGCAACTTGAAAGGATATATGACCACCAAAACAAATTTATAGCTTTAAATATTTTAGAAGAAATTATTTTTTTGAATTATATGACTCCTTTGTAACCTTCAATTTAATGAGGATGAAAATAGTTTCCACAGGCGGTTCTGGAAAAAAATGCTCTTTTCCCACAAGAGACCAACTCTTTAACCAATCGTATGCCTCACAACCTTCCTGGAGAAGAAGATCCCAACATGATGGTTCCTATTGCAGTAGAACAAACATATCATCAAGGTTAGGCAAGGGGATCAAACTATGTCCCACTCTTGGTGTCTCATCCCATTTGACCACACCTGACACAAATCATATTAGGATGTCAAACCATTTGTACAACTCTGAAAAATGGCCATGGACACAAAAATTCCTTTTTATAACGATACTTAGACAAAAAGGGCCATGATGCACTCATTGTTTTGTCCATTTCCACTTCCATTCCAACCCTATACATTGGATTGATACAGTGACGACCCATCTCAAAATCCCAATCCTTCGTCAGGTGTATGATAAAGAGATGACAAATGAACATTGAAGAAACATTTGTATTTACCCTCGGATGTACCTCTACATAAAGATAATCATGTCCAATAACTCCCTCAATAGTAACCAGTTCTTGTTCTCTTTCAATTAATAAAATGGATTTCAAATGACGATGCAAAATTTTGGTATAAAATGCCATTTTATGCACCAATGCAAAAAATTACATGAAAGACAACATTGGAAAGGCCATGAAAGATGAAATGAAATCCAGTGAAACAAACAAAAAAGGTGTGAAAATAAGGAAGAGCGAATTGATAACTATATGGAGTCATTATGCAATCACATGCTTGTAATTAACATAAGCTTGCTAGGGGATTTAATAATAACCTTTATTGGAAAAGGTGATGAGTCTGGGTGATCAACATATTTAGTTCCAATCTTATCAGAAAATTCTCTGACAGAATCATATTTTTTTATAAAATCTACCTTTTTAGTACCCTCCCAATATATAATATTTAAGGTGCAATCTATAATTAATGAAAGCATAATAAAGGAATTTTATTCACACAAGTTTTTAAATTGATTTGTTAGAAATAATACGAGAGTTGCCTCCAATAATTAACTCATTACTATTCAAGTCAATAGTAATGGACCAACAACATTCCAGCACTTTAGTTTATTAATTCATATATTTATTAATTTACATTAGGTGGGAACATAGTCTGTAATCTATAGTCAGGGACAACCTCGGTAATCGATATCATGATACTAAAAAATTTAATCTTCAAACTATTAATAATCATTAAAAATTAAAATTGTATATTTGGTCCTTCGAGTAATCTCAATAATTTTTACATATACTTTTAATTTACTAATTTGGGATTGATGTTGTGTTTTATTTATGAATAACATCTTATATTATATTAACAAGTAAAATTATATAAGCATATTCACCAAAAAATCGAGTGGTATGGAAGTACACCCCAAAGCCACAAGTTCAAACTAGGGAGACAAAAATCCTAGGAGTACATCTAATTACAAAACATTACGAGATAGAAAAGTAAAACTTTAAGCCTCAACTATGAACTACTAACCAACAGGATGAAAATCTTGATCATGCCATCAAGATCCAGACAAGTCTCAAGGATATACAATTCCCTTATGTTAATTTCCTTCAAAATAAAAAATATCAGTGTGGTCTTGAACAAAAATAACTCATTACTTAAAATTTAATGAAAATAGTTTAAAACTTCAATACTGCATCTTAAATCATGATACAAATCATATAGCTAGGAAATAAGTGTTATATATCATAAGCACTGAGAGGGGGGGTGAATCAGTGTAGATTAAATATTTTTCACTTTGATTCCAATTTTAGATTTTTTAGCAATGAGAAGATATGAAAACAAATATTTAATTAAACAAATTTCATGCACAATAACACAAAACACCTGAATTACCGTGGGAAACCCTTTCAGGAGAAAACCCACCAAAATTGTTTCTTATATTACACAAAGATAAATAATTCATAAGAATATTACACATCCTAAAAGATTTGTGCAGTCGAGGCAATAACTCAACCTATGAAGAACCCACCGCTAAACCTCTACTGATAGTAAGCACCCAACTTGAAAGGAGCATATACCTCTGAATTTTATGCAGCGTATAGACTGATTTATTTTGTTGGAACCAACCCGCAAGGAGGCTACAACCCCCTAAATATTCTAGGATACAACTTAGACTTGGTTTATCTATAAAAATTAGTAATCATTTATTTATATCAATTTCTTTTACAACAGATTATGATCACTTTCCTAGCTATCAGTCTGTGTTCTTTTACTTTTTTCCGCTCATCTAATTCGATTCCTGTGCTCAAAAAATCTTCTGCACCTTAATTATCTTCTCATCTAATAAATATATCCTTCATCGATATTACACTCCTCTTTCCTCTCTCTTTTATTCAGTAGCTCTTTCTTATCTTGATTGCGTTGTCTTCTTCCTTGTGCCCCCCTATGCCTCAGCTTGAATTCCTTTTTATCTTACTTTGAGCAAAAAAAAAAATAGCTCCAAGTTCAAAACTATATTCAATCGACCCATTCACTTTTCTTTAGATTTTTGTGTCGTGTATCTTCCTGCTTGGTCACTTGAGAACCTATGGCTATTAAAATCATGCATGCAGTTCTCTTCAGATTTTTGTTCCTTTTATTTTCGGCTTAATTTCATCTATTTTACATGCATCCCCAGTAGCTATTTTATTAGCCATTTTCCAAAAATAGATTTTCCCATATTTTTTTACATTTGCAACGTGACAGAGATGAGCAAGATATCCTTTCTTCTTCAAATACTATTTTTGCCTTAAAACTCAGGATCACATAGAGAATTTCAACTACATTATCACACAAGGTAAAAAAAACATTACATATTGGCATAGTTGGAACAGTGAAACTCTTCATTCTTTCGTGAAGTTCAAGTTGTGACACCTAGTTGTAATCACCTAACAATCGAATCACCTTAAATTTTCAAGAACAAACTCTCTACTCATCCATGTTTGAAATCAATTTGATTGCCTTCATGATCCATTTTCCAGGTCCGTAATTTGCTCGATTTCATGGCAAATTTATCTTAGATCCTTTGAATTTCTCCTTTGTTTCGCAACACTTCTCTATTTACTTGGTGGATCTTTTCTCCTCACTCAACAGACTTTTTAGTCTATCTGTGACATCTTCTATAATTCTCATGTCTTCCAAAATGTCTTACATGATTTTCCTTCTAGTATTTTGTCCTTTCCGTGACTTGTTCCTTGTACACGATTCTATTCCTTTGTCTTATGGATTTTATAGTCTTCCACATCTTTCACAATTCTTTGTGGATTTTATCTTTACTGGATGGATTTTCTTCTTACTCCCTTACTTTCATTTATTTTCCTTTGCCTTTGTGGTTCTTACCTATTATCTACATATTCACCTACCTCACTTAGACACGAATCATCCTTTGGCTTAATTTGAATCTTTGTGGCATCATCCCTTTATGTGTGGTACACTCACTTACCTTCCATGAACTTCCTCTAGCATGTTCTGCGGACTTTGTGCAGACTTCGGCGGTCTATCTCTAGGCTTTGGTGGATATATCCTTATGTGTAGAGGCTTTGTAGGAAACATTAACTAAGTATCTTATAAACTTATCCTTTATCAGTTTGAAGTCCTTTAAGAGCTTACACTACCAATCAACATTCATCTTTTTAACATTCTTACTTTACCCAATTGACTCCGTTTTTCCATCAAAGTAACTTGAAATCAATTGATCCAGCTTGACATCAATGAAAACATATTTGACACATGAAAAAGGTCCAACAATCTCCTCATTTTTTAATTGATGGAAAAACCATTAGAATTTCAATGCTTGTATACCACAGAAACCAATTAACTTCTTTTGATGGAAAAATAATTGACATATCTAGATTTCTTGTTGTTAAGCATCTCTTCCATGCACTTATCCGCTTTGAATCTGTGGGATTATGTATTTGATTTGGGGGCCCCTTTTTACGTCTCTATGAGTTTTTGGTTTCTTTTCTTTAACATTTTTTGCTTTATAGCTATATTTCTTCAACACCTTAACAATTACTCTTCCCCTTTTATTGATATGATATGATCAACTTGGTTTTTGATTATAGCTATTCTCCCCATTTGTACAAAAATGAAAAATTCCTAGTTCTAAGGCCACCTAACAATGATGATGCATACTCTCCCCCATTTATAAATACATATTATTTGTTCAAGAAGCTCCCCTGGGCTTATGCTTCATATCCATCTATTTGGGTGTTTCCATGGCAATGCTCCCCATGATTTGATGCATATTTTGATAAATTTGAGCTAGTAGGGCTAGATCTCCCTTAACTTTGGCACTATTTACGAAGCTGATTTTATTTGAGAATGCTCCCTTCCTTTATATGCACTTCTTCTAGTTATTGGTGGGATCAGGAATTACCCCTAATTCATTCCTTAGGTTCTCAAATGTTGCCTTTGGTAGCGGCTTGTGTCATGATATCTACAATTTCTTATTTTGTGCTCACATATTCCAGATTTATCTTCCTATGTCATTTAATTTTTCCCTTAGGAAGTGATACCTTATAGGTATATGCTTTAGTCTTTGAGTTGAACATAGGATTCTTGGAGACACTTATTACACTTATACTATCATATAATAAAGGAATTGGATTTTCAGATTTTACCTTATAATCCTCCAATGTCTGCTTCCTCCATAAAACTTGAGTACAACACATCATGGAAGATATATACTTTGATTCACATGTTGAAAGTGCCACTGATGAATTCTTCTTACTCAACCCGAGAGACCAGAAAATTTCCAACAAAGAATTCTCCTTCACTTTTGTTCTTCCTATCATCCACACTACCTGCCCAGTCTACATTTGTATATTCATTTATGCTGAAGTCATTGATCTTTTGGGGTACCATAGTCCATATTCAATTGTGCCCATGAGGTATCTCAGAGTTCTCATTCACCTGCCTTGAGGTGTGCTTCCCTTCGATATTCTTTAAATCTTCCAATAATACCTACCACCTACATGATGTCTTGGTCTTGATGCAGTGGAGTAAAGTAGACTACATATTATGGATCTATACATAGTTTTGTCTACCTTTGGTGAGTTGTCATCTCTATCTGCATAGCTTACACCCTTACTTCTATTGGTGTCTCTAATAGGTTTTCAGTCTTCCATTCTAAACCTCTTCAACATTTGTTTGATGTACTTGGTTTTGGGATATGAATACACCATTATCTGATTGATTGATCTGTACAATCCCAGAATAGAATGACAGATATGCCTAGCATTGACATCTCAAACTCTTTTTTAATCATGTTTGCAAATTCGTATGTCATCTTATCATGATCTCCACTAAATATGAGGTGATTCACATATACTATTATAATGAGCAGATGTTCTCCTTCTTCCTTTGATGTAAAAATTTTTGTCCAGCAACACCTTTTTTGAACCCTTTCTCAATGAGGTATAAGTCCAATCTATTGTACAAAGATCTAGGAGCTTGTTTGATTACTATATAATGCCTTCTTCAACTTGAAAACATAATATTTATCCTTCAGTTATCTCAAATCCATCAGGTTGTTTAAAGTATACTTCTTCATTCAGAACACCATTCATGCAATGTTGACTTCACATCCATTTGGAACACTCTCATTTTCTTGTATGCCACGTAAGCCAAAAATAGTCTTATTGCTTCCATTATTTCCATCAATGGTGAAAATGTCTCATCAAATTCAATTCCTTCCATATATGCATATCCTTTACACACTACTCCTTTATTTTTTTCTTATTACTTCACCTCTTCTCCTTTAGCTTGTTTCTAAATATTCATTTGGTTCCAATTACATTCTTGTTCATGCGGTCTGGGTCACTAGTTCTCTATGTCTCATTCTTTTCAATATGATCCAAGTTATTCATTCATGGAATCTACCCAATATTGATCCTTGCTTGCTTCTGTAATATTATTGGGTTATATCATTGACATGAGTGTTATATATTCATGGTGTATGCTACTCTCTGAGCCTTCTTCTTCTTATAATGTCATCATCTTTGTTTCCATTGATCTGATTTGCGGGATGATCCTTTTTAACTTTCCTGGAGGGTTCCTTAGTATCTGTTCTTTCCTCTTCTTCATCTCCTTCTTCATACAGACTATCTATTTCATCATCATCATCTTGGTCTTCATGATTATCTTTGTGTTGGGTTCTTACTTTAGCATATTTTCCTTCATCCACCTTCATATTTTTTCTTTCGACAATCTTCTACAACTACTTATTATAGAACCTGTAAGTCATGCTAACTGCTGAGTAGCCAAGGAATATGCCTTCATCACTTCTTGAGTCAAAATTTTCCAAGTTGTATTTATCTCATTTGATGTAGAATTTACTACCAAAAAATATTATGTGCTTCACATTTATTGGTCTCTTCTTCCATAATTCATAAGGTGTCTTGTCGTTGTTAACTCTCAGCTGAGATCTATTCAAAAGATAAATCATGGTCTAAAAATATTCAATCCAATACATGTCTGGGAGTTTGGATTCATTTTACATGGTCCTTACCATTTCTTGTATAGTCTTGTTCTTCCTTTCAACAACCCCATTTTGTTGAGGTGTTCTTGCATCTGGGAATTGCCTTCTAATTCCTTGTTCTTCACAATATTCATGAAACTCATTGGACTAGATTTCTCCACCTCTATATGATCTTAGGAATTTGATATTTTTGTTTTTCTCATCCTCCACCAAAGACTTCAATTTCTTGAATCATTCTAAGACTTCTGATTTTTGTCTTAAACATGCCACCCAAGTCATTATAGTGTTATCATTTATTAGCAACATGAAATTTACCTCACCATGTACACATGTGATTTTGGTATGGCTGCATATATTTCTATGTATCAATTCAATTGGTTTAGTTGTTGAGTATTCTTTTGATTTTAATGATCTCCTTGTTTTCTTATAATGTAAAAAATCCTTGCATAGAGTATCCACGGGTTTCACAATCTTTGGAATATGTCTTACACACCCTTTTGCACTTAGTTTCACCAAATTTTCAAAGCTCATGTGTCCTAATCTTCTATGCCATAGCCAGGTGTAATCTAATTTACCTATGAAGCATTTCTCATTATTGATTTCATTCAACACATACATGTTGTCTTGGTCCACTTGGCCTTTGCAACCTTCCTTCTTGTTTTTCCATTGCTGATATCACAACCCTTTTCATGGAAGATTACATTATATCTTTTCTCACACATCTGACTTATATTCAGTAGGTTATGATTGAGACCTTCAACATACAATACATTCTCTATGATGGTTTTATCATTATCTAAACTTAGAGTTCCTTTTCCAACTATGTTTGCTGAGTTGTTATCTCAAAATCTCACAACACCTGATGATTTTTTTGATAGTGAAATTAACTTAATTTTGTCACATGTCATGTGACTCTAGAATCCACAATCCAAATACCATATTTTATCTTCATTCTACACATGGAATGTAGTCTACACTATTGAACATGACTCTTTTCTTTGTTTCTCATCTTTCTTTTCAACATATACCCACTTCTTTTTCCTGGGTAGCTCTTTATTTGTTTTTAAGTTGCATGACTCTTATTTTCATAATTATGTTAGATACCATTATAGTTTGGTCCGATGTAAGATGGGACAAAATTTATTCTATAGCCTCCAGAGAATTTTCTACACTTAGTAGCCTTATATCCAAACTGCCTACATGAATAACAAAAACCATAGAAGGAGTGAGTGTACCTCATAGCATATGTAATACTAGGTGTAGTGGTTCTTCTTCTTATGGATTTGTTGAATCCTTCATTTTCAGTAGAGGAGGTACTTAGTATTGCAACTAATTTTTTTCCTTCATTCTTTGTTGTATCCTTATCCTTACTTTCATCCTTGAACCCAATTCAAGATTTATCAGTTTTATCTTGTTGACTTCTAAATATATTTGTCAACACACTTTATCCCTTTTCAATATTTTCATACATGTTTAGCCTTCTTCTCCTTTTTTCCATCTCATCTTTTAGTTGCTTCATTTCTGAGTGCAGCTTATTGCATTCATCCTCTGTTGATTTATAAGAACTTGAAATCTTTTCAAGATGAGTTTCTAGTTCCTTTAGCTTATTAGCCTCTTCTTTTTCCCTTTGAGACCATTTTTCTTCAAAGATGTGTATTTATTCTTCATATTCCTTCAACGTGCATATTAGCTTTTGATTTTTTTTTCTGCACAATTTTAGTTCTTCAAGAGCACAAACTAGCTCTGCTTCAAGATTCACTTCAGCCTTTTCTTCATTAGAGTATTCAAAGTGAGTTGTGTTCTTCCCTTTAGAACTACTTTCTTCATTTGCATCCATAGCCATAAACAAACATTCTCATTGATCTTCATTGTTTTCATTTTAAGAGATACGTGGGTTGCTTGATTCAGATTCACTTGATTCTTCCCTTGAATACCAGTTTCTTTTGTTAAAGAACTTCTTTTTCCACTTTTCTTCTTATATTTAGTTTTTATTTTTCTATGTTTATGACTATCCTCTTCATGTTAATATTTATTATCTTAATTCTTGTTTGGACACCTACTAGAAAAGTGACCTACTTGTCCAAATGCAAAACATTTAAATGAGATTTTTTCCTTTGTATTTACCTCAACCTGTTTTTAATCTTCTCATAGATATGGATTCAATATTTTCATCATCCAACTCATCTCAAGAAGTTGATTCTTATTTTTCTTCTTGTGTGGACTAAGCTTCTTTCGTAATCTTAAATGTTACTTATTTCTTGGTAGCCTTAGATCTAATAATCCTCATTTCATATGCTAACAGGGTGCTCTGCAATTCATCCATTATGAAAATATTCATGTCTTTGGCCTCATCTATGGCTTAAACCTTTGCATCATACTTGTTGGTCAGGGATCTCAGAACCTTATGGAAAATAACAGATTCTTCCAGGTTCTCTCCTAAGCCTCTTATCATATTTATGACTTCATCTATTCTACATATGTAGGTCGATGTGTTCTCATCATCCTTCGTCTTCAGGAGGTGATTGGTGATGTTGGAGGATTGCATCATTTCTCAATGCATTCCCATATGTCAAAACCAAGTGACATAAAATATGTCTTCATCCTTATTCTCTAGAAATAATAATTTGTACCGATGAAGAGAGGTGACATAGATAGTGACAAACCACCTTGAGCTTGATTGTTGTCATGCTTGTGATAGAAGGATCTCCTTGAAGATGTTAAGCTTATTCAATAAGGACTCACTCTAATAAAATAATTAGAGATCACAAGCACTAAGAAGGGGGTGAATCAGTGTAGATTAATACTTTTTCACTTTGATTCCAATTTTAGATTCTTTAGCAATGAGCAGATATGAACAAAAAACATTTAATCAAACAAATTTCATGCATGATAACAAAGAACACAAGAATTACATTGGGAAACCATTTTGGGAGAAATCGCACCAAAAATGTTGCTTATATGACACAAAGCAAGGAATTATAAGAATATAACACATATTACAAGTATTTTTAGTGAGGCACCAACCCCTATACCTCTGATGATATTACGAACAAAAAAGGACTCTAGTGAATATTACACATCACAAGATATTTATTCTATAGGCACCCACCTATAAGAAATTTATAACCCCATGAATATGATAAGCTAAAACTTGGACTTGATTTATCTATAAATTTTGATCATCTCGTTACATCAATTACTAATACAATGAATTATGATAACTTTCTCATCTCGTTTTGTGTTCTTTCACTATCTTCTCATCTGATTTGATTCCTCTACTTAATAAATCTACCTCCATGATGTTCTTCTCATCTGATAAATCTATCCTTTATTAATCTACACTCCTCCTTCCTCTCTCTTTTCTTTTGTAGATCTTTCTTAGCTTGAATGCACCGTCTTCTTCCTTTTTCCCCTTTTCCTTAGCTTGAATTCCTCTTTTCTTGCTTGAGCAACACCAAAATATTTCCAATTTCAGAACTATATTTAATTGACTCCTTCCTTTTCTATGATTTGTGTATCTTATATTTTCCCACTTAATAGCCAGAAAATCCATCCATTAAAAGAATTCAATTTTCTTTAGAATTTTTTCCTTCTGTTTTTGGCTTGATTTCACTGTTTTTCATGCATTACCGGAAGCTAATTAATAGGCATTTCTAAAAGTAGATTTTCCCTCTTTTTATAATTTGAGATGTGACAGACATGATCAAGCTTCTTCATTCTCCAATATTTTATTTCACCTTGAAACTCAAGATCACATAGAGAATTTCAACTGCATTCCCACAAGGTCAATGAACATTAAATGCTAGAAGTTAGAATAGTGGATTTCTTCATTATTCATAGAGTTTAAGTTATGCATTTAGTCGTAATCACCTAAAAATCAAATCATTATTGATTCTGGAGAATCAACTCTTACTTGTCCATGTTTGAATTATTTTGATTTCCCAAGATCTATCTCTAGTCCATATTTACTTGATCTGTGGCTTTCCTTAGATCCTCTAACTTTCTCCTTTGTATCGCATCTCTTCTCTTTACTTGGTGGTATTTCTTATTACTCAGAAAATTTTAGTTATCTACAACATTTCTATGCTTCTCGCATCTTCCATAATGTCTCATGGATTTCCTTATTGTCTTTCTCATTTACACGACTTGTTCCTTATATGTGATTATATTCCCTTGCCTTGTGGATTTTATAGTCTTCCGCAGCTTTCACAATTATTCGTGGATTTTATCTTTATCAACGAATTTTATTTTGACTCCCTTACTTTTGCGGCTTTTCCTTTGCCTTCATGGTTCTTCCTTCTTATTTGCTTCTTCACCTATCTGACATCACAAGTCATAATTTGACTCCATTTGACTTGTGACTTCATCCTTTTATGTGTGGCACTTACTTACCTTCTATGGCTTCCTAGAATTATGTGGATTTTTGCAGACTTTGGTATCTACCTCTAGGATTTGGTGGATAGTTTCTTATGTTTACAGATTTCCAAAAACATCGACTAAATCCCTTAGAACTTATCTTTAGTCATTCTGAAGCCTCTATGAGTTGACACTACCAATCCACCTTCATCTTTTTAGCTTTCTCACTTTACCACTCTACTCCTTTATGCCATCAATGTTACTTGACATCAACTAATCCAACTTGAAATCAATGAAAACACATTTGACACATGACAAATGTCCAACAATATGAACCACTATATTGTAATTAAACCGATTAATACAATATTGTATCGACAGGGTTGGTTAAAGACAATTCCTTCTATAAAAATTATACACAACATGTTTTCCACTAACATTCTTTTCTCAATACCCTCTTCAACATTCTGTGTAATAACACCATCTACATTTGTGAAACAAATTCTCTAAATTTACTACATGTATGCAAAACCACACTTCTCTTACATCAATCAACATTATCAACTTATATCAATCAACCAAACACATTCCAACAAAAATTCTAGTTTTTAGTAATGTTATTAATTATGTGATTATCATCTAGAAGAAGGTCATTGTACGCACCCAAAATTACATGTGCTACATTGTCGGAAAAATGGTTACAAAATTCCCCAATGATGATTCATGTCCTTTCAGAAGATGTTCGAGCTCCTAAACCCATTCATAGTGTATATTTGTAGCATATACGTCCTTACTTATCCTTTACACATTTTTTTCAAGCTTCCCACTTATTTCTATGCATGTTTTGGCCTTTAGTGCGAGGACCGCCGCCCTGTGTAGGGTGGGGGTCCTATGCACTTTTTCAAGAATCTGTCATGTGAGTTTTCAACATGTGATGCTTCACTTAACTTTTAGGATGCATTTATGAACCAAATTTCCTAAAAATAGTCTTGGTTTTTTGGTTTTCCTTCCCTCTTCTATTTTTAAATAGATCTAATTAGTTTGAATTGCCTCTTCTTTTCTTATGCATGAAGGCACATCCCAACCAATTCCTATATATTCCTTGTCTGTATTCAAGAAAAAGGCCCAAGAATTTTTGTGTATCTTGCATAGTACTGCTACCACAATCTTGTTAGGAATTACATAGACAAGCTCAGATCTCTTGGGCTATCTCTCTTATACTTGCATTGCAATAAGACTACCTTCAAGCTATCATTTCTCAAACATCTTCTCTCATTATTTTTATTGTGTTCCCAATACCTTGGACTCATATGGACACAGAGAAAGAAAGGAACAAACTGAGGGGACAATATTTGATACAACTAGATTTTCCAAAGATCTTGCTTATCTAGGTTGGAATTATTTGTTTGTTTGCTTCATTTGTTCAATTATCAATACTAGATCATTCAATTCAGTTACATATCAACTAGAGTAGCAAAGTTGTTCATTTTAATTGATTAAGCAATTACAAATAGAATAGATTAGTAGAAAGTTTTCTCTCTGACATTACCATGGAAGTAGTGGGGAACAATATCTCTTCTAGGGTTATGATTTGTTCTCTACCTCTGAAGTATGGTTTGAAGGGTTTTCATTGAATTAGATTAATTTTTTAGATCTAGATTCATAGATTCGCATAGGTAATTAGCTATAATCGGCTAACTATTTATATTTAGTTTCATTTATTAGATTAGAAGAATTGCTTAAAAACCAGAAAAGATAAAAAAATTTACTTTTATTAGATTAGTTTGCTTTCATTTTTTTGTTCTAATATACTGTGAAAATTCCAAAAAGATATATTAAATTTCCTTTAATAATTAATTTTTTAACCAAATCAATTCAATTCACTCTGCATGACCATCAATGGTCCATAACTAGAAAAGACGTTTGGTTGTGATCCATTGGTCCCACAACCCAAAGGGCTAGAATTGATGAACAACATTGACACAGGTTTATGCTTGTTAGTTTTACACACACCCTGTAGGTATTCTGATAATATTGAATAATTAAATACGCTAAACATTGCAGCTAGTCAAGTCTACGACTATTGGACTGGTCCTAGAAATAGGGTTTGACCATGCACATGACCATATAAGGACCACAACCTCCATGAGTTTTTCAGTTGTGATCACTAGGTCCCACAACCCAATGAGACTGCCGACCAATTGAAAATTGACACTAGTTTTCATACATTAGTATTTAGATCATCACCACTTCCACTTGACATCATTGTACACTTTTCCTTATAGAACATAGCAGTCGATCAAGCTAAAACTATCTAGACTAGACCAGAAAATCACCCATAGTCCCTGTGGTTTCATTGCACCTCTCATTCTCACTCCCATGACCTTATATGGAAATCTATACGAGGCACCCGCAGGTCAATTTCCACATGTTCATAACCAGCAGACAGAATCTCGCTAGAGCTTGATATTGACTGGAGTCTTCGAGAAGCTATTATATTAGATCGATCCATCACACCACTTTAGCTTAGGAGATCATTCTTTGCCCACTCACAAATCCTGATATTGCATGTCGAAGATATAAGGTTTCCTCATTAGCTTATCCATCATCACCACACATACACTCATTTCTTTTCTACATCGGCTGTCTTGGCAAGACCTCGGGAAGTTGGGTGTGAAGAAGGTCATGTGTTGATTTTCTTTCATAAAAATTGGTGATCCTAACTTGAAGAGCTAGTCTCTAAACATTTCCACTTTCTTCGTTTCGCTTCCACTTTCCCTTTATTTAGTGGGTATTCTTATACTCCCAAATATGTCAAGATACGATGAGTGCAGTTGACCCCTCTCGAGTTACAACATGTAAAATTATCAAAGTGGTAGACAAAAACAATCACCTTCGCTCTCAATATGGGTAGATAACCCCTCAACTTCTTAAAATTCTCATCTTCAAGGAATCAATGTTGGTTCCTCTTTACATATTGAGTAGCTTGACCAAATCACACATACATATACTCATGAACAATCAAGTTCTTACAACATGAATTTCACTGGGGATGCAAGTTCATCTCCTCGGGTATTGTTGTGACTACTCGTTAGCATAAAATCAAACCAACTCCCACCTCTAGATGAGGAGTACTTAGCACGATATGCCAGGAGCAAAAAATGCTTCTAGAATATGAACCGGGATTTTGATAGGTTGCAAGGACATGGTTATGTCTTGATCCAAAACAATAACACTACCCCTCTAACAACATAAAACATTGTTAATGAGGGGTGGAAGAATAGCGAACCATTCATAATAGGATACCACACTCCTCAACAACCTCCCAAAGTTCAATAACAAGAACCACAACAAAACACCACCCCATCAATGAGTGATTTCATCTCAGTGTTAGTAGATAGTGAAAAAGTTAGAGCTTGCAAAAAATGCTCAAAGCTCATATGCAAGGCAAGCAAGAGTTTCTAACTATCCATAGAATTATGGACAAGTACCAAAATAACCCGGGTTACTCAAATAATGTGAATAGTAATCAAGGACCAGAAGTCCTTAATAAGAATCACGGGGTTATGACTAACGGTGTTACAGATCAGCCCAAGAAACCTAATGTTGTTAATTCTACGAATACAAATACTATCAACAACAAAAATGGCAGTAATAAGAAGAAATAACTTCTCACCCTTAATCAACGTTGTGGATTTCAATCATCCACAAAATCAACAACCTCAGCAACCCAGACAAGTGTAGACCTAAGGCCATAATCAATACTCAGGTGGGTATCCAAACCAATTCCAAAACCAAGGGCAAGGGTTCCTAAATTTTAACTATAACAATCAGCAATTGAACAATAATTATATTTTCAGACCACAACAAGGTACAAACCAAAGGCCTCGAGATTATGATCCTATTTTTTATTGTGGTTTCCATAGGGTTCGTGGGCATGAAGCAAGAGCATGATGTGATTGCAAAAAAATTCTACAGCGTCTTCCATAGGATCAAAGAAAATTATTTGATTAAATTTTTTTAGCAAACCCAGAACACTTACATGGAATCGGTATCCCCACAGAATACACCACTTGGAATATTTAATGATATTCTCCACATGTGATGAAAATATGGTAGAATAGATCCAAATGGTTTGAACAAAGATATAATAATAGGAGCCAATGATCCTAAAGCCTCAACTTTGTCAAACCCACAGGTAGCACCTCCTTTGGATGGTCGCCAACAAATAAAAATTGTGGGATTTGTAGAATTGGACACTGAACCTCAGATTAATTTTGCCACTAGAACCAAATCTAATTCTTCACATCCTATTCTAATCTACCTAACCATGTCAGATGACATCTGTGATACACTAGGAAATCCAGTAGGATATTATAACTTAATTAATGACCTGACTAAAATCTTCTCTCACATTTCTTTCTTGGCTCTGTTAAAGAATTCCCCTGGTCAAAGAGCCCCTCTATTGGAAGCACTAGGACTTTTCCATTTGATTAATGTCACCACTCCTCTAGAAGTGAAAATAAATTATGTAGAATTTGATGTTTATCCTCCAAGGCAGCCTAGAATATATGTTAGATTTGTGTTTGACATCAGGAAGATGCCCACAAATGTTAAAATAGCTCACAGAGGTGATTCGACATTGGTTTTAAAAGTTTGGATGTACAAAAACTATGAAAAATATGTGATGATTGATGATGGGTCAATGGTCAACATAGTTCCCTTCTCTTTCCTTCAAAATTTAGGTTATGGAGAGACCAATTGCTTCTCAACCCGAAACACGGTAAGAGGCTATGACAGCCTCAAAGTGACGTTAATTGGGTCTATAGTGTTTCCATTCACCCTTGTACCTAATATGGTTCTAACCTAATTTTATATTATATATCGGAAAACTTATTATAATATGATCCTTAACCATCCTTGGATCCATCGCATGAAGTAAATTCTCTCAAATTTGTTTCAAGAACTAAGGTTCCTGCATTTAGGGAAGGTCTTTATGGCCCAGGGTGATCTAAAGCCCTTTGAAATACATCTAGCTAATTTAAAAAAGAGGCCATGTGTTCATTCTGAGTTTGAGCTTCTTGTGAATGAGTAAATAAACCTACAAACTCAGGGCCAAAAGAAAATTTTGTTCCTACAATGGAATTAGAGGTCACAGGCTTGATCGAAGGCATTTCGAAAGTCAAGGATGAAACTACAATTATAGAGAAAATGTCACTAGGAAGCACAATTTTTTTTTAAAGTCATTGGAGAAGGATTTACCTATTATTCTTCCATTCAATTTTATGGGTATGGGACGTACCCTTGGACTCGGTTCTCTTACAGTAGATGAGGTTTGTATGGTAGAAGTAACTGAGGCAAAGGAAGAAGATAGAAATAATTATCCAACATCTATTATTCTGAGTAACTATTAGACTCTCTATTTTGATGGATCCAGATGTTTTTTTGGCGTCGGGGCAAGTGTGATCCTTACCTCTCCTAAGGGAAGGAATGTACCTTTTTCCTTCAAGTTTAAGTTTGAACGCAATAATAACGGGGTTTAATACGAAGCCCTCCTTCTTGGTCTCATCATAGCCAAAAGGATGGGTTTGGGTAATGTTAGAGTGCTAGGTGGTTCACAATTGGTCACAAATAAGGTGTCTGAGGTATATGAGACTAGAGCTAAGCATCTTCAACTCTACAAAACAATAGTGCTAAACCTAACAAAGAGGTTTGAATTCATATCAATTGAGGCAATTCCACTAGAACAAAATCTATTCGTAGACTCTATAACAATTTCGGCTTCTCAATTCACTCCAAGCAGTGAATTGGAAGATACGTGTTGAACCTTTGGTTCGTAAAATGCTGATAAAGCTGATGTTGACATACATAGAATCCTAGAATTATATTTTCATCCCATACCACATTGACAGTGATAAAGAAACTCTGGGATATCTAAACACTTTTGCAGAATTACATATTTCTCATCACGATGTTGATTTTTCCCAAATCCCACATTCTTCTTAATATTTTGGAAATCGAATGATAGAATATTCCTCATGGAAGGAGCTTTAAATTTATGAGGTAGGAGAAGAGGGGGCTTTAGAGTTACCTCCATCCCCTCCTGAGTTCAAGGAGGGTAACTGTTATCCAAAATAAGCCCATGCTTATTTTTGGCTAACTCCTCCTCCTTTTCCTTTGCTGGAACTTAAGTGAATTTTTGGCATGCTTCAGGGACTCAAAATTTTCTGGAAAATGGTTCCATCAGATAGATAATTTTCTCACCTTTCCAGAAAGGTAAAATTTTCCTCCTAATTCCTTGTAATTTTCAAGTTATGACCCGACGGAGTTTTTTGGGGAAAATTTCCCTAGACATACCCACAGCCAATGAGAAGGTGCCAAGTGGCAATAGAGGTCGGGCTGATGGAGGAAAGTTGGAATATTTTCCAAAGAGTTGGTGGAGGCGCAAAGGGAAAATTTTGGCCCACAGGCCCGCAGAGGAGGACAAAGAAAAAGGTTACGAAGGCCCCACATTGAATGGATGCGCCACGTGTCCATGACAATGGCAGGAGTTGGAGGCGTGAAGGAAACTTTGGTTTTTGCCAAAATGACAGAGGCACAAATGGAAAAATAGAAGCGCACCCCCGCCAAGCGACTAGGAGCCGACACGTGTCACCGGGAGAGCGGGGTGCGGACTAATTTTGGGAAATTTTCCCAAGGCAAAAATCAAAAGGAAAAAGGTGAGGTTGGAGCCCACATTTCCATCACTGAATGGGGAAGAAACATGTGGAAAAAGAGTGGCAAGGCATGGTGAATTTTTGGGAATTTTTCCCAAATTCAAAAAAGAGGAAAATTTTCAAGTTTCGGCCCGCCAACCCGATTTTTGCCCCATTTTTTCCCTAAATCTTCAAAGGGGCATAACTTTCAATCCCGAGCTCATATTTTCACGTTCTTTATATCATTGGAAAGATATTGAAATCTTGTACATGATAGAGGGTTCAATTTTGTATTTTGATGGATTTTTGTGGGAGAAAAATGAAAAACTCCTTTGGTAAGAGAAAAAGAGTAGAACTGACATTCAACCACCAGTTTTTAATGCAATATGGCTTCCATTCTTCTCCAACATGGTCAAAAATCTTGGGGAATGAGGTTTTAAGGGTACCCATGCCATTTTGATAAATCTTGTTGGTGATTGAACCTTCATTTTAACTTTCCCACGTTTCTCCTTCCTGTACTCTGTTTTTCATTGATAAAAGCTAGTTTTGGCTCATTTGTAAAAGGTTAGAGGTTCTTGCTTCTGTAATCTCTTCTTTCCTCCTTAGCAGGTGGATTTGAAGGATTTTCAGACCTCCCATGGAGATTGTAACATGTTTTTGCCTCTTTTCCAATGGAACGCATTGTATCAAATCTGGGCATGATAATGTATGCTTTTTGATCAATTTTCAATCCTCTCATGCAGTTATTATTGTCTTCTGGTCCTTCATTGCATTCTGGTAATTTGTGCATGTTTTTTTTTTTGTAATATTCATGATCTATGTCTATTTTTGGAAAAAAAGGAGTTCAACACTCCTTTGGTGTATCACCTCTCTGTTGTTTTTGCTTAGTTTTGTTTCCATTTCCTTATTTTATCTCAACCCTGTATCCTTGGTAGTTTTAGAATAGGATTTTGAACCAAAACCTCTACAAAATTACACGCATACACCTAAACAGAGGAGTAAGAACCAGCTTCAATCTAGAGATTTTTCTCACCTTGTAAGGTCCCACACCTTGGAGAAAACTCAATGTTGTGCATTCACACCAGATGAGTTTTCCTTAGAAAAGTAGATTTATAACTCATTTGGGGGTGCTGTGAATTTTCACTAACAATAACACTTCCTTAATCGAAAGGAAAATTGATATAAATATTGGGTCGGAGGAGGAACTAAAAATATTGATATTGGGATCTTCTTTAACTCCAGAGGAAGTAGTAATACATACCTACATCCTCAAGGAGCTTGAAAAATATTTTGCATTTAGCTATAAGGAAATGAAGGGAATTGCGCCACACATTGCAGTTCAAAACCTTGTTGCTAAGCCAGATGTTAAGCCAAGCAAAAACAATTCAAGGCCCATGAAGCAAAATGTGGCCCTCATGGTGAAATAAGAAGTGATGAAACTCCTACAATTAGGGTTCATTAGGACAATCGATTATTCAAAATGGGTGTCTAATACCATCCCCATTCTCAAGAAGAATGGAAATATCCGCATTTGCATAGACTTTTGAGATATCAATAAGGATTTCCCTAAAGATGATTTCCTGTTACCATCCATTGATGTTATTGTCAACATGACAGTGGGTTATAAGGTTTGTCTGTCATGAATGGGTTTTCTGGATATAACCAAATCAGAATCTCTGATGAGGATCAGACTAAAACTACATTCATAACTCCTTGGGGAAATGATTGTTATGTTGTCATATCATTCAAACTTAAGAATGTTGGTACCACTTACCAACGGGTGATGAATTATGTATTCTATGATCTTATCCATAAGCTTGTGGAATCCTATGTGGTTGACCTTCTTGCTAAGGCAAAAAAACGCTGCGATCACACGGAGGTGCTTCGTATCATTCTTTCTAACTTAATTGAATATGACATCACATTGAATCTAGAAAAGTACGTATTCAGTGTAATGAGAGGCAATTTTTTGGGATACATCATATCTTCCTGAGCGAGTGATGTAGACCCGGCCAAAATCTGAGCTATACTAGAAATGACCCCATTGTCAGATGTGTCTAGAATCAGATATTTTCTTGGAAAACTCTGTGCAATTTGTAGGTTTATCCCTGATCTAATCTTTGCTATTCACCCAATCAATTTTTTTTGAAAACGTATGGTTGTATTGATTGGATAGAAGAATGCAATGAGGAATTTGAGTTGGTTAAACGATTCTTGTTTTCTCCTCCCACACTCATGACACTTAGGTTAGATCGCCCCTTGATCCTATATTCACAAGCTACAGATGTCTCATTAGCTTTCATGTTAGCTCAAGAAGATGATGATAAATGAGAGTGTGTAGTCTATTTCATTAGTCAAACATTACTTGATTATGAGACACGTTATACATAAGTAGAGAAGGAATTCCTTGTTATAGTCTTCATGAAAAATCTCTTAAGACATTACTTGTTAAACCAAGAAATGAGGGTCATTGTTAAATCAGATCACTTGAGGACATTTCTCACCCAAGGGTATTTATCTAAGAAAGTTGGACACTTCATAACTCTGATGGGTGAGTTTGAGTTAACATTTGTTAATCAGAAATCTGTCAAAGGAAAAATCATTATGGATTGGTTGGATGACGACCCATTGGATAGAGGCGATCTAGTAAATCTAGACTTCCCTGATGAGTGTATCTATTTTGTTGAAACCAAGCCTCCCATTTCTATGTGCCCATGGTACAATCACATCATTAACTTCATAGTGGACCATACATATCTAAAGGGGAAACATCACAACAAAGAAGGTGGTTATGTGTTATAACCACTAAGTATGTTATCTTGGAATAGGTTCTCTATCATATAGCCTTTGATGGAATATTGTTAAGATGTGTTACTGTAGAAGAATCTGAAAAGATTTTTTATGAATAACATAGTCGAGTATGTGGAGGTTGCTTCGGAGGCCATGCCACTACTCGAAAGATACATCGAATGGGATAATTTTATCCCATGCTAGAACATGACACAGTGGATTTTGTGTGCAAATGCCATAAATGTCAAGTGGTATCCCATGAGATCTAAATACTGGAAAAAGATGTGTAACCAATTGCAACACCATGGCCCTTTTCCACGTGGGGCCTATATTTGATAGGGAAATTCTCTCCCTAATCAACAGATGGTCATAACTTCATAATCATGGCCAAAAAATATTTTACTAAGTGGGTAGAATCCATGCCTCTTACCATTATGCTTAGATCTGTAATCACTAAATTCATTCTAAACCAAATCATTTGTAGGTATGGGTCCCACAAGTTATTATTTCAGATAATGGCACATCTTTCAAAAAAAGGAAGGACGTGAACTATGTGAAAAGTTTAAAATAAGTCACCACACGACTTCTCTCTATTACCCTCAGGCCAATGGACAGGATGAGGCTACGAACAAGACATTGAAATCTATTCTCCTTGAGACTATTAAGGATAAAAAACAAGATTAGCACCTATCAAACATCAGTAAGAATGCCGACAGGGAAACCCCTTTTTCTTTGGTATTTGGTGCAGAGGTTGTTTTACCACTTGAAGTCTAAGTACCTAGCCTCTGTATCTCACTGTAAGGAATCCTTGGATAAGAGGGCTATCGAGAGGCGCGACTCTCTCAGTTACAAAGTCTTGACAAAACCATATTTAATGTTGAACAATGACATAAACGTTTACGCTGACCAGATGGCTTAAAATACAATAATAAAGTTTATGAGTGTGACATATATGAGGAAGATTTGATTCAAAGACTTGACAACTGAATAGATAAAAAGATCGGTGAAGGAAGAAAATTCAGGCCCAGGTGGTTGGGTCCATATCGAATGATATAAGACTTAAAAAATGAGGCATTTCACCTGTGTACACTAGAGGAGGAGGAGTTTAGTGAATATTTGAACTCTCTTCACCTAAAGAGGTACTATGCATGTTTCATTAGCATTTTCATATGTACATTACTGCATCTGCATTGCATTTTCATCTACCAGTTCATTGTATAAAATTTATAATCAAGGGAATTATTCTTATAGAAATTCCTAAAAAACTTATGAAAAATTTAGAAAAACATTCAAATCATGTTTCTTCAAATATCCACAGTGTCATCAATTATTTATAAATCATTTCATCAATTCAAGCAAGATAAGACAAAGTTTTTGCAGTAACCGTACTAAGGCCTGTATACTTGGTTCTACTTATAGTCTCTTCTAGATTAGATGTCTTTTCCTATGGTCTGTTCTAGAAGCTTCATGGTGTCGCATCTATCCCATATACATCTCTTTGGAACATTCTAACATTTTTCCTAGATAAATAAGTCAAATGCTAATCCACATAAATGTTTTATTTTACACATTTCTTTTCCCTACCAACCTTTGGTGTTGAGCCTGCGTCTCGTACTAGTGATGTAGGGTTGGGAAAGAAGATAAGTGCCCTTACCCACCTATGCCTTATCCATGGTGATGAGCCCATACTTCCTATTGATATCATGGGGAAAGGTGTAGGGGGTCTCTTTTACAAGCTTGGAAGTTAGAAACAATTCATTCAAATATTGTGAAATCATAAATCAAAACAAAGTAAGTTAGATGTCGAAAATTCCAAAAGAGTTTAAAACCTCAAAACAAGATTTTTTCAACCAAGTGGCCATCTACGGATCTAAGTTTAGATAAACTAGAAAGAAATTCACATTATAAGCTATGTAGTAAACTTGAATAGAGTGAGGTTGTAGTGTCTCTTTGGTTTTTCCAAATCCTTGTCTTTCTCTCACCATTACCATTCAACAAATTTTCATAATTTTTCCCCTTCTGACTCTTGGTGTTGAGCCCTTGCATCTTATTGGTTGTGTGGAGTTAGAAGCAGGGCAAGTTAACTCAATTATCATATAAATTTATCATTATTTTTTGTCAAAATAATATGAAGTACCAAAACGTTTCTTAAAGAAACTAAATTTAAGCATTACAATGTGTTTGCATTATCATATATCAACATTATAAAATACAAATAAAAATCATTCTATTAGCATTCATATCCACTACATACATGAAAAATTCCCCTTGTACATCGATGGGTGGGAACGGGAGTGATGTTCAGGTGGGAGGGAAGGGAGATCAGGCTGAGGAGGACGAGGCTTTGGACAACGATGGGTGGGAAAATGACAACAGGAAAATCCCTCTGGGTGTGAAATCTGGTGATCTAGTTCAGTCTTCGAGGAAAAAGGTATGTGTGAAACTCTTCTAGGGGCTGGGAATCACGTGATTCATGGGTCCTTCAAGTTGTATGTAAATATTTTGAACTTTGAGAAGGAAAAAATCCTTAGAATCATTCCTACTCTTAGATAGGATGAAACAGGAAAGTTCTTAGACATCCTCGATATCATAATAGATCAAAATCTGAGAAAAATGGAGAATGCCTTGATAGGTAAGATTGTTGGGGGGAAGGTCAAATATTGACTCCATTAGATCTTGGGCTATTGTGAAATGGAAATATAAGGGGCATATGGATGTCACCACCCTACCTAATGGCTTTTTCCTATTTTGCTTCAATAACTCTAAAGACCCCCAGAGGATCCTCATTGATTAGAGAAAATATTACCCCCAATTCAACCCGGAGAGAGAAAATATTAATCAGTTTCTTGTTTGGGTGCAAATCTCGGGCCTACCTCTGGAACTATGGGATGTGGATATTATTAAAGGTATTGCTAACACGCTTGGTACCTTTGTGGCTGTGGATAATGATACGCTCACTAAATCAAGGGTGGTTTGTGCTATATTTTGTATTTATTCATTAATGTCGAACCTCCCCAAATCTATCTCTTTGCGATCGAAACTAGGCAGTTGGGAATAGAAAATAGAGTTTGAAAACTGCCCTCAAAGTTGTGAGAAATGTAAGGGTCGGGGGCATGTTAAGTAATAGTGTAAGATGTAGGTCTCAAAGATTTATTGAGAGAATCCTTCCAAGGAGGAAAAAGGTAAGGAATTTGTTCCTTTGGTTCTTAATACTCCAAAGTTTGTTAATCCTAATAAAGTTATTCATATCTCTGAAAATAATGGAGATGGATCTAAAATGCAAAAAAGGCCTGAAACCTAAGGCTATAGATGATGAGGGATTCATAGAAGTTAGGAATGAGAAATTCTAGAGAAAATCTTTGTTGGAACCTCGGTTCTAGAAGGCTAAGTTTCATGTTTAAGCGGAAAAAGTTTTATCCGCTAAAAAACTGGATAATCTACTTAAATAAGTAGCCAATGAAAATATTCAGTCAAAATTATTAGATGCAAATAATACCAAGGAACAAATAGAACTATTTTCTCAACCTTTTGTAAATTCTCTGGAAAGTGAAAATACTATGTTGACTTTAGGAGATGAAAATCAACATGTAGTTAACAACATTCAAAACATTATCCAGGAGGTTGTCTCTAATCAAGCATATATGCTCTCTGAAATGAATGTTCCTGTTAAGGGGTATTCCAGGAAAGAGTTGTCTCTGGATTCCCCATCTCTTAGGGATAAATATGAGGTGACACCGAAAGAAAAAAATGACTCTTGGCGCCCCTCTAAATAAGTTACTAGGAAGAAACAAAGCCAAAAGGAAATAGATGATGGAACCCAATCTAAACTCAATTTAAGGAGCTTTAGAAGATCAAATAACCAAGTGGTGAAATGAATATTATATCATGGAATGTCTGGGGGTTGAACAACCCTGTTAAATGGAGACTGTTAAAATATCTAGAAGTCACTTATAATTATGACCTTTTAGTCCTACAGGAAACTAAGATGGAGGAGGGCCCCTTCTTGGAGAGTAGCGGTAGATTTTGTAAAAGGAATTTTAAAGGTTATGCTATTAGTTTGACCGGTACATCTAGTGGAATGGCTATTTTATGGAATGAAGAAAAACTCAAAGGAAAGAAGCTTCTGTGTAGAAATAACCATATGGCTATGCTTTTTCAAGATAAGAAATCCAAGGAGTTTTGGATCTTAGCTAACATTTATAGGCCAAACTCTAAAGGTGAAATAAAAAAGCTCTGGGCTGATCTTTTAGAATTTCAAACTATTTTTAAAGGGACGGAATGGGTGATCTTGGGGGATTTCAATACCCCCCTATGCCTTGGGGAAAAGAAGGGGGGAAATATCAATTTGATTGAGAGTTTGGAAGAACTTTAGGATTTCATCACTCTCAATAACCTAATAGATGTTGAGTTGTGTGGGAGTAGATTCACTTGGTCTAATAGAAGAAAGGGTGATCAGCTAATTCAAGTAAAACTTGACAGAGCTCTAACTTCTTGGGGATGGTTGAACAAAGAAGCTAGTCTTTACTCTCTCCCTCATATAGCGTTTGATCATAATCCTATCCTCTTCTAGATTAAGGGTAAAGAGAGGAGAAGGATGCCTTTTAGATTTTAGAAGATGTGGCTACAAGATGAGAAAAATTATGATTTAGTCAAAGGATGGTGGAATGTTAAAATCAAAGGAACTTCCTTTTTCAGGATTGTTAAAAATATTGCACATGTTAAAAAAATCTGAAAGGATGGAATAAAAGAAGTTTTGGAAACATTTTTGAGAAAAAATAGTCTTTGGCGAGTGATATTTCTCTTATCCTGAAATATGGAATCCTCTTCTGCAAATAATTCTTTGCCCGATTAGAATAAGGAAAAGGAATTATTACTGGAGTATCACAATATTCTTCTAAAGGAGGAATTTTTTTTGAAAAAAAATCTAGGATCCAACGACTTAAAGAAGGTGACAAGAACATGAAATTATTTCATATCTCTACTCTTAAAAGGAGAAGTTCTAATAGAATCCTCTATATTAAGGATGAAGAAGGTGTGTTCCTCAATGACTCTAAGGAAATCCAGCAAGCTATTGGTTCACATTTCAACAGGCTTCTGGCTTCCTCCTGTGCTTCTAACAGCTGTAAATAAGAGCGGTTCTTAGAGTCTATCCCATGCTTGATTAATTAAGAGGATAATGTCATGCTAACCAAAACTCCTTCTATGGAAGAAATTGAATTAATGGTGAAATCCCTAAATCCATACAAAGCTCTGGGTCCAGATGCCTTTCTTGCTCTCTTTTTCTAGTATTTCTGGGAGATTGTGAAGGAGGATATTTGTAATGCTATTCAAGAATTCTTTAAGAATAAAAAGATGATCCAAGTACTTAATAGCCATTTTTAGCCCTAATACCGAAGAACCTTGATCTTACAGATTTCAAAAACATTAGGCCTATAAGCCTATGCAACTGAATTTACAAAATGTTCTCCAAGATCTTGGCTTTAAGAATCTAGCTTATTCTTCCTACGATCATTTCTTAGCAACATGAAGGCTTTGTTATGGGAAGATAGATCCAGGATGGTATAGTCACTATTTAGGAGACTCTCCATATGGTTAAGAAGAACAAGAAGGAAGCCATGTTCATCAAACTTGACATGGAGAAAGCTTTGTTGATGCAAAATCACAGCACCCCTGGACGCTGATCAGATTTCTAGGTTGATCACTTGCATCCAGTGTGATTGCACAACATGGAATCCTCTCTCCAAGTGTGGGACTTGCAAATATGAGAAAGGAATCTCCAGAGAAGGCTGGTTCCTACTCCTAAACTACCTGCCACGAGCTATTCCAGTGCAGGCAAGATAATCTAATCCTAATCTAACCACCAAGGGGACAGGGAGAGAGAGAAAAGGGGAAAAACAGAGAAGCCTACACTAAAACGGTGATATACCAGAGAAGGAGAATGTCAAACATCTATCAAAACTGCCATGGAATAGGAAGAGGTGAGAAATGGGAAGGATGGACAGATGCATCACAGGCCCAAGGATAGATTTCACACAGAAAATGTCCCAAAACTCCATGAACACAGCTCCAGACCTGCAATGAACGTTCAAACTTGCACAAATACCTACAATGAAGAGAGGCAAGAAGAAAGACAAACAAAGAATGAGCAAGGATGGACAGATGCATCACAAAACACATTTTTGTTGTTCCAGGAGTTTGCACAGAACATCATTTCAATAGTAAAAGGCAAAAAATGCCATTACAGAGCAGGGGAGGAGGTTCAAACTCCATTCTCAACCCTAGAGAAGAAAAGGAGGGAGGGCAGAGCAGAAAAGATGAACCACCTTTTGAAAGAAGCCCCCTCCTTATAATTTATAGAAAAAATGAGAGAGGGGGAAGAGAGGAATTCGAAATCTGCTCCAACCACCTCCAGACTGCATTTAAATCATATCATTATGGCGGTAGGTGAGATCCCCAACAACTCAAAATATGGCGAACTGTATTTTGCATTTTTAATAATTTTTTCTCACCCAATTAAATATATCCAGTCGTAGTTGGACAGAGGACCTCGTAAGCTTTCCAAAAATTCCAACCTTGCATGAATCCGAGCTCCCAGTCAAAAGTTATGGCCATCTGAATATCTGCGCTAGGGTCTGCTTCCTATCAGTGCTCAAAATGTTGCGCCCCCTGAAGGTGCGCCATAGGCGCATCCGTGTGTGTGTCAACATCCCTTTATGTGTGCCAAGGGCGCGAATTTTTCCCTGTCGACAGTCTGTGTCGTGCACCACTTCCGTGCGCCAAGGGCGCAACTTTTCCTGTGTCGACAGTCTGTGTCGTGCGCCACTTCTGTGCGCCAAGGGCGCAAATTTTTCCATGTTGACACCCTCTTTCATGCGCCAAGGGCACATCCATTTCCGTGTCAACCTCCCTTGCTGTGCACCTAGGGCATGAATTTTGCCCTGTCAACAGTCTGTGTCGTGTGCCACTTCCGTGTGCCAAGGGCGCAACTTTTCCTGTGTCGACAGTCTGTGTCGTGTGCCACTTCTGTGCGCCAAGGGCACAAATTTTTCCATGTTGACACCCTCTTTCATGCGCCAAGGGCACATCCATTTCTGTGTCAACATCCCTTGCTGTGCACCTTTTACCTGCGTCTTGGGCGCATCCTTTTCATTGTCGACACTCATTTCTGTGCGCCACTTTCCTGCGCCTTGGGCGTAACTTTTCCTATGTCAGCACCTTCTGCTGTGTGCCTCTTACCTGCGCCATCTGAAGGTGCACCATAAATATCAGGTTTTGAGTTCCTTTGATTTCCATATTCTTTTGTTTGTCTATATCTACCTCGGGGGGAAGATATATACAACAATTTGGCGACTCAACGGGATCACCTGCCTGCTAGGTAGAAGATCAGTGGCCTTGTAGCAATCCATTGGGCATGGAGTCATAAGAAAGCCTGAAAACTGATCTAAACTTTGAAAAATCCCTTCTGAGCCACTTGAAACCCATTGAACTTATAGTTGTTCTCACCAAAATGCCACTAAAATGAACTGTGCCAGAGCAAAACCGGCAACACCAAAAAATATGTACAGAAGTGAAAATCATACATGCTCCAAATGGAACATGCAGAGTGTGCACAAGCACTTCTTTTACTGAAAGCAAACCTACCTACTCTACTCTAACTGGAAACAAAGGTAAGCTAAACAAACCCTGCAACTGGTTGTGCAAAATAGCTTCCCTTTCTCAAAAGTGGCAACCATGCAACTGATTTGGTACTGATCATGGCTGTTAGGATGAGTGGAAAATCAACAAGAAGTTAGTCTTCTACCCAAATCATCAAGGTGTCAACTAAAAACAAATCCAATACCTCTTTTAGTTGCTCTGCATTTGGATTGAAGAGGTATGACAGCTGATCCTTGGTACTTTGCAGCTCACCCTCATGCTTAGAAGCAAGCATGACTGGTTGTGACTTCTCCTTTGGCTCCAATGAAGCCAAATACCTGATTGGGCAAGGTATAATCCGTTGGATGTGCCCATTGCTCTAATTTTCAACTCCAAGAATGGAGTTCTCTTGTAGACCCTCATGAATGGATGGTGTGGGAGAAATGGTGAAACTCTTCTGTCCTTTCTCTTCCTCCAATGAAGAATATGAAAGATTAAAATCTTCCAATCTCAGTTCCAACGAGCTGCTATAAGATGCAGGCTATTGCAAATGAATGCTCTCCTCCATGACAACAGGTTCTAGTGTTCGGAATGTGGATGATGAAAGAGAGAATGGTGGAAACTCAACCAGTTCTTCTCCATCAAAACAGTCCTCCAAATCTAATAGATAAACTGCCTCATGACTGTCCTGCTATAAATGTTCAAGCTCTCCCATGGTGTTTTCTTGATCTGCAACTTGATCACCATGGTTTCCTTCACCTTCCAAAATTGATTTTGAGAGATCAAACTCCTCTTCAGTACTAGAACTTGAGAGAGGTGAAGTAGAAAGAAGAACTGAAGGTTCTCCTATAGCCTGCTTTGTGCTCAAAGCTCTTGGATCTGCACTTTTCTCCTCCACAACTAGAATGTGCTCCTCTTCTTTTGGATTTGGAGCAGCTTCTCCTTCCTCCAATGTTTGAAGACAATCTTGCTCTTGATTGAACTCTTCCTCCAGCGTGAAGTTTGTCAAGTCAAACTCCTCGATCTGTAGCTCTAGAGGACAAGTTGGGACTGCAAGATCTTCTTCTTCTGCTGCAACAAAATCAGTCCTGACCACCATTTGTTCTCCAACCTCAGCCTCTTCTGTAGGTTTAACCATCAAGGGGATCTTTTTCATCCCAAATTTGGCAGCCCAAACCTTCAAGTTGTCTGTCATTCCTTTTCTATTGGGCTTCTCTTCTTGTTGTCCTTCATAGCCATTTTTTGTAATTTCTTCTTCCCCACATGGAATTGGGAATGCAAGAGGAGGGATGGGTTGTAACTCAACTGATTTTACAATTTTTTGTGGTGGTGGAGGTAGAAACTCTTGTTTCTTTGGAGTGTAACATATTTCATTTAGCTCTTATGGAGGGGATGACTGTTTGGAAGGGAAAAGGATAGAAGAATCGAGATGGGGTGAAAGACTAGGGGATGGAGGGATAGATTTCACAATTGGGGCAGCGGATGGAGAGTTTAAAACTTGACACTGCTAAGGTAAAACAGATTGGGAAAGAGGAAAATAAAAGGCATGAGATGGTGTGCTTACCCGTTGACAAGGTCGCTGAATACTCCTCTCATACACCTCTATTCCTTCAATCCACCTTGTAAGCGATGGCAGTGTTGCAATCATGAAGTCCAGCTTCTCTTGAGGGCTGTAATGCCTTGGAAAAGGTCCCACCCATGGACAAGGTGCTCTGCAACCGATTCTAAATGCTCTCATTTGTGCCTGAGCCCTAGATTGCACCATGTTTACCTCCATCTTTTGGATTTTCTCCAGCAGATCTACGTTTTCTTCTGAACTACCCTCACAAATAGCATACCGTTGTGCTTGACATGTTTCATAGCCAAACTGATTTTGGCATTGCTGCTCATATGGGTATGCATGTTGATCTTGAACTTGATCAAAATGCTGATTTGGAGGATTTGTAAAACATGCTGGAGGTGGGAAACATTGTTGCTGTTGATGTGAATTCCATGATGGAAATGAAGTCATGATTGCACAACTTCAAGGAATGGAAAAGAATGAAAGAGATGGAAAGAAAGATGAAAAATGGAAATGGATAGAAAACGGGTCTGCAACTTCAGAAATGGGTTGCTAATCAGATGGAGTCGCCAGATGTGTTTGTAAGTGCCTCCAAAGGCTGAAACCTTCACAGGAACACAGCAACCTGCAAAAGATGAAGTGGAAGACCTCTAAGGTCCCACCGGGTGTGCCAAAACTGTTGATGCAAAATCACAGCACCCCTGGACGCTGATTAGATTTATAGGTTGATCACTTGCATCCAGTGTGATTGCACAACATGGAATCCTCTCTCCAAGTGTGGGACTTACAAATATGAGAAAGGAATCTCCAGAGAAGGCTGGTTCCTACTCCTAAACTACCTGCCATGAGCTATTCCAGTGCAGGAAAGATAATCTAATCCTAATCTAACCACCAAGGGGACAGGGAGAGAGAGAAAAGGGGAAAAACAGAGAAGCCTACACTAAAACGGTGATACACCAGAGAAGGAGAATGTCGAACATCTATCAAAACTGCCATGGAACAAGAAGAGGTGAGCAATGGGAAGGATGGACAGACGCATCACAGGCCCAAGGATAGATTTCACACAGAAAATGTCCCAAAACTCCATGAACATAGCTCCAGACCTGCAATGAACGTTCAAACTTGCACAAATACCTACAATGAAGAGAGGCAAGAAGAAAGACAAACAAAGAATGAGCAAGGATGGACAGATGCATCACAAAACACATTTTTGTTGCTCCAAGAGTTTGCACAGAACATCATTTCAATAGTAAAAGGCAAAAAATGAAATTACAGAGTAGGGGAGGAGGTTCAAACTCCATTCTCAACCCTAGAGAAGAAAAGGAGGGAGGGCAGAGTAGAAAAGATGAACCACCTTTTGAAAGAAGCCCCCTCCTTATAATTTATAGAAAAAATGAGAGAGGGGGAAGAGAGGAATTCGAAATCTGCCCCAACCACCTCCAGACTGCATTTAAATCATATCATTATGGCAGTAGGTGAGATCCCCAACAACTCAAAATATGGCGAACTGTATTTTGCATTTTTAAAATTTTTTTCTCACCCAATTAAATATATCCAGTCCTAGTTGGATAGAGGACCTCGTAAGCTTTCCAAAAAGTCCAACCTTGCATGAATCCGAGCTCCCAGTCAAAAGTTATGGCCATCTGAATATCTGCGCTAGGGTCTACTTCCTATCAGCGCTCAAAATGTTGCGCCCCCTGAAGGTGCGCCATAGGCGCATCCGTGTGTGTGTCAACATCCCTTTATGTGTGCCAAGGGCGCGAATTTTTCCTTGTCGACAGTCTGTGTCGTGCACCACTTCCGTGCGCCAAGGGTGCAACTTTTCCTGTGTCGACAGTCTGTGTCGTGCGCCACTTCTGTGCGCCAAGGGCGCAACTTTTTCCATGTTGACACCCTCTTTCATGCGCCAAGGGCGCATCCATTTCCGTGTCAACATCCCTTGTTGTGCACCTAGGGCATGAATTTTTCCCTATCGACAATCTGTGTCGTGCGCCACTTCCGTGCGCCAAGGGCGCAACTTTTCCTGTGTCGACAGTTTGTGTCATGCGCCACTTCTGTTTGCCAAGGGCGCAACTTTTTCCATGTTGACACCCTCTTTCATGTGCCAAGGGTGCATTCATTTCCGTGTCAACATCCCTTGATGTGCACCTTTTACCTACGTCTTGGGCGCATCCTTTTCATTGTCGACACTCATTTCTGTGCGCCACTTTCCTGCATCTTGGGCACAACTTTTCCTGTGTCAGCACCTTCTGCTGTGTGCCTCTTACCTGCGCCATCTAAAGGTGCACCATAATTATCAGGTTTTGAGTTCCTTTTATTTCCATATTCTTCTGTTTGTCTATATCTATCTAGGGGGGAAGATATATACAACAAGCCTATGACATAGTCTCTTGGCCTTTCTTGCTGAAAGTTATTTCTAGGTTTGGCTTTAATGAAGACTTCAAGGAGATGATTCTTTCATGCATTTCCACATCTAAATTCTCAGTGTTGTTTAATGGGAACCCTTGTGGGTTTTTTTAATAAAAAACATGGATTAAGACAAGGTGATCCTCTCTCTCCCTTAATTTTCATTATAATGGATGAGACCCTCAGGAGAGCTCTAAATAAGGCTACCTTGGAGTGTAGGATCAGATGTATCTCTCCTACTTTCAACTATAATAAGGTTACCCACCAACATTTTGTTGATGATACTATGTTGGTTGGTGTAGCTTCTATTACAGAGGCAAAGGAATTCAAACAGTTAATGGGTGATTATGAGGATGATTCTGATCAACTATGGGAAAACCTTTGTCTTCTTTATCAACACTCTGGAAAGAAGATCCAAAAAAATTGCTGATATTCTTGGTTGTGTTTCTAAATCTCTCCCTACTAGGTATCTGGGCATGCTTATTGGGACAGAAAAGCCTAAGAAGGATGAATGTAATTTCTTAATTGATATATTTTTGAATAAACTTGAAGGGTGGAAAGGCTCTCTATTATCTCAAGCTAGAAAGGTTGTTCTCCTCAAATGTTCAATCTAAGATTTACCTGTATATATGATGTCTATCTATAGGCTTCTTTCCTCAATAGCTAGAAAATTGGAGAGCATTCAAAAAATATTTTTATCGAGTGGTTTAGAAACCAAAGACAGAATTCCTCTAATGGCATGGGAAAAGCTTTGTATTCCCAAAAAACTTGGAGCTCTTGGAATCAGAGACTAGGCCAAAATGAATAAAGTTATGCTGTCAAAATGAGTTGGAGGCTGATCAAGGAAGAGAATGTTTGGACCTCAATTATAAGAGGAAAATATTGGCCTAATCTATCTGTGAATGAATGGAGCATCTACACATAGGATTCTGATGGCTCTTCTTGTTTATAGAAATCGATAAATTGGGCTAAACATGCTTTCTCTGAGGGATACAAATGGATGGTTGGAAATGGTTGAACTATCAACTTCTGGGAGGACAAATGGTTAGATGAATCCCCTCTTAAAACCATTTACCCTACAGTCTATAGGGATTCTTCAACCAATCATGGGGCTAAGGTTAGAGATTTCTTCAACTTTGATGAACCCCTTGGTCAATGGAAAAACTTTTCTATGGTTAATTCTAATAGCTTTGAGATTTATTCTATTAACAACAAATTAAGAGGTGTTATTGTTAATAAGGAAAACATGGAAGAAGATATTATTTTCTAGTCCAAGGAAGAAAATGGATCTTTCTCAGTAAGAAGTGCCTACTTTTATTTCTTTCCCGAAGTTGGAGATTCAATTAACTTCAAGTGGAAAAAGGTTTGGATCAAAGAGATTATCCCTAAGATCAACATGTTTTAGTGGTTGCTCATCCATAATAAAATTCTTACTGTCAAAAACCTTAATAAGAGAAATTTCCATATGGTCAACATATGTGTCATGTGTGAATATGAATATGAAGACTCCTCACACCTTTTCCTCAACTCTCCCTTTTTGGTCTCGGCTAGGGAGACCATTCTCAATCTCTTTGAAATCAATAGGGATTTCCTTGTCTCTTTTATGCATCTGTGGTCCCAATGGTCTAATCCTTTTTAAAGCCAAGGGTTGAAATATTTGTGGACCTTTTATATTATGCACTTGGTTTGGGAGATTTGGAAGGAAAGAAATAGAAGAATCTTCAAAAATAAGAAAGATTCCCCCCGAAAGATTGGGGCTCGTTGTGTTAAAGCTACTCTCACTAATTTCTCCAATCTGAACCCTCAAAAGAAGTCCATCTTATAGAGAGAATACATATTTTCCCTAAATTGGGGATTGGGATCCTCATCTAGAACCCTTTCTTGTAACCCTAGACTTAAATTTTGGATGAAACCTAGCAAGGAGTGTCTCAAACTGAACTTTAATGGTGCTTCCAAACATAATCTTAGAAGAGTGGGGTGTAAAGGGGTTTTCAGGGATTTTGAAGGAAAATTTATTCTTGGCTACCATAAAAACTTGGGCACTCAAACCAACCATGTTGTTGAAGCAACGGGGGTTTTTTGGGGTTTGTCTATAGCTCTCCAACATCATTTTGTAAATCTAGAGGTGGAAGGAGACTCTCTAAACATAATTCATAGCATAAATGGGAAAAGTTCCATCTCTGCCTCCATCCATAACTCTATAAAGAATATTAAGGAAATGTCTATGGTTTTTAAATTTATTTCTTTCAAACATGTTTATAGGGAGGCTAACTTTGTTGTGGATTTCTTTGCTAATATGGGGGTTAGTAATGATAATTTGACACTTATCAATGAAGTGGATGTGCTTGGTCCCAGTGTGTGGGATCACTTAATTAAAGATATTAATGAATAGAATTTTTTTTAATGTCAAGTCATGGGGTGTCGATTTCATCATGGTTTTCAGAAAGAGGAAATGTGGGCTTTTATTTCCCAATATTGTGAATATCAGGGAAGGGATCCGCTCATTTGAATGGAAAGTTGTTGAGGCTTCCTATGCTTTGAGAAATATCAGTCCGGGGTCTGTGTGTTTTTCTCTAGCTTCCTGGAATTCGGGTTTTTATGCGAAAGTTTTCTGGTATGACATAATGGAGGGTTTTTCTGGATCTTGAAAGGGTAACACTTGAGGCCATGGATCTATTTGATAGCAAGGGTTTTACTCCCTTCTTTAAAATATTTGAAGGGAATTTTGAAAATCTTAGTAAATATTTTGCTAGTGCATGGAAGACTACTAAAAAGGGTGTTGTGGTTGAGATGAAGGGAATCAAAATCGAGATTACTGTGGAGTCAATCGACAAAGTGATGGGTATCCCTAATATTGGTAGGGAAGTCTAAAAACCAAAAAAAGATGCCTCCAAAGAGTTGAATCTTTTCCTCAAAGGTAATGAAAATCTTACCTCCCATTTTGTTGGTTATCTGCATATGTCTCTTCCAAATCCTTATGATGAAGTGGCTCCCATGCTTATCTAATTTTTCACTCTTGAGGGCTGACACAAATGCATTTATACTTACCATTTACCCATGCTGAATCATTTTAGATGTGGGCAGGATTTTAGCTTCCCTTACTTTCTATACTTCTCCCTTTGTGCCTCTATATCCCAATTCAAAACTAGAAGGATCTCTATCTCACTCCATTAAGGCTTTAATTTGGCCTTGGTTAAAAGGGCAGCCTTAGACATTGACAAGTATGGCTCCCTGATTAATGCCCTAGAAGCTTATGTGGATGGTATGGATTCTGACTCAGAGGAAGAGGAATCAAGTGATGACTCTGATTCCCAGGAAGGTAACTTGGTTGATAACCAGGATGAGAAGGAGATTGTGGTGGCCCATAATTTCAAGGATATGAAGTCTAAGAAGGTCCCTTGTTCTCCTTTCAATTCCAAGGAGGAATATAGCAAACAAGATACACTGATTCACATCAATATTCAACTGGAACAACATTTTGAGGTTGTTGGTAAAGTTGGACCTGTGAAAGGGGAGAACCATTTAGCGAGGATGGTTGTGGATATCAAGGGAACCAAAGGGGATATGCAGATCACCAAGATATCGGTTCAGTTCTTGTTCAATGACTGGAATAAGATGATGGTGTTGGTTGAGGAAGCGGTAAGTAAGGATCATGGTGGAAAGATTGAGGACTTAAAAGCCAACCTGGGTTCATTACCAAGGAGTTAGATCATGTTCGGGCTATTCTCCATAGCTACATGGAGTGGATCGTAGTCATGGTGAAATATACTTTGCAGCATCTCCAGACTCTGGGTCAGCTCGCTAATGCCTATAACACTGTGGATACCCAGGGAAAGAAAAGAAAGGTGACTCCTGATGGCTTCGACCTAGTGGCTATGGCTGGGAATATTGAAAATTTGTATAAGGAATGGGCTAAGAGTTTGGAGTGGCTTAAAAAATCCTCTAAATGATTTGGGGTGGGGTTCTTTCTTTTTACTGTCTTTGTATTTTGTTGTTTGTTTCATCTATGTTGTTAGTTACACTTTGTTTTTTGCTGCTGTTAGAACTCTGATAAGGATCCTGGGGGAGATCATTTTATTTTTCTCTATAATTTTTGGTTCTCTTAAGCTATGGTAAGGCTTCGTCTACTCTCATAAAGAGTTCTCTGTATATGGAGTAGGGTCCCCTCAACCATTTTTTACCTCTAATAAAAAAAATATCCACTACATACATTATGAAAGCATTTAAAAATGGAAATTCTAAACATCTAGAGTACATATGTGAAGTGAGCCAAGGAAGTCAACTCAGATACAATGGATTACTAAACCAAAAATAAGATTCTATGTATATCATAATAAATCAAGTTTTATACAATGTCATCACACACTAGGCATGGTCAAAATGTTCACAATGAGCCTGAACTAGACAAAAAATCATATAATTCCCAAAAAATGACAATAAAGAAATAAAAGGCCCAATGGGCTGTCAATCCCTATGGGATCCCTCAGATGGTGCACGGATGTGTCCAGGAATCCTACTGTAGCTACGACGATGAGAGAGAACTTTATGGTGAGAGTGCTCATGGTGGTGACTACTGGTTGTGGTCTCACTGTAAGAGTGAATCCACCTCATCAATCAATTGGTTGTCTCATACCCATCCACCTGAGTACGAAGGGAGGTAATACCCTCCACAACCCTCCAAATGGGTGGAAACACATTAGTGTGTCTACCAGCTGCTAGTGGCTGGCCTGAATCCTAAGTCATCTTGGCTCAGATCTTCCTTGAGGGTATCAACAGGGTGTCTATGCACATCCATTGAATAAGCCCTTGCCACTCCTGTACAGTTGCTGCAAGAAAGAAAAGAAGAAGAAATGGTGAGTTAGAAAATTACAAAAATAGAACAAAAAGAAATACCAACTAACATTTGTAACTAAAAAAGTCAATAGAGGAGTATCAACATACTTGGATCTCCAAGCATGCAAGTAGGGTTAGTGGCTATTGTTGTTACTACTAGTAGCGGTCAGGCCTCCCAAAAGCCAGAGGTGAGACATTTTCCTATCATGGAATCATCATCTCCATCTCCATCTCAAGGAAGTGGTCCCTCCAAGACCAAGGTCTCTCTCTCCGCGTTGGCCTCCTCCTACTCCGCTCTGAGGATATCCTAAGTGTCATGCCACTTAGAGTCAATTTCCTCCTCCTAGATGTGAGTTGTCCCATAAACCTCACTGCCTAACCCCTCATCCCCCGTCTCCTCTCTAACTGACTCCTCCTCTGTCTCATCTCCTGCGTGCTCCTCAGATTCAGAGTCTATGTAAATGGGCTCATCCTCCTCTCCACTGTGAGTGGGAGTGGATGCAATCCAAATTAAAGGTGCTCAAGGGGAACCAGCTACTCATCAAGTATGGACCACTCTCCTAACTATAATAGGCACCTATGGGGTAACCACTACCTAGCCAGGGTCTCCTCTAGGGTCCTTCTGGGCCTCCTAAATGGTCCATTATATAGGTCTTATGGGAGAAAGCATGTCAATATAAGGGAGGCCGCACTGTTGAGGGACTCGGTCAAATGGGTGAATCTTGAGTCTCCCTTCCCTGTCAACTAACTAACCCGTGGTGGAGTAAGCTACCACTGTGGTCCCCTCTTCTCCCCACAACCCTGTCATATCCCATTAGGGAGTGGAAATCATGTCTGTTGTAGTCAAGGAAGCCACTGGCTGATGTGGTGTCCAAAGAACTATACACTTTGTCAACTTGGAAGCCCTGATGGCCCCCAAATCCTGTACTAGCACTCCCCTCCCATAAGGCATGATTCACTCATACACCCAACTCATTACTAATGTGGGATGGCTCAGTGATTATTCCTATAACCTAATGACCATGTATAGGACATGGTAGGTGGTCTTAAGGATGTTTTCTCCCCAAGCATAGATACAGCCATGCCCCTAAATCTATGTAATGATGGGAGCCCAACAATAAAGAAGGGTGTCACCTCCCTTGTCCCCAATCAAGCGTGAGGAAAAGATACCCATGATAGCTCTCTGAATGATGGGAATATGAGTAGTGAGAATAGATCAAACCTTTATATCCTTATTCGAACAAAATGAGACAACAACATCCCCCATGTAATTGGCCCACTAAGTCATAGAAAACCTAGATCATGTTGTCTCAAAGTTCAATCTCCTCCCAAGTATCAGAAGCCAAAGAATATGGCACACATCCTCTAGGGTGATATTCCACTCACCCCTAGCACCTGGCCACCAGAAATTGTTTCGGTATACATCCCAGTATGAAAACAAGTCACATAGTATGTGACTAATAGGAGTGACATGAGACACCCGTGAAATCCTTCATATCCTTGCCCTCTAGAGGGTATTTGTCTCATCCTAAGTTAGCTGGTCAAAAATCACTGGGAGACAATCACACTCCCTCTCATGACTCTAGCGGATGTACTCCTCCTTCTTCTCCATCCACCAAAACATAGAAAAAGATAAAGTTAGTAACGCATATCAAGAGGTAAGATCATCAAAAACATGTTGAAACATAAAAAATTAAAAAAATGTAAGTTAAGCATAGGTTTGGTCATTCTATTCAGAACTACTGTCTGGTGCAGGTTGACAGTTTCAGGATCACAGCTGTGGTAGATCGGAAGTCCCATGATTACTGTCCTACTCAAGGTGGTGGTCCTAGACTCATTTCCCAAATGGGTTTTATCCCTAGAAAACACCTAAAAAACAAAAAGAGACCATTATAGGCAAAATAAAATACTACCCTATGGGTGCCCCCCTAGAGACTCATTTAAAATAAGAAATTTCAAAAATGATCCCTCCTATGTAAATTTTTCAACATTTTTACATTCTAGGTTTAAAAACATGAAAAGTGAGAACAACCAACCTTAAACCATGTGGGTCAATCTTCGGATCATTTAGGCATGATAAAAATCTCGTAACGGTCGTTTTGGCTGTACTCTCGTTGAAAACAGTCACCATGGGTCTAGAGCTCCAAAATCACCAAATGGATACACGCAAATGAATTAAAAAAATGAGGTTGTTTTGATATATATATATATATATATATATATATATATATATATATATATATATATATATATATGTTTTTTTGACCTCATTTTGAGTGTATGTATTCAGAGTGTTGGAGTGTTAGCGCAGGTATATTTCTATATCCCCGTACAAATGGAAAGTCCTCTTGTCATTTGAATTTAGTGTTTATTTTTTGATATTTTATCTATCTGCACTTGAGTCTTCTCTTCATCTTTTGGGTAGAGGGAGTTTGGACGGTGACATTTCGACACACGGGTGTGTCAGGTATAGCTTTTAACCCCCTATTTTAGGAACACCATACTTGAAATCTATGTTTTACACCTTTTTATGTCTAAAACACTTCTCCGAGGGGGTAATATATACGCACCCAAAATTACATGTGCTACATTATTAGAAAAAATGGTTACAATAGCACCCAATAATGATTCATGTCCTTTCAAAAGATGTTACAGCTCCTAAACCCATTCATAGTGTATATTTGTAGCCTAAACATCCTTACTTAGCCTTTACACATCTTTTTCCAGCTTCCTGCTTCTTTCTGTGAATGTTTTGGCCTTTAGCGCTAGGACCGCCACCCTTCCTGAGTGGTAGTTTTAAAACCACCACCTAGGAAGGATAGAGGACCCGTGACTACCACCCTTCACCCAGTGATGGTCTTGGGCACTTTTTCTAGAATCCTTCATGTGTGTTTTCAACATGCGACACTTCACTTAACTTTTAGGATGCGTTTGTAAACCAAATTGCCTAAAAATAGTCTTGATTGCTTAGTTTTCCTTTCCTCTTCTATTTGTAAATAGAATTAATTATTTTGAACTACCTCTTCTTGCCTTTTGCATGAAGGAACACCCCAACCAATTCCTCTATATTCCATGCTTGTATTCAAGAAAAAATCTTGAGAATTTTTGTGTATCTTGCATAATACTGCTGCCACAATCCTGCTAGGAATTGTATAGCCAAGCTCAGATCTCTTACGCTATATCTCTTCTAGTTGTATTGCAACCAGATTGCCTTCAATATACCATTTATCAAGCATATTCTCTCATTGTTGTTCTTGCATTCCCAATCCCTTTGACTCATATGGACAGAAAGAGAAAGAAAGGAACAAACTGAGGGGAAAAAATTTGATACAACTAGATTTTCCAAAGCTCTTGCTTATTCAGGTTGGAATTATTTGTTTGTTTACTTCACTTGTTAAATTATCAATTATAGATAATTCATTTCAGATACATATCAAGTAGAGTAGAAAACTTGTTCATTTTAATTGATTAAGAAATTATAAATAGAACAGATGAGTAGAAAGTTTTTTCTTTGACATTACTAGGGAAGTAGTGGGGAACAATAGCTCTTCTAGGGTTATGATTTGTTCTCTACCTATGAGGTTGGGTTTGAAGGGTTTTAATTAAATTATATTAGTTATTTGAGATCTAGATTCACATATTCGTATAGGTAGTTAGCTACAACCGGCTAACTATTTGTATTTAGTTTCATTTATTAGATTAGAAGAATTGTTTAAAAACCAAAAAAGATAAAAAAACATTTAGTTTTATTAGATTAGTTTTCTTTCATTATGTTGTTATGATATACTGTGAGAATACCAAAAACATAGATTAAATTTCCCTTAATAGTTAGTTTGTTCTACCAAATCAATTTAATTCATTCTGCATGACCATCAATGGTCCACAACAAGAAAATATGGTTATTTGTGATTAATTTGTCCCACAGCCCAATGGGTTAGAATTGTTGACTGACATTGACACGGGTTTATGATTGTTAGTTTTACACACACCTGATAGGTATTTTGAGAATATTGAACAATTACATACGCTAAACATTACAGCTAATCAATGCTAAGACTATTGGACTGATCCGAGCAACAGGATTTGATCACGTGCATAACCATATAAGGACCACAACCTCCATGAGTTTTTAGTTGTGATCCCCAGGTCCCACAACCCTATGGTCCTACAGACCAATTGAACATTGACACTAGTTTGTGTACATTAGTATTTATATCATCACCACTTCCACCTGACATCATTGCAAAATTTTCTGTATTGAACATAACATCCGATCAGGCTAAGAATTTCTAGAATAGACCGGAAAATCAATCATAGTCCCTGTGGTTTCATTGCACCTATCATTCTAACTTCCATGACCTTGTTTGGAAATCCATACAAGGCACTCGCAGGTCACTTTCCATGTGTTCCATAACCAGCTGATAGAATATCGATAGATCTTGATATTGATTGGAGTCTCTAAGTAGCTATTATATCAGATCAATCCATCACACCAGTTCAGCTTAGGAGAGCATTCTTTGCTCTAGACTCACAGATCCTGATATTGTGTGTCAAATATATAAGGTTGCTTCATTAGCTTATCCATCATCACCACACATATACTCATTTCTATTCTACACTGGCTATCTCAGCATGACCTTGGGAATTCGGGTGCGAAGAAGGTCACGTGTTGATTTTATTTCATACAAATTAGTGAACCTAACATGAAGATCTAGTCTCTAAATGTTTCCACTTTCTCTAACATCCTTCTGCTTTCCCTTTATTCAGTGAGTATTCTTATAGCCCCTAAATATGTAGGGATACGATGAGTATGGTTGACCCCTCCCGGGTTATGACATGTACAACTATAAAAAAGGTAGACAAGAACAATCACCTTCATTCTCAACATGGGTAGATAACCACTCAAATGCTCAAAATCCTCTTCTTCAAGGAATACATTTTTATTCCTCTGTACATATCAAGGAGCTTCACCAAATCACACAGACATATCCTCACAAAAAATCAAGTTCTAACAACATGAATTTCACTAGGGATGCAAGTTCGTCTCCTCGGGTATTGTTTCGACAACCCATTAGCATGTAATCAGAAAAACTCCCACCTTTAGATGAGGAGTACTTAGCATGATACACCAGGAGAAAACAACACTTATAGAATATGAACCAAGATTTTTATAGGTTGCGAGGACATGGTGATGTCCTACTCCAAAATAATAACACTAACCCTCCAATAATGGAAAAAATTACCAACGAGGGGTGTCAAAATAGAAAACAATTCATAGCAAGATACCACATTCCTCAACAACCTCCTTAAGTTCAAAAACAAGAACCAAAGAAAAAAACCACCCCATCAATGGGTGATGTCATCTCAATGTTAGTAGAGAAATTGAAATATTTAGAGCTTTCCCAAAATGCTCAAAGTTCATACGCATGGAAAGCAAGAGTTTCTCACCATCCATAGAATTATGGACAAGTACCTATTACACAGAAACCTCCAATTTATATGGGTGCTCCAATCCCCGGAGATTTGCTAATTGGGAAAGGAACCCTGGGTATTCCCCCTCACGCCACATATGGAAATCTACAATAGAAATCAGTCGGACGTGCGTTCTTAAATGCCATACCATTTGGAAATGCAACATTCCCTAGCTTTGTGCCTTTAGATCCATATCAAATCAATAAACCTCTATACGTACACATCTACTCTAAATCACCACAAGGGGATGTGTCCACTTACCTAGGTCTATACGGTCAGCCACAGGGGATTCCATATGCACCAACAAATGTGTATGCTACAAAATTTCAGCAACTGATGCAACCCCCCCTCAACAAGGATCTTCAATGGTGGAAATATACGTAATGGAGACCTATTCTCAATATCTTAAGGATCCTTTAGACTTCTCCATCCGAGATGTCATACTCTTGAGACCCTTGCATGATCTTCCAAATTTCAAAGGGGAGGGGGATCCCAACACTCACATCAAATCTTATGCAATAACCATTAGAGAGCTACTCCCATGGGATGCGGTTGTTGCGAAGAACTTCCCTAAAATGCTAGAAGGTATTGCTCTCGATTGGTACTATAGGATACTAGAGGATTCAATACACTCCTTCAAAAAACTTGTGTCAAAGTTCATTAAGTATTTTGATATGAACAAAATTTTAACGACAAGAATTAATGACAGGAATTAGAGAATTCCTTCATATCAAACAAGAGCACAATGAGTCTGTAGCCTACTTCATTCAAAGGTGGTGATAGGTTCTTTACTCCTTTGCATGCGCCTTAAACATGGATCAGATGGATATTTGTGATTTGTTCCTCTAATCCCTCAATAGGGAGACAAAGGAATAAGTCCAAAAGTTCCCACTAAGGAGCTATGAAGAGGTGTTATAAGGTGCTCTCTGAATTGTCCAAACAACCATTAATAGTGGTTGTAAAACTTATGGAACAAATAGAAGGTTAGTCACTCCTAACCAAAATAACCCCGGTTACACCAACAACAGAAAAAATAATCAACAACCAAAAGTCCTTAATAAGAATCATGGGGTTATGACTGACGGTGTTACAGATCAGCCCAAGAAACCCAATGTTGTTAGTTCTTCAAATACAAATACTACCAACAATAACAAAAATGGTGGTAATCATAGAAACAATAACTTCTTTCCCTTAATCAATGATGTGGATTTCAATCATTCATAACAACAATAACAACAACAAAAACCTAAGCAACCAAGATAAGTGAAAACCCAAGGCCCTAGTCAATACTGAGGCAGGTATTTGAACCAATTCAAAAACCAAGGGAAAGTGTTTCTAAATTTTAACTATAACAATCAACACTTGAACAATTATCGTAATTTTAAACCATGACAAGGTACAAGCCAAATGCCTTGAGATTATGATACCGACTTGTATTGTGGTTTACATAGGGTTTGTGGGCTTGACGTAAGAGCATGTCCTGATTATAAAAAATTTGTACAGCATCTGCTAGAGGATCAGAGACAATTATTTTCTTAAATTTGTTTAGCAAACCCAATAACGCTAACATAGAACACTTACATGGGACTGGTATCCCCACAGAACACACCACTTGGAATCTTTAATGATCCTCTCCCCACGCACCCAAAATATGGTAGAATAGATCCCAACGGTTCAAAAAAAGGTATAATAATTGTAACCAATGATCATAAAGCCTCAAATTTGTCAAACCCATAGGTGGAACCTCCTTTGGATGGCTGCCAACAAAAACAATTGTGGGATTGGTAGAATTAGACAATGAACCTCATATTAACGCTACTACTAGAACCAAATATTATTCTTCACAACCTATTCCGATCTACCCCACCATGTCATATGACATCCATGATACACTACGAAATCCAATAGGAGCTTATGACTTAATTAATGACCTGACCAAAACCTTATGTCATGTTTCCTTCTTGGATCTGTTAAAAATTCCTCCACTCATAGAGTCAATCTATTTGAAGCACTAGGTCTTGGCCATTTGATTAATGTCACCGCTCCTCAAAAAGCATAGATAAACCATGTAACTTTTATTTTTATCCTACAGGGCATCCTGAAAGATATGTTGGATTAGTGTTTGACATTAGAAAGATACCCATGGATGCTGAAATAGTTGACAAAGGTGATCAGACCTTATTTTTACAAGTTTTGATTAATAAAAAATATGTAAAAGGTGCAATGATTGATTATGGGGAAATGGTCAACATAGTTCCCTTTTCTTTCCTTTAAAATTTAGGTTACAGAGAGACCAATTGCTCCTCAACATGATACACACTCACAGGCTATGACAGCCTCAAAGCAACGTTAATTGGGACTATAGTATTTCCAGTCACCCTTGGATCTAAGATGGTCTAACAAAATTTATTTTATAGATAAGGAAACTAACTATAATATGATCCTTGACCGTCATTGGATCCATCGTATGAAAGAGATTCCCTCCACTCTATTTTAAGAAGTAAGGTTACTGCATTTAGGGAAGGTCTTCGTTGCCCAAGGTGATCCAAATTCCTTTGATATACATCTAGCTAATTTAAGAAAGAGGCCAGGGGTTCATTATGATTTTGAGATTCCTACATATCAATTAAATAAACCTACAAGCTTAGGACAAAAAGAAAATTTGGTTCCTACAATGGAATTAGCTGTCACGGGCTTGATCGAAGGCATTCTAATAGTCAAGGATGAAACTGTCATTATAGAGACAGTGTTATTAGGAACCACAAAAATATTTTCTAGTTATTATAGAAGGATTTACCAATTATTCTTCCATTCGATTGTATGGGTATGGGATATACCCTGGGAATTAGTTCTCTGCCAGCAGACGAGGTTTATATGGTAGAAGTAACTGAGGAAAAGGAAGAAGATATAAAGAATGATCCAACATCTATTTTTCCTTGTAATTGTTGGACTCTCCATTTTTATGGAGCCAAATGTCATTTTAGTGTTAAGGAGGGTGTTATCCTTCCCTCAGGATACCTCTCCTAAGGGAAGGATTCTTCATTTTACCTTCAAGTTAAAATTTGAATGCACAAATAACAGGGACGAATATAAATCCATCCTTCTTGGTCTCAACGTAGCCAAAAGGATGGGTGTTGGTAATGTTAGAGTGTTAGATGATTCATAATTAGTCACAAATCAAGTGTTTGAGGTATATGAGCCTAGAGCTGAGCATCTGCAAATCTACAAAACAACAGTGCTAAACCTAATAAAGGGATTTGACTTCATATAAATTGAGGTAATTCCATGGGAACAATACCTTCTCGGAGACTCTTTAGAAACTTTGGCTTCTCCTTTCACTACAAGCATTGAGTTGGAAGATAAAAATTTAATGGTATTAGTTCATCCAGAACCTTTGGTTTGTAAAATGCTGATAAACCCGTTGCTGACATACATAAAAGCCAAGAATAAATCTTTTATCCCAGACCACATTGATAGTTATAATTTTTTTTTGGGATTCCTAAACCCTTTTGTAGAATTACATCTTGCTATTCATGAGGTTGATTTTTCCCTAATCCCACATTCTTATTCCTATTTTAGAAATCCCATGATAGAATTTTCCTCTGGGAAGGATATTGAAATTTATGAGGTAGGAAAAGACGAGGATTTAGAGTTAACTCCTGCCCTACTTGAGTTTGAGGAGGGTAACTATACGTACCCAAAATTTTAGGGTACTGCACCGCCAAAAAAATGTTACACGTACCCCAATGATGACACATGTCTCCTAGCAAGGTGTTTGGGATCCAGAAAAACTCTCCAAATATGCGTTAACATCCCACATGTCCCGCTTAACCCCTACGTGCTTTGCTCTTCCCTTCTCCCCTCTTTTCCTTTTCTTTTCAGTCTTCAGTGACGAAACCTCCACCCCACCTGGGTGGAGGTCTCATGACTGCCACCCAGATAGGGCTGGGGTCCTATAACCGCCACCCTACTCAGGGTGGTGGTCCTGAATGCATTTTTCTAGAACATTCTTTTTATCATGAATCGCGTAAAAATCAACATTTACTGGCTTTTTTCACTGCGTTTGCTTGTATTTATGATTCTGGTTCCCTGGAATAGTGTTTTGGCATTGTTTATGGTTTAAGAGATCAAATTAGTTTTCACCTTTGGGTAAATGGGATTCTATAAATAGCTGGCTTATGCTCAAGCAAATGGCCCCTCAAATTTTCCTCTGAATTTCTCATTTCAATAGCTTAGCCTTTCAATTTTGCTTAGGATTCATAGTTTCATTTTTTATATGCATGGTTAGTATTTTTTAGCTATCAGAAAGACACATATTCTCCTTGTGCAAGTGTTGTTATCATTTCATCCAAATCAATTGGAGTAGGATAGTTTGATTTTCAATAGGAAGCCATTAAAGTTGCAGGTTTTGTTCATCAAATAGGATAGTTTCAGGTTCTGGATGTTTTATTTTGCATGACTCGTAATAAATCCCGCTAGGAATTTCATAAGCCAAGCTCTGTACTCTTGCGCTATCCCTCTCCTACTCGCATTGTATTTAGTTTACATCCTAAGCTGCCTTTCTTCCAATATCTACTTCTGTTGATGCTAGCATTACATGCTTTTCTGGATCCACGTGAGCACAAAGGAACGAGGGGATCACATTGAGGGGACAAGGTCACACACCATCGGATTCACCACTATTCTGCAAAATCTAGGTTCTAGCTTTCAAAGTTCTAGTTAAAAGCATATCAAATACATTAGCCAATAATTTCATTTCAGTTAATTTTTACTTTCGATATTGCCAGGGAAACTGTGGGGATTGATAGTTTCAGAGAAACTATGATTCACTCCTCACTTCTGAGGTAGGATCAAGAGTCTTTCAAATAGAGTAGATCAGTTATCAGGTTATTTAGAATAGATCTACAAACTGCACAGACAAGTAGCTATACTCGTTTGCTTTTTTTGTTTTAACTACGTTATTAGTTTAATTGTCAATTTTAGATATATTAGATAATTTCTCTTTAATTTCTGTCCAATAGTTTATCGATAAATATCAAATTTAGGAATATACGTAGATATATCTTGCATAGTTAATTTATTTTGTATTTAGTTAGCTTTATATCATTTCCTTTTGTATGAAAATCACGGGACCTAGGGATCCCAAAGAATATGTATTCGAGCCAATCGTGCCTCATCCCAATCTTATTATGGCAATAACTGATATAGATCAGAACCTTAGAATCCAAGTCTTCCAAGCAATAGCAGACTTACAATAGATCAGCTCACAGTTAAGAGGGTTAAATGTAGAAAACGACCAGGCACACACGTTTTGGTCAAACCAGCCAAATTACAGATTACCCTAGACAAATATCTGCATGACTGTAGAAGGGCTCGAAAGAGAGCAAATGCTCAGCTGTGATCCTTTGGTCCCATAGCTAGATGCAGGAGACACTCTCACAGACATAGATACTAGTTTAAGAATTCAGGTTGCAAGAACACCTGTAAGATACTCAGAAAAGATTGCACAACTGTTAATTATGAACATAGAGGCTGAAAAGCAATATGACTATTGGATACTAGAGATTAGGGACCAATTTCGCACATGAGCATAGCAGGTCCACAACAACCACAAATCTATGGTTGTGACCCAAAAATCCCACAACCCAATGAGTCTACAGGTAAATCAGACATAGATGTTGGCTTACACACATTAGTATTCAGATCTACTCCACTTCCACCTATCATCATCACACAGTTATCCTTGTTAGAAATAGCATCTAACAAAGCTAAAGATTTCTGGACTAGACCAAAGAATCGACCATAGAATCCGCTATATATCCATCATCCATCATATGACCCTGTCTGGAGACATACACGAAACCATCCTAGGTCATTTTCCATGTATCCCACAACCCGTAGATCGGATCATGCTAGAGCTCGATATTGATTGGAGCCTTCGAGCAGTCATCCTTGCCAACCGATCTATCACGCCAGTTCAGGTTAGGAGGGCCTTCTTTGCCTTAGATTCACAGATTCCCTTAGTGCGTGTTGAAGATATAAGATTACCTAACTAGTTTTCCTGTACCCCACGTATATTACATCCCCATCGGCTATCTCGACACGACCTCGGGAGGTCAGGTGCGAGGATGAGTTACTTGTAGATTCCCATGCTTGCATGTCACTTTTCCATCATACAGTAACACTTCCTTAATGAAAAGGAAAATTGATATAAAAATTTGGACAGAGGAGGAACCAGAAATCTTGAATCTAGGATCTTCTTTAACTCAAGAGGAAGTAAAAATACATACCCACATCCTCAAGGAGAAATAAAAATATTTTTTATTTAGCTACAAGGAAATGATAGGAATTGTGCCACACATTTAAGTTTACAACCTCATTACTAAGCTAGATGCTAAGCCAACCAAACAAAATTTGAGGCCTATGAAGTCAAAGGTGGCCCTCATGCTGAAAGAAGAAGTGATGAAGCTCCTACAAGTAGGGTTCATCAAGAAATTCGACTATTCACAATGGGTGTCTAATATCATCCCCATTCTCAAGAAGAATGGAAAGATTTGAATTTGTATAGACTTTCGAGATATCAATAAGGCTTTCCCTAAAGATGATTTCTCATTACCATCCATTGATGTTATTGTAGACACAATAATGGGTTATGAGTTGTTGTCTCTCATGGATGGGTTTTCTAGATATAACCAAATCATAATCTCCGAGGAGGATCAGAACAAAACTACATTCATAACTCCTTGGGGAACTTACTGTTATGATGTCATGTTGTTCAGACTTAAGAACACTAGTTCCGCTTACGAATAGGTGATGACTTATATATTCCATGATCTTATCAATAAGATTGTGCAATACTATGTGGATGACCTTCTGGCTAAGGCCAAAAAATATTGTGATCACCTGAAGGTGCTTCGTATCATTCTTTATCTCTTAATCGAATACGACATCACGTTAAATCTAGAAAAGTGTGTATTCGGTGTAATGGGAGGCAAGATTTTGGGATACATCATATCTTCATGAGGGATTGATGTAGACGTGGCAAAAATATGAGATTTACTAGAAATTAATCCACCATCAGATGAGTCTGACATCATATTTTTTCTTCGAAAACTTAGTGCAATACATAGGTTTATCCCTGATCAGACCTTTTCTATTCACCCAATCAACAATTTGTTGAAAAATTATTACTACATTGATTAGACAGAAGAATGCAATGAGGCATTTGATTCAGTTAAATCATTCTTGTTGTATCCTCCCACACTCATGCCACCTAGGTCAGATCACCCTTTGATCTTGTAATCACATACTTAGTGGTTATAACACGAAACTGCCTTCTTTGTTTTGATGTTTCCCCTTCTTGATATGTATGTTATTTTATGTGTATTTTATTTGATGATGGGAACTTACAAACGCTTTGTATTCACCTAGTTCTTGTGTTTTGCACTTCAATCTATCCCTTCCTTTCCCTTTGGCACATTTGTAGTTCCCTTCCATGTTCTTGTCAAAATGTGTTTCTCTGTTTGAAACCACATTTTTTTCTGCCCATGACCAAAGATTTTGTAATACCTTTTAAAATATTTATTCCTTCTGAAAATCCATTTTTTATGTTCATTCGTAGCACAAGTATTCGTGTCTGTTAAGTGGGTTCCCTTTTCATCCCTTTTATATGTCTATCTGGTTATTTTTTATTGATTTTTCGCTCTTCTTTATCCGTTTATTTTTTTCCTGAAAGTGTTGGCATTTATCTCTAGCAGCAAGACATGAGTCACATATTCATTTTTATAAATTGTAATGGTTTGCTTTTGTATAGTTTAGGTAATCATTTTGACTTCCTTTAATAATTTTTTTCATATGAAAGAAATAGTCATGACTAATTCTTCAATATTCAATTCTCACTTGATTGCCACACACACACACACACACACACACACACACACACACACACACACACACACACACACACACACACACACATAGTTTTTTATATTTTTTCACATGTAGAAATAATTAAATGCATTGTCTTTACAATTTTTTATGTTTAGTAAATGGTAAGAACATTAGATGTACTCGTCCATATTATTAAATATAAATGTCAATTATTCTATTTACAAACACATATTTCATTTACAACTAGTAATGACTTACTTGATAAATGAGCCAAAATAAAGTAACCATTTTTAAATTCTAAAATAACATATTCTAAGACTAGAGGGAACTAAGCTCGATGTTTATGAAATTTCCTAGCTATTACAAGACAACATAAGGAAACAAATATTATAAGAAAAGAAAAATGTTAAAGAGTTTCCTGAATACATTTTCAGACAAAAACGAAGACAAGAGATCGCTCATATTCTAGTTAACTTGTAAATGATACAAATAGGATGGCTTGCAGCCTCGCCTAAAAACTAAGCTAAGCACCATTATTATATTTAGATTTCCATTTTATTTTATCATAATCCTTCCATGATATTCAAAGCCTAGTGGGTGCTAATATTGAATATTAGTAAATAGCACTGGTGCAACATAACAAAGACTTGACATTAGCCATTTCATTGATATTTGTTGACATACATATATGACAATTAGTAACGACCTGACTGAAAAACTAACTAGCTGCTTTATTATATTTGGATGTTACATTACTACCTTCTAATACTAGCAACTTCTATGGTGGATTTTTAATTTATTTCTTTGATGTTCCAAGACAAAAAAATTCAAAGACGATTAATTTAAATGTTTTTCAAGAATACACATATTACAAAATGAAATTTTCTGCATTGTTACCACTGAGTTCAATATATTATTTGAAGTATATCAAATGACATTCAAATCCTAGCAGTTGCTAATATCATAGAAGATCTCAATCATTACCTTGAGTTTGGAGGAGTTTCCCATGGCTGGATAAAATACTTTGAGCGTTGGGTGAGGAAGCTAGGGTGGAGAAGGTTGGCAGATGTTGCGGTTGAGAACGAAAGGGAAGAAAGGTGACTCAAATATGGTGAAGCTTGGAAGAAGGAGATGGCTAGACAACGCGGGGTTGCAAGTGCTATGGATTTATGGAGGAATACATTACAAGAGGGAGTTGAAGTTCATGCAGATGATGTGGAGCTTGAGCAGTCTGTGCTACTCTATCTTGGCAAGCACATGAGAGAAGACCCTTCAGCTTCTGATGAGAGTTCTTCACACAGAGAGAGGAAAATAGTCGGCGTGCATCTAAACCCACCTAGCAAGAAACCCCTCGTACTTGACTTTCCTGATAAATTTATAAGTCTTATTAACCCAATTGGCATCAATGGAATTGACCGATCTACACCCAAGAGGTACAATTTCTCATTTGGAACCTCTATGGTTGTACATGCCATTCTTGTGTTTGGAGGATTTTTTGGGCAAAGTGTGAGCATTACATCTGGGAGTGGTGTGGGACACACCTCTAGAAGTGGAGCAATCTCACAAACCATAGGTGTGTAGTTTAGTGGGATGTTGGGGACACTAGGTGTAACCACCTCAGGCCCCTTGTTGGGTATTGAAGGATCAAGAGGAGGAACTAGTGGGTCCGGAGGAACAGGACCTATGGATCTAGTAGATCTGGTGGGGGAAACACCAGAGGGAATCAAGGATCTGGATAGGGAGGGCAAGGGCCCCATCCACCACCTCAGGTATTCTTTGAGATGTCTACACATCTTCTAGATTACCAAGGAATAAAAGATGTTGCTGAACATGTACATAAGTGTGTGCTGTTATGGCGCGTGAAGGGGATCACTACCCCAAAGTGGAAGGAAAGATAATTTGGAACTATGTTGCAAGGGTGCATGCGTAGATGGTACTGAAAATATGACCCCCATCAGATGGTGGTGGATTATAATGCATTAAAGAACACCTTCTAGGTATAATTCCACATCCCTAACTTTGAGCAGAAGAGCATCGACACTCTTAAGGAAATTCAACAAGGAATGGAAAAGAGTGTGCGGGAATATGACACACGGTTTAAAACCATCTTGCCAAAGGTGTCTTATGACATCCACCCATTGCAGCATGCCCAGTGGTTTTTTTATGGGTTTCTCACACCATTTAAAAGCATATTATCGCATAAGACATTCACTGACCCGTGCGAGGCTTGGGAAACTGCCTTACACGTAGAAGTAGTTGGAAGTGTGGACATAGGAGTGAGCCCTTTTCTCAAGGCCCAGGTCACTACGATGGCCAAGAAACTTGAAAACCTATCTACTAACTCGGCACATGAAGATCGTAGTGGTCTCTGGTGTGTAGATTGTAAAGTAGAAGGGAATGCCAAGGATAGTTTCCCATGAAAGATGGTACGTGCCAAGACAGTGGGTTGTGAGATTTTTCATGGGGAATATGATGTGAGTAGGTGCCCCTTACTACAACGTGTGATCAGGAAGAATGTGTCTTGCTACTACAAGATCTGCACATCCACAACCCATGATACCAAGGATTGTAGGCTTATTGAAAAAATCCATGAGGCCATTGATCACGGTGTTCACCAGACTAGCATTAGTAGTAGCTCTAAGGAGAATGACTATTGTTATGAAGTATGTGTGGGTGAAGGGGCACGAGGAAGAGGTTTTCATGGAGGATTCCATGGTTGCGGCGGTGGTGGAGGAGGAAGAAGTGAGTTCTCGTGAGGTACCTATTACAACTGTGGGTCAACAAAAACACTACACGCTCGAATGTCCAAATCTATTACAGTGCTCGTGGTGTGGAAAGAAGCACAAGTATGAGGAGTTCCCTAAGTTATTTGATCACATGAGCCAACAGTACCAAAAGGACAAGGGCGTCGGGATGGTAAGTATAAAGAAGGATGATACGTAATGGATGCCACAAGTGGCGCATGGGTCAGGATTAGAGCCTGTCCTAGTGACAATGCGGGCAGAAGCCACATGCACTAAGGAAATACCAAGGCAGAAGATTCTATTTTTGAGAGAGGAAGTGGTACATGGGAAGTATCCAAACCATACACATCATAAGGAAGTGTACCTGGAGACTATGGATGTTATACGGAGCTTATAAAGAGAAATCTAGTGTCTTAAATAGAAGTCTAGGTAGAAAGAGCAAAGGATAAGTGTTGAGGCTCCACAGAAGGACCTGGATGAGGTTAAGGAAGTGTGAAATATGTTGAGGTAGGAGAATATCATTCCCCTGCTAAGAGAATGGATTCCAGAGAAGGTATCGAATTCCGAAGCAGAGCACAAGAGGAAGGTGTTACATACAAACCTCCCTCCCCATAGCCTCGATTATGACAAATAAATTACTCTAAATGCAGTTGTGGATGGATGGCTGTTAAGTAACATATTGATTAACATAGGAGCTGAGGTCAACATTCTAACATTGGATGCATGGCATCAAATGGGAAGTCCTACATTACAGGAATCTTTGAATGTGTTATATATGGCAAAAAAAATGAAGGAATTTCCCATTGAGGTCCTGAAGGATGCAGTTATCACCATTCAAGGGCAAATTTTACTAGGGAATTTGAGGTCTTGGCACTCGCAGAGGCTAAAAATTTCCCAGTATTTCTTGGGTGCCCATGGTGCTATAAAAACAATGCTGACCTGAGGTTCAATAAGGGATACATTAGCTTTGAGAAAAAGGAAGAGCAGGTTATCATCCCCTTGGTAGATGGGAAGTCGGCACCATACACAAAACCCTTGGGAGAAGAGGTCCTTGATAGGATCTATGTGTGCTCCGTAAGAGACCCTGAGGTTATTCACCCTATAGAAGGGGTTATCCAGTTTGAGGATGCTTAGTCCATGAGTGACACCACTAGCATGGCATGTGATAATTTGGTGCATGAGACTCATGATTTGGTTGCACAACAATTAAGAGGGTCTGTCACATGAGTGACCAAGACATGATTACATAGGTGCCTAGGAGGGAAGAAGCTACCAAAGTACTCTGGAGGAGCCTACCCTGAGATCTTTTTACATAAGATGGAAGCTCAGTGGAGGAATGAGGATGAAAGAAAAGGGATGTTAAAATATGTCTTGCTCGACACTGCAGCATGGTGGTGGGCTACACACCGTAAGAGCCTCTTAGAATGGCACGGGGTGAGAATTGCCTTCTCTATTTGGTTCTCTAGAAACAACATGCCCACTGCCATTAGAGACTATCATGGTAAGAAACCTGCCTCTTTCCATATCTAAGCTTGTGAGAGGGCCTGGAGGGAAAGTGTAGAATCTTTACCACATTCCGTATGGGTACATAAGCTATATTATACATTACAAGATTATGCATGCACATGGTATGTCAAATCTAAGACATACCGCTAAATAGGAAATTGGAAAGACTTAGCGGCTAATCTCGCCCAAGCATTTGAATATCGAAGCATGAAACCATTGGTGGATAAGGCATTATAGATGGTCAAGTTCCTTACGATGGGGGATAGTGAAATGGAAAAAGACAAGCTACTAGACTTTCAAGGGGAGCCAATCTTGTAGGAATGCTTTAGTGAAGATGAATCTGAGGAGGAACAATTTGAGCGTGCATGTACAGAAAAACAAAGAGGGAAGACGGTGTATTTCATCGATGGTGAGGAGATGGAGAATCTATAGGTTAACCATTCTTTAGGTACACGTGAAGTTATAGATAATGCTGATGAGCGAGCACGCGCTACTATGAGCCTTTGAAGATGAAGAAAGTTAACATTGGGTTGGAAGCAAAACCTAAGGAGGCTATCATTGGAGACTATTGGTCAGAGAAGGAGGTCTCTAAAATAATTGATCTGTTATGCAAGTTCCAATATTTATTCCCACGCGGGTATCATGAGCTCAAAGGCATCCACCATTCCTTGGGAGAAATGAGGATAAAGCTAAAGCAAGGTGTGTGCCCAATCAAGAAGAGACCATACCGGATGAATCCTAATTTATGCATAAGGGTCAAGGAGGAGATAGAAAAAATGATAGCCTTAGGTATCATTGAATCTATGGAAGAGTCAGAATGGATAATCCTAATGGTAATTAGTATCAAGAAGGATGGGAGGATAAGCATATGTGTTGATTACATGGACTTGAATGCAGTATGTGTCATTTATCCTTTCCTAACCTCATTCACTAAAGAAATCTTCAAGGGAGTGGCAGGGTGCAAAATCTTCTCCTTCACGGATAGGTTCTCCGGCTATCACCAGGTAAGGATTGCAAAGGAAGACTAGAGAAAGACAACTTTTTCCACTGAATGGGGAAGTTTTTCCTATACGGTCATGCCTTTTGGGCTAAAGAATGTGCCTGCTGTATTCTCATGCATTGTGGTGCAAGCATTCTAGGACTTCATCCATAAGTTTCTTCAGGTTTATCTAGATGATTGGACCATGTATGGGATGCTCAAGGACCATTGTGATAATTTAAGGTTGATGTCAGAGAGGTGTCGGTAGTTAATAATATTGCTCAACATCAAGAAGTGTGTCTTTGCTACCCCATTTGGAACCTTGTTGGGACATATCATATGTAAAGAAGGCTTACTAGTGGATCTCGCCAAAGTTGTAATAATTGTGGGGCAGGGGGAGCCTAGTAGTCAAAGTGTAGTGTGTTGATTTATTGGGCATATGGGATACTACAGGAAGTTCATCAAGGGGTATGCTAAGATCGCCACGCCTTTAGAGGAATTTCTTAGACATAAAAGTGCCTTTCATTATGGAGAAGCACATCAGAAGGCATTACACACTTTGAATGATAGGATTGTCACCACACCTATATTACGCTTCCCTTCTTCGGATAAGCCTTTCCATGTTCATGTGGATGCCTCAGGAACAACCATTGGAGCAGCACTTGTAAATCCTGGTAAGGGGATTATTGAGCATCTCTTGTGCTTTGCAAGACAAAATTTAACACTAGAAGAATAGAATTATACTACTACTAAGCGCAAGGCACTGTCCATGATCTACATGCTTCATAAGTTCAGGTAGTATTTGTTGGCAACTCCATTTATATTCTATACACACCACATGATGCTGAATTATTTCGTAAACAAACCAGTCCTACAAGGTTACATATGTCGATGGGTCCTGTTGTTCTACGAATTTGAGTTCACAATGGCTATCAAACCAGGAAAATGTAATTCCAGACCTGATAATTTATCTAGAATTGATTCAGGGGAGGACGTGCAAAGCTGTAAGGATACCATGCGAAATGCTCAATTGTTTAGGTTATGGCACGCGCCCTCCGACTTAGAAGATATTACATTATTTCTCAAAACAGGTGTGGCACTAGAGTGAATGAAGGCATTGGAATGAAAGTAGTTAGCTATATGTGCCACACCCTACATGTTGATTAGTGGGGATTTATACAAGTTAGGATGTGATGAGTTTTTGCGCCGGTGTGTGCTAGAACATGATCACCTAGCTATCATAGAGGAGGTGCAAGGAGGAAGTGTAGTTGGGAATTATGCAGGTGATGCCACTGCACACAAGATATTTCTAGCTAGATTATGGTGGCAGACCTGGTATGAATATTGTAAGGAGTATTGCAAGGTGTGTGATCATTATCAGCGCACTGGAAAACTAGGGAAAAGAGATGAAATTCCCTTGTGCCCTATTCCCAACACTAAACCATTCACGAAATGGGCTATAGACTTTGTAGGCCTATTGGTGAGAAAATTTGTCCAGTAGAAAAATCTATGGACTTCTTGCCAAAACTCTGGGAATCTAAGTCTCTCTACTTAAACGGTGCAACTACCGTATGTGCATCCAAGAGAAAAGTGGATGTCCATGGTGGCCTTTCCACCGGGGATCCAACAGGGCCACTCCAGTGACCTTGTAGAAAATGCTTGTAGTTATCTGCAAGAGAGGAATTTGCTATGGAGGTCTGAAAGGGAGTGAGAAAATAGATAGGAGAACTAATGTTGCGAGAAGGAAATGAGATTCCCGCATGCACCAGTTAGAAACTTCAATACATGTATTCAAATTTCAGAAGGAAACAAATATGCAAAACAACTACAAGACTAAATAGAATTTATTGATCGTAAAGTACCAATTAACTCCTCAATCAAAGAGGCTAAAATTCCTTCTTCCTTTATTGGAGCTCAAGAAGAATTTGTACATTTGTGTGGGGATGGAAGAAATTTAAGAGTGGAAGGAAGTAGATATTTCCTTTGCTTTCTATAGGTACAATGCACTCTCTAGTTTATAAGATCAATCGCCAACCCTTTGCAATGGTATGAAGAAGCCATTAAATAATCTGTAAGAAATGGTTACAATTTATTCATCATTCACGTCCGTTCAGATTCTTGATTTGCGAAGAAACGCCAATGGTGGAAAAACCATATTTTCATAATGTAGGCGTTACATTTGTTTTGTAACTTTGAATTTGAACCATCCACCTGGGAGAATTTTACTGGAGCGGGCGTGGGGTGTGCCTTTTGCATTTTGAGATTTTTTTAGAATTTGGCATTTTCTGACTGTTTGGTCTGCCCACCCGATTTTGAATTTTAGGCTTGACACATGTCTTGATCTGAGTGGTGATGGAGTCGTGGCTTAATTTTATGATTTGGACTCTTTTTAGAAAAATTATCTGAACTTCAAAGTTCTCTGCCGATCCGCTTCCCCACTTGATGATTTTGCAAATTTTTACTCCATTATAGAAAAAAGGCTCAAAACCTTAAAGTTCTCTGTTGTCCCGCTCACCCACTTTGAATTTTCAACATGGGCTCAAGACTTTAGTGGAGTTGTGGAGCATTTTATAACTCTACTTCACTTTTGGAAATAAAACCAAATTTCCAAAAGCACTCCGATGGCCCGCCTTCGCACTTGAATTTTCCATGTGGGCTCAACGTTTGACTTTTTCCTTGTTCTCGGTGGAGCCACGGTTCAAATTGCAAATTTTACTCCATTTCAAAAAAAGTCTCAAAACCTTAAAATTCTCTGCTGACCTGCTCACCCGCTTTGAAATTTTAATGGCGGGCTCAACATTTGACTTTTTCATTTGTATGATCGGGGCCACGGGTCACTTTACCACTTTATGCCTTTCATGGAAACAAAACCAAAATTCCTAAAGCTTTCCGTCGACCCACCTCCACATTTCTAACTTTTTCAAAGTAGACATCAACACGTGGCCTCACCCTAATGCTCACGGGGGTGTGTTTCACTTCATAACTTTACGCCCTTTTGAAATAAGGTAAAGTACCTAAAGTGTCCTGACGACCTGACTCTTCATTTTTGAAATTCCCAAGGTCCACGTGTTTTCTCGTGGGCCTTGGGTATATTTTAATACTTTAAGACTTTTTCCATAGTGCCTTAGAACACAAAAATGATCCACCTTTCTGCCAAATAGCCAAATAGCCAATCAGAGCCTTCCGGGGCTGCGGGGGCCAACTAACATTTTTGCTAAAATAACAAAAAAGTTAAGTTTGCAAAACGACATGTCCTGCCACATCCAATTAGAAATGTCCACGTACCCATGGATACTAGGGATAAAAATTTGACAGAAAAAAAATGCTGATCATTCACGACTGTGGAAGAATGTAGAGAAGAAGAAAACTCTACCAATTCGAGCCTGATTTTTATATTTATTTCACGAACCAAGGAAGTGAAGACAATACAAGGTTTGACGATCCATGGCTATAAAAAAGAGGAGCAATTTCATTCAAATGGAGGCTGCAATAGAATTACAGACAGGGAGACATAAAATTCCTCAAAACATGCATATTTGAGAGTTTAAACAATTTCTAGGCATGGATTTCTCTATCTTTTCAGGCTTCCAACTTTACTTGAACACCTCTGGAGGGTGTGAGCTCAATTTTTTTAAATTTTTCTTGGGAAATGAAGGGGATATTTTTCGGGGAAAATAGCTGGCTCTAGCTTTGAGATATGACATGGACTAAGCATAGTGAAGACATGACATGGGAAGCCAGAATCTCAATTTTTAGACCATATAATTCGTTGACCAGTTCCTTATCCATTGGGCTTTGCAGAGTGATGTACAAATTCAATAAATAATGATCAGAAGAAGGAAACACACAAGCACACACAACAGGATGGGAAACAAAACCACACAACGGAAATGAACATGCACCTATGGTACAAGGTGGGGGACAACCCACTTTCAGTAATGATACAATTTTAGGTCTTTCCCACTTTGAGGAAATTCTAGTGGTGTTCCATCCAAGTATGAGAGAAGAAAAATGTTCTCACCTCAAGCTTCACAAATTTGGAATGGGCCGAGCCATAATGAATCAAACTTTCCATGGCTGCCATTTGGTTCTCTTCTCTTGTCCCATAGCAAGATGAAGTCTCCAAATTTGAATTCTCTTGCCTTGGCCCTCTTATCAAAAAATTTCTTTACTTTCAATTAGTGCTTCTTAATGTGATCCACCACTTGGAGTCTATTTTCTTCCAGCTTCTCAAGAAAGAGGATCCTCTTGTCAATGGAATCCTTGTACTAACCATCTTCTATTGCTTGTAGCATCTTGAGAGATGGCATCTCGATTGTGAGAGGAATTTCTGCTTCAACTCCATACATCAGTTGGAATGGTGACATACCTATTGCCTTCTTGGGAGTGATCCTATCCACCCACAATGCATCGTACAACCTTTTGTTCCAATTCCTTTGATTCTCATTTTCAAGCTTGCGGACAATGGTCACAATGTTCTTGTTGCTTGATTCGGCATGTCTGTTTCCTTGTGGATAGTAGTTAGAAGAATGCGATAGGGAGATTCCATAGCTATAGAAAAATTCAGTCATCTCTCTTGAAGATAAATAGGTAGCATTATCTGCTACAACTTTCTGTGGCACCCTAAAATGGACAATGATATTTTCCTTAATGAAATTGCATACTGTTTTAGTGCTAGCTTGTTTGGACGGAATGGCTTCCACCCATTTGGTGAAATAGTCTGTTGTTGTGAGTACATAGGTGTGCCCTATGCTTGAATGAGGGTTCATAACACCAATGAAGTCTAGCCCCCACTGCTGAAATGGTTCTTCAATAACCATAGGCCTAAGTGATAATGCAGTGAGTTGTGGTCATCCAACAAATTGTTGGCATGCTTTGCATTTAGAAACCCAATCTTGCGTGTCTGTAAAGATGGTGGGCCAATAATACCTTCCTCAAAGGATCTTGTGTGCAGTGACCATTGCTGAAAAATTTCCACCACATGCTTGATCATGGTATGCTTTAAGCTACTTTCCTTGTTTCTCTCTATCTACATATTTGAGGAAACAACCATCCAGGCCTCTTCTATAAAGTGCATGATTCCAGATTACAAATTAAGCTACCTTCCACTTGAGTGTTCTTATTTTCTTGTAATCAAGATGGGGAGGGAATTCTCCATAAGTTATGTAATAGGAAATATCAGCATACCACTCATCATTAGTGGTGACAAAGAGAACCTGTGGGTTGTCTTCTGAATAAGTTGAACAAGCACAATTTTCTTCGCCATGTCAAGCTTTGAGGGTTTCATCTTTAGAAATAAACTTTTTCAAGACATTTCCCCTTACCAAATTGGAGGTTCGAATCTCCAAGTCATATTCTTTAGTCTTGGCAATCTAATTCCCTATTTTAGCTCTAGGATCATGTTGTGTCAAGATGGAATTGATTGCACTGCTAGAGACCATCACCACCATATGGGAATGGAGGATGTAAAACCTGAAGTTTTTTACAACCTTGACAACTGCATAGGCATGCTTCTCTAATTGGATGTATTTTAGCTCATGCTTTTTCAAAGGACAACTCATGAAAGTAATAGGTTCTTTCACACCTTCATCATTTTTCTGAACTAGTACTGCAAAGAGTGTATGTTCTAATGTATAACAATACATAATGAATTCTTTGTTAAAATCAGGAGATACAAGAGTCAGATCCTTGGCAATGGATTTCTTGATTTCTTTGAATGTTTCTTTCCCTTCATTGTTCCATTTGAAATTTTCTTGAGGTTTCATCATGGAAGTGATGTGCTTTGTCAATTCATCAAATTCAGGCACAAAACGACGAAGAAAGTTCACATTTCCATAGAATGAATGAACTCCTTTCTTGCTTGTGGGCATGGCTAATGCTTGAATGGATCTAATCCTCTCAGGATCAATGTGTGTTCCATGTTTGTTCACAATGTACCCCAATAACTTGCCTTCTGTGACTCCAAAAATGCACTTTTTCGGATTTAGTGATATCCCATGTTTCCTACACCTTGCAATTACTTGTTCTAAGTGATAGATATGATCTCCCCTCTTCTTTGAAAATATAGTGAGATCATCAAGATATATGAAAATGCAATGCTTCAGATCTTTGAAGGCTAGATCGATTGCCCTTTGGAATTTAGCTCTTGCATTGATTAGGCCAAAAGGCATTTTGTTGTAGGAAAAAGTGCCCCAAGGTGTTGTGAAGGATGTCTTGGTGTGGTCCTCCTCTACCACTTTGATTTGACTATATCCTGAGAATCCATCAAGTAATGAAAGCATCTCAGATCTAGTGACTTCTTACAAGATATGGTCCATGATAGGAAGAGGATAATTTTCCTTCAGTGATTCCTAGTTAGGGTTGCGAAAATCTACACATATCCTTATTTCACCATTCTTCTTCCACACTGACACAATGGTAGCCACCCACGTTGAATAATGGATTGGGAAAATGATCCTTGCATTAATAATCTTTGTTACCTCCTCCTTGATGGTATCAACAATCTTTGGTTTGTAAGGCCTTTGTTTCCTTCTGAAGGGCTTAACACCCTACTTCAAAGGAATTGAGTGATGCATTTCCTTTGGATGGAAGGATTTGAGTTCATCATAAGAGTAGGCCAAGACATCTGAGTATTTCTTGAGTAATGCAACAAACCTTCTCTTTTCTTCAGGTGAGCAACATTTTCAAATATTGACCATCATTGGCTCTTCCGAGGTACCAATGTTTTCTTTATAAAAATCAGCTGGGCACCAAGAAGATTACTTTTCTTTCTCTTGAATGAATTTTTCATGTTTGTAAAAGAGGTCTTCCAAAGAGACTAGGCCTTTGGGAATTTTGTTCCCTTTCAATTTGATTACTCCCTCATCATCAATCCCTTCTTTCTCATCTTTAGGGAATGCTTCTCAGTGTGGATTTTTACCTCCTTCAAAGAAGAGATTATTGAAATTATCCCTTTTCTCTAAAAAGGCTAGAATTTGGTTATCGTCATTGAAGATTTACCAATGATTTTCATTGTCTGGTACACTAGGCCTGAATACCATTTCAATGGTCACTTTTTCTTTACCAAAAAAAGGATGAGGTGTCACTAGGGAAGCTGACACTGCAAGAGAATTATACCTTTCATTCTATTCCCTTAGAATAGCTTCAATGGAAAATGCATCAAAATATTCAATCCAGTCCCACACTCTATTTCTGTAATGCTGGAGTCTTGTATTCTTCACTTGATATTGTTGGCAGTCCTAATTTACTACAACCTTTGCATCACCACAGCATCTCATTTTCTTGATTCCTATGTCCTTTGCTACATTCATGCCTAAGAGTTGTGCTTCATACTCTGCAGTGTTATTTGTATTATCAAATTGCAGCTTGTAGGCAAATGGGTACAACTCATTGGAAGGAGAGTACAATACTACACCAGCTCCTAAGCCTACTTTGGAATGACTACAATAAAATTCAATTGTCCAAATTTGATCTTCCTCTTCCTCCATGATAATTGGGACGTTCTCCTCTTTTTTTGATGTGAGGAAGTAGTTTCCTAGCCCAAAATATTGAAAGAGAATGTTTGCTTTTGGATCATCAGAGTTTCTTACTATGAACTTCATATTTCTTACTGGTACCAACTTCTTCATCTCACCTCTTACTCAGATAGTTTCAAATGACCAATCCATTTTTATTTCTCCACCCAGGTCTTTGTAGAAACTCCTACTTAATAACATACCAAAGGATGTTGGGATGTCTACTACCAGTATGGTCAGGAGCACCTTCTTGTCTGGAAAATTAGCTAGTCCTACCTGTGCATATTTGATTCTTCCTACCAATGGAACTTGTTTATATTCCATTGAGTAGTAGGTGCCATTTACCCTGGTCAAGGTGAGGCCTAGAGAATTTACAACTTTGGCTGGAATCACATTGTCTGAGGCTCCTGAATCTTTGATAAAATTATTTAGCTAGAAGCCTTTAATGAGGAATGATAGGTAGAAAGGTTCAACCCTGTTGGTTTTGGAGGCAGTGAGGGCTAGCATGTTTTTGGAAGGTGGTGTGGATGGTGTGGGAAGTAAGCCTTTAGAATTTGGACTCAAGGATACAGGGTTAATGAACTGCTATAATGAATCTATCAAACTGGCAGGATGTGTTTGTAGGTATTCTATTTTTGAGAGCTGGACTTTTGTTTTTCTTGCATGTTCCACAAAATAAAATGGGGTTATGGTGGCCAAGGAAGAGGTTCCATAAATGGAGGAATATTTACATGGTAGAGGCTTTGCTACTTCGAGTGTTGAATTCTCTTTTTCAGGTGAAATAATTGGCTTGGAAGGGGGTGAGGGTGTAGCTTTTGATTGAACCTTAGATGTTTTTATAGGAACAACATTTAAAGGAGAATTATTCTTAGTAAATTTTGAGCTGAGAGAAGAATTAGATGACTTAATTTGCATAGTAGTATGATCCATGAAAAGGAGTGAGTCTGGTTTTTCTTTGGTTGATTCCAAAGAAGGTGGTAATGGTGATCCTTTGCAGATGATTTTATTTTGTACGACCTCTGGAGGTCAATTTTTTTTATTCTTCTTATCCTTTACTACAACTGTTGAGGATGAAGCACCTTTCTTAGATTGTGCACGAGTGAAGACAACACATGAGAAACTTGGAGCTTCTTCATCTTCATCATCTTCATCATCAACATACTAAATTAGGCCATTTTACATATCAACTTCCTCAATCTCGAGATAGTTTTCATAATCTTCCATATTTTCTTTCTTAGTTTCATCAATTTCTACTTCCTCCTCCAGATTTTGGGTGTCACAAATGGAATTGACTGGTGGTGATTCAAGAGCAAGCTGATGAGGAGGTGGAGCGATCCTTGGCCTATCTAGAGGGTTTGGTATCTTTGAAGCATTTCACATTGTGATCTGAGATAGCTTCTTCTTCAAGGAAACCAAGTCATTTTCCATTTTTTGGAACATCGGATTTGTGGTGACTGAGTTTGAATTCTGACCCTTTTTCTTTCCATTTGGGCCTTTCAGCTTCCTGGAAAGGATTAGATCATCATCAATTTATATTGCAAAGTATTGGGCTTCCCTCAATGTTCTTGGTTGGGCTCGTCCGAGGAAGAAACCTACTTCTGATGACAAAGCACTGATGAAAACCCTCTTCAAAATATTTTTAGGAGGAACCACATCTTTAGGGATCCTTCTTATCACTATACCATATCTTTCTACAAAGTCCCTCATTGACTCAGAGGTTTCTTTCTTCATTTGTACCAATTGGACCAAAAGATCCTGACAATCTTCTGTCTTCTTGAAATTGTGTTCGCATGCACTTATTATATCTTCCTAATAGGTGACAGACCTTGGGGGTAACATGTAGAACCATTCAGAAAATTTCTCTTGAAGTGACTCCACAAAGAGCCAAACTAACACATCTTCATCCTCAACACCCAACACATCGTAAGAAGTGATAAATTCTGCTACATGCTCCTCATGGAGTTGAGAACCATCCCATTTGAATTTTGGGAAGTTTTTTCTCGAGCCTCTCGGTAGCTCATGGAGTGGTTGGGGAAGACTAAGTGGACCGATGTTTCTTCCCCATGGTATATTAGGCCTACGGACCTCATGATCATGATCCCCCATTATATTTCTATTTCTAGCTTCCAACCTTGCTAATACTGTGGCTTCTACTGCTGCTCTTTCATTTTCTTCGGCTCAGAGTCTTTCAATTTCTTTGAGTTGAGCTCTTATTTCTTCTTCAGCTCTTGCCTCTCTTTCAAGATCTTCAAAAGTGGGGTCAGTTTGTCCTCCTTGCCTCTATTTTTGGGTGTATCTTCTATCCACCAGCTTGAAAATCTATGCTCTTCTTTGTGGTGCTAGAATTTGTCTTTGTCTTTCCAATTCAGCAGTGTGTTCTTCTTCAAGGTCCAGAATTCTCATGGCAGTGAAGTAGTGATTGGAACTTTATCTATTATGCCAGATAGCTTCTCTTAGATCTAAAGAAATGTCTTCTTGGATATGGAAGAGAAATTTGTGTTTTTCAATAGGAGGGTTTCCCAGGACAGCCATGATTTGAATCCATGTGGCTCATATTCTAGAATTTTTTTTTTGAATTTTGAATTTTCTGACCTTGCAGTAATTGGGGGGCTGGGGGAGCCTACTAGTCAAAGCGCAGTGCACATATTTCTTGGGCATACAAGATATTACAGGAAGTTCATCAAGGGGTATGCCAAGATTGTTGTGCCTTTGGAGGAATTTATTAGGCATAAAAGTGCCTTTCATTGGGGAGAGGCGTAGCAGAAGGGCATTCGACACTTTGAAGGATAGGCTTGTCACCACACCTATATTAGATTTCCCCTTCCTGGGATAATATTTTTCCATGTTCATGTGGATGCCTCAGGAACAACCATTGGAGCAGTACTTACACATAGCCTAGTGAGGAAATTATTTATCATCCCTTGTTCTTTGCAAGATAGGAAGCTAACATCAAGTAGAGCAAAACTATACTACGATTGAGTGCGAGGCATTGTCAATGATCTACGCACTTCATAAGTTTGGACAGTATCTGCTGGAAACTCCATTTATATTTTACACTGACCATATGGCATTCTAAATTATTTAGTGAACAAGCTTATTCTACAAGGGTGCATATGTCGATGGGTCCTGTTGTTCTAGGAATTTGGGTTCATACAGTGGTCTTTCAAACATAGGAAAGAGTAATTCCAGACCTCGACCACTTGTCTAGAATTGATTTAGGGGAGGACGTGCGTAAATCATTGAGGATACCATGCCAGATGCATCAATTGTTCAGGTTATGGCATGTGCCCTCTAGAATTAGAAGAATAGTATATGTGTTTTTCAGGACAGGTGTGGAACCAGAGGGGATGCAAGACATTGGGAATGAAATCAATTAGTCCATACACGTACCACACCATACATGTTAATTAGTGGGGATTCTATATAAGTTGGGACGTGATGAAGTTTCTGCGCCTGTGTGTGCTAGAGCATGGGCACCTAGCTATCATGGAAGAGGCACACGGAGGAAGTGCAGGTGGGCATTATGCAGGTGACGCCAATGCACATAAAATATTGCTAGATGGATTATGGTGGTAGACCATGCATGCAATATTGTAAAGAATATTACAAGGCGAGTGGATCATTGTTAGCGCATTGGAAAACCAGGGTGAAGAGATGACATTCCCTTGCACCCTATTCCTAGTGCACGAAACCATTCAAGAAATGGGATATAGACTTTGTGGGCCCTATTACACCAGCCACGCATAGGACCGGTAGATCATAGTATATACTCACTTGATTATTTGACAAAACTCTGGGCAAACACAAGTCACCAACTAAGGACTGTAAACAGTGGCTACCACAGCTATGTTTCATATGGGAGAAAATTATTATCATGGTATGGTGCCCTTTGAGTTTGACTGGGGATCCAACAGGTGCACCCCATTGACCCTGTAGAAAAGCTAGTAAGTTATCTTGCTAACAGAGGATACTTTGTCTATGAAGGTCTGAAAGGGAGTGAGAAAATAGATAGGACAACTAATGTTGCAGGTAGGAAATCAGATTCCTGCACACACTAGTCAGAAACTTCAACAAATGCATTCGATGTTCAGAAGAAACAAGATTGGGATGCAAAGTATGGCAACAAGTTTTACGAGACTTAATAGAATTGTAACTCAAAAGTTAAAGTAAGGCCAACCATTTCAATCTCCTGTAATCAAAGAGGCTACAATGTGGAATTCTTCCTTGTATTGGATGCTCAAACGAATAATGGTTGATACATAATGTGTGGAATGGAAGAAATTTAAGAATGGAAAGGAAAGTAGAAGAAAACCAAGGCTATCTCCTTTGCTTTCTTTAAGTACAATCCACTCAATCAAGTTTACAAGATCAATAACTTTACATAAAACCTTTGCAAGGGCATGAAGAAGCCATTAAATATCTTGCATGGTTATAACTTCTTTGTTAGCAACTCAAATGGTTACAATCTTAGAATCCAGTCATTCAATAGTCAAGGAATCAGATTCTTGATTCGCGAAGAAACGCCAATGGTAGAAAAAACCAGATTTTCATAATGCAGCCGTTACACTTGTTTTGTAACTTTGAATTTGAACCGTTCATCCCATTTAAACCAGATACGTGAGAAAAATTTACTGGGGCAGGTGTGGAGGATGCCTTTTGCATTTTGACAAACTTAATGAGAGATTTGGACATTTTTTACAGTTTATGGTCCGCCCACCCGCATTCAATGAATATGGTAGAAAGCCTGACACGTGGCTTCATGGTGAGTGGCGATAGAGTCACTCTCAATCAATTTTATCACCGCCATTTTGACTCTTTTTATCCAAAATGCGGGCTCAAAAACTGGATCAAGAAGTTACTCCTGTATATCCCGCTTCCCCACTTTGAATTTTCAATGGCGGGCATGCAAAATTTTTCCCCAGCATGATCGGGGCTGCAGGGATCATGCCTGAGAGCTGAATTTTTAGCTTTCCAAGCTTTAGAAAAAAGGCTCAAAACCTCAAAGTTCTCCGCCATTGGACCCGCTCACGCTTTGACTTTGACGTGCAGGCAAAACGATTTGAGCTTTTTTCAATGTGTGATCTTGGTGGAGTTGTACTCGAAAAGCATTTTATAACTTTACTTAACTTTTGGAAATAAGGAATCAAATTTCCAAAAGTGTCTCCAATGACAATCCGCCTATTGCGCTTTGACTCTTTTGCATGTGAGAACTCAATGTAGTTGACTTTTCCTTGTGTCTGAGCGGAAGTTACGGATATCAACATTGGTAACTTTAATAGGCCATTTTAATGAAAATGGCTCAAAAGCTTCAAATCTCCCTGAGCATCCGCTCTCACCTGCTTTTACTTTTCAATGACGGGCTCAACATTTGAATTTTTCATTTGTATGATTGGGGTCGTAGGTCACTTTACAACTTTACTAGCCCTTTTTACATGGAAAGGTCTGTCCAAAATTACTAAATGGTTCTGCGGACTCAGCCTCCTCCAATTATGACTTTTTCAAACCAGTGCATTATTGTATGGCCTCATCGTGGATGCCCGTGGGGGTAAAAGAGAATTTCACTTCTTAAGAAATCTACGCCCCGTCATTCCACAAATGTGGAAAGTATCCTCTTGAAGTCTCAGATGACTTTAGAAGAAAAGCTTCTCCATTTTCCATGATAGATTCCCAATGCAACTCCAAAAGTTCTAGCTCATCGGGCCTTAGGGATCTTGTGTCCAAAATTGACCTTACAAGGTTCGACTCCATGGCCATAGAAAGATTGACACTTTATACATTCAAATGAGGTCTCAACAATAGAATTTTCACGCGTCCAATATCCAAAGAGTACAATGAAAAGCACTTTTGCAAAAACGGCACTGCAAAACTGGAGTTACCGTTTAAAAACTTACAAGCTTTTAATATTTTTCTCTGATATTTATTTTCAGTTGCCACTAAATCCAACTTAACTTGATGTTTCCTTCACCACATGGATAAAAATTAAAGGGAGCTCAAAAATTTGACTGTAGGAATCAAAATGCTTAAAGCCCTCATTCAGTGACCATGGGATAATGACCAGGGCTAAGAAGAACAAGCTTTAAGCCCTCATTCGACCATTGCGATTTTGATTTTTCTTTCAGGAACTAAGGAAGTAAAGATCTAAAACAACTTCTTGCACAAAAACCATGAGCTGGATAAACCACAGGAGAATCGGGTTTCCCAGTGGAGATCTCTTAGAAATCCAATAGTTGCAACAAAGGTAATACCACGTTTTCATGCCTTCCTGGCATGAATCCTGATGGTAAACCGGTGTGCTTCCCTGTAACAATAACAAATAGGCATTTTGGAGAGTTTAAACAATTGCCTCCAGAAATGGTCGATTTTCTAGTCTTTGTTAGGCAAAATCCAACCTTCCTTGAAGATCTCTAATGGGCAAGCTACTCAAAATTTTTGACCAATTTCTTCTTGCTAAATGAACACATCTTTTGCGGGGAAAATCCAATGACCTTATTGCCCCAGCCACTTATAGGAATATACTCGTTGATTCAATCATTTGATACAAATTAAACTTACAAGGCAGGAAGATGTGAACAAGTCAATCTTATCAGCTTTGATAACTAGTGGAACTAACCAGATCGTACCAAGTTCAAGAATTAAATGCTATGGGAGAACCATGATTAATAAGGTATGAGAAGAAATTGCATTCCAGAATACATCATTCTACAATGCTAAGGGTACACTTTACTTACAAATGAGAAATAAGGATCACGATTTTATTGAAGGAACCTCATGGTGGCAATCATGAATGAGACTGGGCCTTGCTTATTATAGGCAAAACTAACAATATATGAACCAGTCGAAGGCATTTAGCATCAAGCCATAATATTGAGCGGAATACACTTAGTCATCAAAAATTTCGTCAAGACAGCCTAGATTTAGGAGAGATACTAGGATGACAACAATTTGTCTAGCACGTTTTCATAAGAATACTCAGGAAAGAACTATTTTTAAAACTATGAATAATATCTTCACAATGTCTGAATTGCATGATTAGTGTGGAGCTTGTCCTGACAGGGGTTTAAGTCCTAGTTAGCTTCCACCACTGATAAGTGTGACTTAGGAGGGAGATACCTAGCATGAAAAAACACTGGAGGAAAGTAATTGACTTGCTAATCTAACCTTAGTGAATCCTCCTGGATGAGAGATGATTCTTAGCCAGGTGGAGCAAGATACACTGAGAAAGCAAAATCAAAAAAGCAAGGCATGATCACCACATTAAGAACAAGTAATTTGAGGTTAGGTAAATGGTGTTTTTATATGATTTCAATTTTCTACACCATCCTGGGAAGTTGAAGGTCCATTGGCTAGGGCCCTATATTATCTCGTGTATACTTGATTTAGATGCATGCCAGTTAAAAGCTTTGAATGGAACGATATTACTAGGTCACTTTAATGGAAGTAGCCTAAATCCCTACTATAAATAAGTCTTCTTGGTGTTTGTAATAAGGCAATATTGCCAGATAGTTTAGGACTTCCCTTTTTGCATTTCTTTCTTGTGTTTCCCCTTTCTTTTGTTTGTTCCCTTTTTTGTTTTGTTTTGCACTTTGGGTGCCGGTAACCTCATTACTTTTTGAAAGGCTATGTATGCAGAGAGGACCGCACATCCATTTAAGTGTGGGGTGGAGTAATTTGCAGAAGTAAAGGATAACACGACAAAGGAAGATGCATCAAATGTCCCAGTTGAAGAAAGGAAAGCGCGTGAGATTGAAATAAGTGCATGGAAGGAAGATGAACAGGAATGGTTGGTGTTAAAATAGATTTATAGAGGATCCACGTACTTGGAAGGAAAAGTGCATAAGCGACATGAGGTAGGCGAAGGCAAGAATCAAGTCAAGGATAGAAGAAGTGTTGTCGGTCTGTTAAAGAAGCACGCGTAAGAGTCTTTAGTCAGATAGATTGGTTGCATGCCAAAAGGTTGTAGGTTTTTCCGCGTAAGGATGGGCACGTGAGTGAAAGTGCTTAAGGCTGACTTAGTGGCAAGAATATGCAATTAGTGTTGAAGTATGGTGGTAGGTGAAGTAGCATTTAATGCTGAAAAGAAGGAAAAAACTATAAATAAGAGGTCGGGCACTTCATTATTTTACATTGCAAATACAAAGAAAGAAGATCTCTTGTGAACTAGGGTTTCTAGAAGTTATTTGTGTGAAGAAAAAGCTTTGAGAAATTTAAGCGTGAGTGATCAGATTTGATCTGCAAACCAGTAGGAAGGAAGTTCACAAGAAAGGAATGGAAGTTGTGAGGGAGCGCCATCTGGTGTGAAGGGTTATTCTAGTTAGGGTTTGGCAGCTAGGGCATGGACTTAGAGGTGGTTTCTTCACAAAATTGAGATCCAAGATTGGAAAGAGTAGAAGAGCGGAGCAAGTAGCAGAAGTTGAAGTATTCAGTTAACCTGAACCATGGCACCCAAGAAGGTAACCATTTCCTCGAAGAAACAAAAGGGAAAGGGCAAGACAGAAACAAACCTCTGCTGCCACCTACAGTACAAATGAAGAATGGTATGTTGAGGATGCAATACCCAGATGGGGTATTTCTTGGAAAAGATTAGGTGTCCCACCTTTTGAGAAAAAATGACTGTGAGCGATTATAATCACCACACCAGCACAACGGAAAAGGAAATGGCTTTGGAGTTAGTACACCCAACAAACAAGAGGACACTAGAATGGGCATGCCCATTTACAGGACGAAAAAGTAAAAGTAAGGTTGGGGAAGGCAGGGTTGTTACAACTCTATGAGTTACCATACTTCGGTAAGCTAGAGCGCCTCTACCAGTGGTTGATGTCACGCGTGCATGAGGACCAATTTTATTTTGTGGGGCGCAAGATGTACATAACTCCCCAGTTGATCTCAAAATTCATAGGCCTCATTTGTGAAGGGGAGAGTATAGAGGATGACCTAGAGGACAAGGAGACCATCAAAGAAATTGTCTCCACATATGACTACAAGAAGGGGTTGCGATACTTTGACATCGCCGATATTCTAGACCTTGTGATGAGGATGGCCGCGTCCCTGGTGACAAAACTGAATGATCAAGAGATATGAACGCAAGTGAATAAGGCATGGCTAAATGTATGACAGAGGATATCGGAGGACACCATTTACAACTTGTCCAATTTCATCGCAGATGAGATCATAAGCAGCACGCAGGAAGGCGACAAAATACTTTATTGCAACGTCCTCCTCACAATTGTGTTTTTACAAATCGGAGTGCCCGATGGGTTGGATAAATTTGTTTGGGATTATCCAGAGGAAGATCCATTGCCCGCAAAGAGATTTTCCAAGTATACTTGTGAGACCATGACGGCCACTCACAAGGTGTGCTTAGAGAAATGTTAAAATCACATGAGGGATGCGTTCGGGGCAGAAGGAGGATTCCAGAGAAACTACCAGTGCTTTTGGAAAAAGAAGCAAAATTTGCGGTGTACCAGCACTTCTGCATTGGAAAATTCAAGTTGGCGGATGAGACAATGAGCCCCTGGTGCAAGCTCCCTTTTTCCTTCACTGCATAATACTTCCAAGCAGGAGTAAACAGGATCAAGGAAGCCAAGAGACTAAGGTTCGAACTTAGTGAGGTGTACCAGGACCATAGAGAGTTGTGTGGAATGCTTGTTCACCCTAAGAAGCACACATACGTGGAGAAGTATGTATCCCACGAGGTCAAGATGATGAAACCCTGACGTTACCAATTGCAGGTAGGACCGCGGCGTGAGTATATCTACGCATCAGGACAAAATTTGAAAAGGGTGCACATTTGAAGAACGATGTATCTATACTTGAAGATCCCACAAGCAGGAGGAAACCCACACCCAAGAAGAGAGAGAGAGAGAGAGAGAGAGAGAGAGAGAGAAGAGGTGCAAGAGAATTAGGCACCAAATGTTCAAACTTCTCAGGTAGTAGGCGTGCCAGAGGCAAGCACAAAACCTAGCACTTATGTGTGCCGGAAGAAGTCCCTGATAAAAGAGAAGACCCCAGAGGAGAAGACACCAGAATAACTCACCACAGGAGAAAAGTCACCAAAGGAAGAGGAGAAGGTAGAGTCCCCTGTGATTGAGTCACCAATCAGGAAGAAACAAAGGGTAGCATAGAAGACCAACTCGGAGGATACAGAGAGCTTAGAGGCCTACATAGGCGAAAAGGATGATGATGAACCTAAAGAAGATCAAGGCCCTCCAATTTTTGAATTACATGACTCCGAGGACGAAGGAGGGGAAGAGAAAAATGAATATATCTTTATTAGGAGGAAGAATGTCAGAGAAGAAGAATGTGCTCAAGAAAAGGGGGTGATCGAGGAGGTAAGTACAAGGAGTCAGAAGTCCCCAAGCCTCACAAAGGAACAAGTAGATGAATCCATGGAGAAGGAAGTGGCAGGGATCATCGAGACCCTGGTGGAATAGGAAGTAGAGTGGAGCGCGGAGGAAGTACTAAAGGAGATTGAGGAAGATAGCATCAGAGGAGGCCATAACAGCTTGGGGGGAGGCCCCAGTTTGGTTGTAAGCTTCCCAAAGGCCGCACGTATAGGAAGATCCTTAGAAAAAGGTAATGGGATACATCAATGATCCAAACAAAGTGTTACATGTGCGCTTTCAGAGTACTATACCAATGGAGCATCTCTTGGCTATGGATTCATTTGATGAGGATGGTGCTTACCCTCAAACAAGGAAAATGCTCTCTTGGGCATTTGAGTCCCATATTGATGATCCTGAATTCTAGGTAAGCCAGGGGACGTTGATGCAGGTGCCAGAAACAAAAGGAATCAACCCTTTGGTGAACGCTCAGTAACTATCAGATGAACAAATCTGTAATGCGCTAAACAAAGTCTCAGTCAAAGTGGAGGTCAGACTATTTGGAAGAAAACGATAGGGTAAAGTTCCTAGAAGTAGAGCTAGAAAAGAAGGAGGAAGAGCTCACCGAGAGGGCCAAAGATTTGAAGCAAGAATAATTGATCAGCACTCAACTAAAATGTGAGTTGAAGGATGAAAAGGAAAGGGTACGCAAGGTGTATAAGAAGATAGAGTGGATCACGGATGCCATTTTTTTTAAACATCCTGACCTAAAGCCACCCACGCAGAAGTGTGGATCCACCCTGGAGTGCCTAGAGGACTTGACCCGCGTCCTCACTATGGAAAGGCAACCACTGGCCTTGGAGTCTGTGGAAGAAGTATCGGCACGCCTAAAAAAGGAGGACAAGCTGAAAGTTGTAGCAATCATTTCTGAATACAGTAAGGTCCTTATTGATGTGAAGGTTGCCACCCAAGTTGCTTAAGCCGCGTATGACAATTGTGTAGACAGGGATAGAGTGGAAAGCATTTTGGTCACCACTCATGAAACGGAGCTCAGGGAGTTCCAAGAAATGAACAAAGGGAATAGAATGGAAAGGGACGGGATCTTGGCCAAAGTTGAGAAGAAGTTAGAAGCCATTGAAACCTTACAAGGTTCAATTAAAAACCGGTTAAAGGGACTGTACCCACAAATCACAAGAAGGATGGATGTGTTTGAGGATGTGGGCAAGCAATTGGAAGGGGTTGTTGAAATAATGAACACTCAAGGAGACAGACTAGGCTTTGAAGAGATGAGTGCCCTAGTCGGCGACCTCTGCCAAAGGGCACAAAATGAATTTGATGCCTGGAATAAGTTGGAGGTCGACTTGAAAAATGATTTTCATGTCCTGTTGCAGTAGTAACAATAGTTCCCCCATTCTTTCATGTTTCCCAATTCTTCATTCCCTTATTCTTTCTCTGAATCATTTATTCTTCCGGAATCTTTATCATTCTTTATCCTTTAAAAATGTGTTTATGAGGACGGAGAACAGGTATAGTGCGGGGTGATGTTGGGTGCCTAAAATATTGGCTAAGTACAAAAAGGCACGTGGGCACGGCAATGAGAAAGCACGCAAGGTAGAGTTTTAGAAGGGCTTTAGAAGAACATGTAGCACACGCACCGGTAAGGAAAAGGTTTTGGGACTTGGACATATTTCACATTTCAGGCAGGACATGAGGAAAAGCATGACCCAACTGCGCATGTGGAGTGGATAAGGTGTTAGCCTGGCAACTTGATGCCCATGGAAGGAATATACCTTGCGATAGAAGATTCCAGAAGACCATCCTTGCAAGGAGTGGAGAGATCGAGTCTAAAGGATCATGCTCCCATGGAGAACCACTTGGACACTTGGCGACAATTCTGAAGCCACAAAAAGGCAAGTTGGTGATTGAAGATGCCTATATATACAAGCACTCACAAAAGAGACGAAGGGAGGAGATACGAGGAGACATTGATAGAGATCAGAGCTCTGCAGAAATGTTGCGTAGAAATTTATAGGGTTGGGTTTGTAATTTTCTTTTTATGAGTTGAAGAGCACGAATCCAACTATGATGTATGACTTCGACATGCCATATTGTGATAGTCTATAAGGGATCTGATGAATGTAATGAGGTTATCAAGCATGATTAAGTATGAATATAATTGATTCTGGTTCATGTTTATATCTCTATAATTTTGTTCATGAATTTTTGTGGAATGAATATATAAACCTTTGTGCATTTCCTTTCAGATTCAGTTCTATAATCTATTAAGTATCGTTCTATTTGGAATGACTGCATTAGTCTACAATCCGTTCTGAGCTCTATGATGAATGTATGTCTTTTTTCCACTCTCTCTTATTAGGTTCCTATCATAGATGATGCTTTCCCACTTAACTCACATAAAAGAGAGACTCGATGCCCGTGTGTGCCTTGGGTGAGCTCCAATCGTTTGCTGGATGATAGGCCAATGTGCACACATCGAGTTTCCTTGTTCTTTGGTGGGTGTAAAAATGACTACAATCCAAAATATCTACCATGATACCATGAAAGAGGGTTCGAAAACCTGAAATGTGAGGACCACATGGGATGACATGCACATCAATGTACGTGTGAATGGAAGCGTGAAGAGATCTAGGGAGGAGCGAGCATCAACTGAATGTGCATGCAAGGATTTGAAACATAGGAACAACCTTGTTATAATACACAAACTCTCTCTCTATCTCATATATCTAATGGGGTGTAGATATAGGAGGTGTTGAGTAACCCCGAATGCTACAATCATGACAACTTGAGTGGAGAGGGGGAGTTACATTCCCATAATAGAAGTGTAACTCCCAATGAAGAAAATGACACACTAATGCAATGATGTGTAAGATAATCTCATGAGGACTCCTAAATGACACGTGGACCTACGATATCACCTAAGTGAGATGACTCTCCTGATGATGTGGAAAATGACTCACACCAACATGCTCTTCATGACCTCTGGTCATTTATTCTTGAGAAATATTCGTGTAAATATCCACCCTCGATGTTTAGTAAATTGTTACGGGCTATTTTATTTAACAGGTAATTTATGAAAATATGTAGGGCCAAGATGAACAGGATACATCTTTAGGTTAAAATTATGTACTTTTATTATTATGTTCGAACACTTATATTTGTCAATAATGTAGACAATGAATTTTTCATTAGTGTGGCTTAGCGGTCGCTAAAATTTTTCATTGATACCTTACCCGTCGCCAAGAATTTTCCTTTCTTTGATGTACCAAGACAAGAGAAGACAACAAATATTCAAAGATAAGAAATATATTCACCACTTTCCTGAATAGACATAATTAAAAATATTTACCACTTTTATGAATACACGTAATTAATACAAGAACATTCAAAGTCTATTACATGTTTTTCCTAGCCTAACATACTATCTTAATTTTAGTGGCCACTAGGATATTAACCGTTTTTTATATAGGACAAGTAGTAATGAATCCACTGAAAACTGACTATGCTCCCTAATTGTATTTAAATTTTACAAGACTAGTGACCACCAGGGAGGATACTTACTACATTTCTTTTATGTTCCACGATAAGAGAAGACAACAAATACACCAAGACAAAAAAATATTAATGATTTTTTCTAAATAGACATGATTTAAAACGTAGATTCAAGAGAATACAATACATGTAGTAAAAACTGTAATCTTAAGCCTAGCATTCGTTAGGTAGATTAGTCACCGTAAATATCCTAGCAAATGCCATGGTTTCCGATGATTTGTTTTTTATTCGATCACTAATTTTAAAATAAGAAACTACTAAGGCTTGATACCAGGAAACCATTACTTTCAATTACTAATTGAACCTAGTGGTTGCTAGGCATTTTCCTTTATACTAGTCGATTTCAATTATGTGATATACATGATATATCTTATGATAACAATAAAAGGCACCTAATTACAACACCCAAACACATCACGACATGTAAGATTTGTGATTATTAAATATTCAATTCTAAAGCCTTATCAACCATGTTAAATTCCAAGTTTTCACAATGATGTACTGTAACTCAAATATATTTTTTATAGTGATGGGAATATATAGATACAAGTGGCTGCTAGTCTTCACTTCTAGAAAGAAATTTAGTACTTGAAACATACCAAATTTAATAACGACTAATTGTTTAATATAGTGCAATGCATAAATTTTATTATTATTAATGTTTTCTTATTTTTTATAACTAAAAGAGGGTTGAAGTATGTTTAGCGACGGCTATGCTATAAATATTTATTCCTACTGAATTTTACTCTATGAAATTAATGACATCAAGATAGGACATCTCATTGCTATTTTACTATTGAGAAAAATGAATTGTCCTTTCCAATTACTTACGAAATACTAATTTTTTAAATTCATTTTTTCAAGTAAAATGTCTTCCATTGGCTACACTCCGTTCATGCAAATTCCTTTGATAGAAGGAGTAGAGGATTGGAAAAAGAGAGACAACATGACTGGTTTGTAGAAATGCATTCCTTGGAAAATTACCACAGTGATCTATGGTTATTTTTTGTTGATGACAATGTTGTCAGTGAAGTTAGTATGGTACTAAATTCAAAATTTATTGATGATAAAACATTGCGTATTCAAGTTTAATGCATTGAAATTGTAGTGAATAAGTGCCCTATTCTTGACATGGAGGTCGAAGTTTCATTGTTCAAGAAATTGGAAATGAAGGCTTCTAGAGAAAATAAAGCATGTTCTTGTCTTAAATATGGTTGGAATATGGGGAAGTTCATATAGTCAGACAAGACAAGCTATGAAAATTCACTTTAATTTCATAATAACATGAATTTTGTATTCAAAATTTTTTATAGAACTAAGGATACCTCTTATGTTTGTCATTATTTGAATAAAAAAAATTCTCTTTCTCCACCGAAACATGAAAAGATATTACAATGTTGAGGAGATATTATTTTTCTAAATTAAAGATAGATCCATATAAGTTAAAGTTCCAAGGGATTAAAAATAAAAACAAATTGGCTATGTTGTTGAAGAAAGCGACTAGTATATTTGAGAAAATAGAAACTTCAAATGCTAAACAATTAAAATTGTTTTTTTTTCAATGGTGATGTTTTTTCAATTGAAGTTTCTAGGTGCCATTTGGCACCTCCAAAATATCAATTATGTCCTATACATGCTGATAATGTTGAACTTCTTATCTATTCAATGTTGATTAATTTTATTCCTAAACTGAGGGATGCACTTCTTCCCTTTTAACCTTCTACAATGGAACTTGTGCAATTCGAGGATCTAGATGACCTTAAAAGGGATGAAGTGAAATTTGACATTCTTGACGGCCAACATACCATTTATGAAAAATGAACATTTGGCTAAAATAAAATACAAGTCATTACATACTAAGATGTATTTTAGAAAGGATCGCATTATGTCTTCCCATGTTCCTAGTGGAGTCATTGTTATAATTTGCAAGCAGCGAAATGATGTAAACAAAAATTGGATTGATAACAATTTCAGTGATGTACTTTTCAAGAATTGAATGATTTGGATATCCTTAGGTTGTCCTTGAAGGCTCGGAGCAGGAAACTCAAATTTAGATGATTTAAACGTAGTGAAACTTAATTTTAACGCATTTTTTCTTATAACTTAATTTTGTAATATGAAGAAATAAAATATACTAATTCCTCTTTATATGAAGTGTTTTGAGATGAAATGTTTTGTTATTTTCAAATTGGTTAAGGCTGAGATCCTTTATGAAAAAATGACATTCCTATTTTTACCTGAGCACATATAGAAAAAATTGACAATAATCATCGAGTTATTTAAATCAGGTGGATTGGCTTGTTATCCTTTTAAAGATAACGAGTGCAACTTTCAACCAAATTCATTGACAAGTTTCATGGAAAATTACTTCAGGCCTGAAAGAGGAATGATCTATGAGGAGATATCAATTCTTCTAGATAATGTGCAAGTAGGGAAAGTATGGCTAACTCACTCTATTAAAGTAGACATCATAGTGGAAATTTTAGAAACTTACTGCCAAAGAGTTAAATACGACAAAAGGATGAGAGAAAATTTTCAAAAATATATGAAAAGTAAATGTCCAAGTAATAGTGTATTGGCAGAATGCACTAAAAAAATATTGTTCAAAAATTTGGTCTGCATGATTCTCACTACCACCAGGTGTGTGTACTCTTGGGATAAGACAATAAAGGAAAAAAGAAAGTTTATTTTGGAGGAATTGAAAAATTAGCAAAAAGAAAAATTGGCTCTGAAGTGATAGAGGTTCTCCTAGCAACATCTCAAATAATTATAGACAACTATGTGATTGCAATGGAAGAAAATATTCTAGCAAAGATGGAAGACACCAAAGACTTTACCTGTCAATGTGCATATCCCTTCCAACTCTAGTCAACAATATCTTATATTTCGTCAACTAATCCATTCAATACAGAATGTGTGATCGCAAATTTCTGCAATTTGTCTAGTGGACTCACTTTTGATACAATAATGGACCTGCCTACAGTTGTTAGATCTAGTCTGCTAAATTATGTAATTATTATGCTCTTACTTGTTGCTTCTTTAAAAATGTTAAGAGAGACGGTAAAAAAATACATGCAAAAAGTGAAAGATAAGGGGGAATCAGTTTTGGAAGGTTGTTATAGATTTTATGACATCATAGGAAAATTTAAGAGCTTGTGTCTTATGTACATAATAACTAATGTGCACAATTGTGATGTTGATGATGGGGATGGAACTGAAATTGTCATAAATTAGATGGATCAACTTTCGCAACAAATTGTGACTGAAAGTGAAATTGACCTATAAGGAAAGACACATCCTTTTATTTACGAGATATATTATTTGTTTTGGTCTCATATGTTCACTTGACTCACTTTTGATAATTCTTAGGTTATAGTGTTATACGGTGGTAGTGTTGCAGTGGATGCTTTAGTTGACTCAAGTCTATATGTAATTTTTATTATTGAATCACATGATCAAGAAATTTTCTTACAACATTAATATTTTCATTTGAAAAAATGTATGTTGAATAAGATCACTTTACAAAATTCTATTAGTTTAATGCATTTGAACTAATACATACAATATTTATGCAGACAACCAAACAATAGAAGAAGACACCGTCTCTTCTTGTCCACATACAAAAAAAGGAGAGGATTTTAATCTTAGTATGTCAGAACCAATTCAAATTGTTGCCCCATATGTTGCACACCATACATCCAATCAATCTATAAAAGGTGAGTGGGAAATAATCATTTTATATATTTATTGCTACAAGATGTTTTCGAGTGTCATTGTTTACATATTTATAATAAAAAACTTCAAATTTTTTCATATTTTTTGCCAAAAGGGGAGTTTTTTGGCACATCATGCACAAACTTGCAGACAAATAATCGTATGATAGACATATACAATAATAAACAAAAACATTTATAAGATCCTCATAATTGAAGGAACATATAGAGAAGTAGTTTATTTGTAAGATGTATTACCGTAGTGGTTGCTAACATAAATATTTTAATTAAATTTATTTTGAATTGAGTACATTTTTGGTTTATTGGTTAATATTAAACTATGGACAATTGAAAAAAAATGAGTTCTGTATAGTTTTCTATTATCATTCGTAAGCCCATCATAGACTGTCAATCCAAACATAGTCTACGAATTAATGGCCTACACCTACTGGTCGCTAATATACAACTACATTTATGCAATATTATATAAAATTAGGTTGTATCACGTATTTTTTAGATTGACATAAAATATATTTTGAATTTATTACTGTTTTTTAAATAGAAAGAGCATCACAAGAACTTGCAGAGGGGGGAGGGGGTGTGAGGGAATCCAAGATGGTGTCTCATTTAGTAAGTGTTAACATACTGAAATTTTGACTATTTGAATTGGCTAATATCAAATTGTGGACAATTGAGAAAAAAATTACTTTTGTGTAGTTGGTCAAAAGGATTATTTAATTATTTTATATTTGGAGGTTTTTCTCTATGAGAAAAACCAATCCTACAAAGATTTGATAATCAAATTTGGTAAGGAGACTCTCAACTTGTGAGGTGGGATCAAGGAAGTTTTCAAGATACTGGTAGAAAAATTGAAAGTGGGATTTTTGTCTTGCTATCTCTCTTGCACCAAAGTTTAATATTTGATTAAGGATTTTTTTTAAAATTAGCATTTGAATTAAAACCATTTATTATTTTTGGGTAAATAACATTACTTTGTAGAAAATGAAATTACAATAAAAGATCTCCAAAAGATTTGGAGTAGATATTATTTTTCTTTCGGCCTTAGACACACATTGTGTATTACAATGCACCCAAAGGGAAACCCTAAAAAATAAATTATGGTGGAGAAGAAATCTAATGAATAAAATTGATTCAAAGATAAGTGGTAGATGACCATTTTGGACAGAAACATAACACAAGTAATGTGTCAGGGTTTGAGTGTTGTGGAGGGCATCCAAAAATTGTAGCAAACATAGAATATATAACTATTAATTATTTCAAAATGTTTTTTACAATGATTGTAATGAAATTACTTGATTATTACTGATTATCACCAGAAATAGAACACCAAATAACACAATATTCATATAATTTCTCTCAATATGAAAGTAGAATAACTTAGCCACTTCGAGGGAGAAAACTCTAAAACATACAATAATACTCAAATACTCAATATGATGATCATCCACCACCTATAATCCCTATTTATACAATTTCTATTATATGGCCATCAGTAATGCCGACCTACTAATGATAATAGATCATATATGAAAGAGATACATCATGATAAGAAGTTATGATAGCCATAAGTTAGCTATATCTATCCAATGTAAGATATATAATTAAGGGCATAACATGCCCCTCCCATTCAAACCAACATTGTCCCCAATGTTGGGAATCCATGGATGTTACTGCATGAATGCTTAATCTTCCCATGATGCATCCTCAATATTCATATTCTTCCACTTGATCGGGTACTCGATAATGACTATACTCCTCAGTATTTTGGTACATATTTGAAGAATTCCTTCAGGTTCTAATATGATCCTTCCTTCATCATCCAGTTCTAGAAGCACTGATTAGGTGGAAGTGTGTTTCCCAATAACTTTATTTAAGAAAGAAACGTGGAATACTAGATGTATTCTACTTCCTCGAGGGAGCTCTAGCTTGTAGGCCACACTACCAATTTTCTGTAAAACTCGGTAAGGACCATAGTATTTAGAATAAAACTTATTATCCTTCTTTTATTGTTTTAAGGATAACTGTTTATATGGCTGTAACCTTACAATAACAAAGTCACCCTCTTAAAAGTGTTGCTCACTCTGATGTTGATCAGCCTGTTGCTTCATGCGGTTTTGCTCCATTGCCACATTTTCTCTAAGACTAGAGAGTACCTCATGCTGGTGTTGAATGTGATCTTTGACTACTCTCACCTTCAGTTTGACCTTCAAGATAGATATGAGTGATCTAGAGGATAGTACCTAGAAAGTGATAGAAATGGAGACATTTTGGAGGAGGTATGGAATGAAGTATTGTACCACCATTATGCCAGTGGAAACCATTGCACCCAACATTCTTGTTGATCTGAAGTAAAACATAGAAGATATCCCTCTAAAAATTTATTTACCACCTCAGTTTTTCCATCTAATTGGGGATGATAACATGAACTCTGGGCTAGTTGGGTACTAAGACAAGATAACAAATCATTCCAAAAGTTAGTTGTAAATATTAGATCATGATCACTTACTATAATTTTTGGTGTACCATGGAGCTTTTAAACTGTATCCACAAAAGAGATGGCAACTGTACTAGCTATGAAAGGATGAGCCATGACATAAAAATGAGCATATTTGGTAATTCTATCTACCACAACCATGATGAAACTTTTCCCTTCTGATTTAGGTAATCCTATGATGAAATCCATTGATACCTCTTCCCATCATGTGTCTTAATGGTCTCACTCTTATTTTGTTGGAAAACCAAACATTCTGCCACAAATTTTTGAACATCTCCTTTCAACCCCTCCCAAATGAAATCCTTCTTAGCTCTATGATATTTTTTCAAGAACCCAACATGGCCACCTATTGGAGAAGAATGTAGCTCTAAAATAACATGGTGTTTAAATGTAGAGTTATTACAAAGATATAACCTATATTTGTACCATAATGTATCCCCCTTCTATATAAATTTATTTGATATGGATGGATCTTCATGGAGATTCTGAATGAGAGTATGTGTTGTTGCAGCTATCTTCCATTCTTCCCATGCTTGATCAACCCAATCTACATTTAGTATAGACATGTCATATAACAATTCTTTTGCGGACTCATCCCTCATAGATAGAGCATCAACAACCAAATTTTCCTTTTCTTTCTTACAAACAATCTCAAAATCATATCCCAGCATCTAAGTGAACCATTTTTGTTGTTCTTCTTAAGATATATGTTTCTATAAGAAATATTTCAAACTATCATGATCATTTTTTACTTTAAAATGTCTACCCATAAAGTACAATCTCCATTATTTGACGGCATGTAGTATTACCGTAATTTCCTTCTCATAGGTGGGATTCAAAAAATTATTTCCTTTTAGCTATCGGCTCTCAAAATAAATGGGGTGTCCTTCTAGCATTAGTACTACTTTGATTCCATTTATTGAAGCATCACACTCAACTACAAAAGTTTTGCTGAAATCTGGGTTTTCTAATACTCAAGTGGTGAACATAGCCACGTTTAATTTTTCAAATGCCCTAGATGCTTCCTTATTCCACTGAAAGGAGTCCTTCTTCTATATTTTTTTGAGTGGTTCTACTATATTACCATATTTTTTTACAAATATACGATAATACCTTGTGAGACCTAAGAAACCTTGTAATTGTTTGAGGGTTCTTGGGATTTACCATTCCACCATGGCATGGATCTTGCGAGGGTCCACCTTAACACATTCATGAGAAAAAATATGGCCCAATTGTACCCAAAAGAACACTTCGAAGGCTTGGCATAAAGTTGATATTTCTCTAAGAATGATAAGAAATTATTGACGTGTTTTAAGTGTTTCTCCCATGATTTTTTGTAGATGAGTATATCATCAAAAAATACTAAGACAAACTTTCTTAGGAATGATCTAAATACTGAATTTATCAAGCTTTGGAATGGGGAGGGAGCATTGGTAAGACCAAATGGCATCACTAGGAATTCATAATGGCCTTAATGTGTTCTGAAAGTTATCTTATGAATATCTTCTTTCTTTAATCTAATTTGGTGATACCCAGAAGGTGGATCTAGTTTTGTAAAATAAATGGCACCATAAAACTCATCTAATAAATCATCAATGATAGGAATAGGAAACTTATGTTTGATAGTGAACTTGTTGAGCTGTCTATAATCTAGACACAAGTGCCATCTTCCATCATTACAACGTACCATCACCACTGGAGCAGAATAGGCACTCTGACTGTGATGAATAATACCCATTTCAAACATTCCCTCTGCCATCTTCTCGATCTCACTCTTTTGCACTTATGGATATCTATAAGGCTTGATGTTGGGGGGCTGGCTTCCTGGAAACAACTAAATGGAATGATCATTCTCTCTTTCAGGAGGCAATCATATTGGTTCCTTGAAGACAACTACATATTGATTAATAACCTTTTGAAGATCAGGATATAATACCTTCATTTTCGGTTGGACTTCCATAGAGAGAAATCTTGCTATAAAACCTTCAGACCCCTTTTTAAGAATCTTCTAAATTTGGTGAGAACTCACCACTTGAGGATCTTTATCTTATATACCTCGAAGTTCACATTTTTTACCATTAGATTGAAATTTAATGAACAATTCTTGGAAATTTATCTTATGGTACCTAAAGTTATGAGCCACTGAACACCTAATACAGTATCAGTTCTGCCCATGGGAATAACAAACATCATAGATTATAATGTATAGGCACCCATCACAAGTTTGAATTCATGGAATTTACCTGAACATTGGACTGTGCCACCATTTGTAATCATTACTTGAAATTTAGGTGTTAGGTAGATGAAATAATTTAGTCTTGATGTCAGCTTATGATTGACAAAATTATGTGTGCTCCCTGAATCAATCAATACGGCTACCTTATGCTTCTTAAGATAACCCATGATGTCAAGGCTTTGTGGAGTACTAATACATGATAGAGCATGAAATGAAATAGTGGGCTAGGGATCCCTAGATTCTTCCTCTAATTTTTCCACTTCCTATGTTGATGTTTCCTCATATTATTCCTCATCACCAGACCCTACAATGCAGAACATCTTTTTCTCAGAACATTTATGATTTGGTCAATATTTGCTATCACAGTTAAAACATAACCCTTTGGATCTTTTTTCTTCAATTTTTTGAGGTGTTACGATCTTTTATGCTAGAGAAGGACTGCCTTTTATTGGAAAGAAATTTTTCCTCTCCTCGACGTGCTATGATAATAGAATCAAAAAACTTAAGTGGGTTAAACATGCATACCTCATGCTCAATTTGGTCCTGTATACCTCCAAGAAATAGGAAATTCAAATACTCTTCTCTAATATCCTCCACATGCAAGGAAAAAATTTGGAATTGATGGACATACTCCTTAACTGAACCATTTTGGCGTAACTTTACTAATTGGCTGAAGTAATTCTTAAAAACACTAGAACTATCGTGTATTGAAAATCTTTACTGAAAACTGTCTAGGTGACATTTTGGCCATTCTTCTGACTTTGAGCGCATAACCAATGATACCAAAAAAATTAATTAAGTTCTAGGTATAAGGATGCCATGGTTACCTTTTTTCCTCCTGGGATATGATGGAGATTAAAGAAATTTTCTATTTGAGTAATCCAATTGAGTGGATCCTTTCTATCAAATTTACGCATTTCCACTTTTAGAATCATGCTCCTCCATTGGTGAGTAGATCCACTTGAATGAGAAAATGATCCTCCCTGATTTGAGTGATTTTGATCTGTGTGACCATTGCTAGAGGAACCCATATGATTTGAATTGGGAGTTGTATTTGAAATATCACTCAACAACTCCTATTACATTACATGAAAAACCTTCTGAATCTCACTCCTAAGGCTACCTTTTAGTTGATGAAGCTCAACATTAAGGTCATCCTTACTCGCCATATTGTTTACCCTTTCATGAAGTTAAATGACCACCTCAGATACTCCTAAACCAGAAGACTATTAATCCATATCTTCCTTATTTTGGGTCATTCCTAGATTTGCTTGTCCTTTTCTTTGGCCTCAGGTAGATCTACCAGCCATGATGTAAGGTTTGGACCTAGGGGTAGACTTAATAGGGAAGAATTTAAGGGTTTAGGGATTCATAGATAAAATGACCGAATATAGGAATTCATAAAAAATAAACCCTAGCTTCTTTAGAGAGGTTTCCGAAAATATAATAAACTTAAAAAAAATCCAAAAATTGTGCCCGAGGTAATCAAATTATGAAAAATATATAACCACAATAAATTTTGAAAAACAATTTAAAAATGCTTGAAATTTGGAGAGAATCTTACCTAGCTGATTTCTCCACACCACAAAAAAAATGTAGAAAAATTCGCTACCGATGTTGAGATATAGCCAAACCTTCACAATTAGGGTTTGACGCCGTGCTGGTCGAGATCAGGCTCTGATACCACTTGTAATGAAATTTCTTGATTAATTATGATTATCACCAACAACATAACAAAAAATAACAAAATATTTTAGATAATTACTTTCAATATGAAAGTATAATAGCTTAGCAACTTCGAGGGGGAAACCTCCAAAACATACAATAAGACTTAAATACTCAATATTATGATCATCCACTACCTATAACCCCTATTTATAATATTCCTATGATATGGCCATTAGCAAGAATGACCTACTAATGATAATAGATCATATATGAAAGAGATACATCATGATAAAAATTTATTATAGCCACAAGTTAGCTATATCCATCGAATGTAAGATATATAATCAAGGGCGTAATAATGATATTCATTCATACATTCATATGGTCAACCTTTATTTTATATTTTGATATTGTAACTTTAAAAGTTGAAAGTATTTATATCCTTAATGTGATTGAGATGATATTATCATTTTATAAGTTGTTTTCGAGTTGTGATTAAATACTTTCATGCCTTGTTTTTTAATCACTTTTGGAAGCTTAAATTTATTTTGAGTTATTTTTATAGATCCTATTGGGAAGCCTTAGAAATTACTAATTTTTGAAGTTAAAGGTTTTTTGTTTGAAATTTATGGTATTAGCAACAAAATACCTTGTAATATGGTTCTAGATTTATATATAGGAATACTGAATACTTTGAATGAGAGTTTAGTGCTGACTTGATAAGGAATGTATCAAAATATTTTGACACTATCCTTGTGGTCTTAATTTATGGATTCAACAATGATGAAGTACATGTTCATCAAAAAATTTAGTTAACTGTGAGAAACCCACTTCAATTTTATTTGGGGATGCCAACAATGTAAGTACAAAACAAATACAAGCCACCAGATAGTAGACATTTATGGTAAAAATAATATACTTTTGATCGATGACATGATATACTTGTCGCATGAGGTCAAAGAAGAAATTACTCCCAAAACACCAACATACTGGAGATTTGATGGAAACTATAATATTGATTTCAAAATTTACACTAAATTATGTACATGGTTGAAACATGTAGGAGGACACAAAAATATGTGTAGATCATTGAAAACGTTCAAACACACCATTGGCATTTGAATTATAGACTTTTATTCCAAATCCAATAATGGATCACGTATTTTTATGGAATAAAATTACTACCTTAAGGTTCTTAAATATTTTCAATGTGCAATCATTTTTTTTATTCCTTTTTGGGCAAGAAAAACATTTTTTCTAACTTGGATGAAGAGACAATCACAAATCAAGGATGAATAAAATAACATGTTTTCACATATCTACATAGTTTAAACTTAAAGAAATTGGTAAGACCATTATTTCCAATTAAAAATTAGGCATAACAACCACTAGCATGTAAAAATGAAAACATATAATGTTTATCTTTTCACACATCGATGTTGGATTCTTTGAAATAAAAAAATCCTCCAGTTATGCTTGGTTTAATCTTAAATACATTTTAAACTTGATAAGAACTTTATTCAGAAGCAAAAAATAATCTTAGCAGTGAGTAGACTGTATAAAATAGAAACATGTTATGCTTATTGATTTACAAATCCATGCAGGCTTCCCTGAAATCATAAAATGATATTTTACCAAATCTTCATATGTTAATCTTAATGACATTTTGAAAATGATAAAACTGTGTTCAAAATTAAAAAAAACCTAGCATCCGCAAGCTCTTAGAGAATTGAAATTTGTTTCGTTTATTGTTGTAGATTGATATTTTAAAGATTTTCTATTTATCGTTATGTGGAATATTCCATCGTGATCATACATGAAGATTGCATCATGATCAAATGTTCCATTTATCTAGTATCTAGGAATCAAAACATATTTCTCAAAAACATTATCATTGTTCACAACAAGTGTAATGCATATTACAATTGTAAAAAAATATTTATTGAAGGAAGAATTGTAGACTATAATGCATATTGCAATTGTACTTGATAGATGAATTGTGGCCTATAATTTAACTATTGAAGGATGTGGAAGACAATGTGGAGACATATGTGATGTCATTAAATCAATAACCCAAGTATAATTATGTAATATGGCCATAGATTTAATTGATAACACCTTTATGTATATTGTGTGGGACTTTCTTTAGTAATGCGATTTTGTACAATGTGTGTTTATCAATCACATGTAGCCTTTATTCATAATCTAGCCTTTGTTTTTGGAGTTCCCCAAACCCCCTTATAATTTTCTCTTTGTTGTTTTTCTAGGCTTGGCTTAGTGTGCTTGTGGCTTTGAGGCTAGCTTCCATACCGTTCCCTTATTTTTTTAGAGAATCTTGTGTAGTGTTGCATTTAATATAATATAAGATCATTTTCATCAAATAATCTAGCCAATGCATGGAAAAATGTTTATGCCGCCATCTTTTTTTATTGTGTTGACCTTCCTCACACGAGTCAAGGGACTATTGAATTGGGTTGTGTTTTATATTTTCCTCACTCTTTTTCTCATGTTTATGTATATTGTTTTCCCTTTCCCTCTCATGGCATATACCTATGTTCCATTCATCCTATTACACAAAAAAATTGAGAAACAAATTTCGTATTTATTGTGTCTAACATTCATCTTCAAAAAGTATTCTGCATAGAATCCATAAATGTTATGAATATGATTGTGAATGTCCTAAGTATGGATTATCTCAAGAGAACCGAGAGAGCTCGTGTAAACTATAACATTACAGGCATCTTCATGTTTAATTTCCTGGTGCTGTGTGTAGATAAAGCAATGGTCATGGTGGTCACGTCCAATTTCATTTACCCAGAACATCATGTGGGTTTGGTCAAATCTCTAGAAGAAGTATGCATTCCTTGTCCCTTTGCAAATTTTTATCCTTTTCCTTCACCTTTTTGGGTTGATAACATGATTTTTGATTCCTTGGAATTGAAAATTCAGGTTCTACTTCAATTTACCAACTATGTTCAAAGCATCTGTCAATCTGATGGGGCATCTATCTCCACCATTCCATCCTTGGACCTCATCACGCTTGAAAAACCTACCCTTTCCCTACCTGAGCACGTGGTATACTTGAAGTTTGTTGTTGGCATGTCCTTTTCCTTTCTCAAGATTAATGAAATGTTTGATATGGTGGAACCCTAGGGTTTTTCTATCCTTCCCACTCTTTTTTAATTCACGACTGTATTTTAATTCCAGGCCTGGTTATTCATGTTACATTCTGGCTTCATTATCTTTCATAATCATTTTTTATTTTTTATATGTAGCCTTTCATCGATCAAATCGAGGATACTTATAGGGTGGGTACCCAACCCAACATTTAACTATCTAAAAAATAAAATTATATAATTTGTCCCTAAATTTATTTAACAAAAACTTTCTAGATAATGTGCCTGATTATCTTAATAATGTTTATATGTATAGTATGTGTGATTATATTTAGCAAATTTATAATACAATAAAGGATTTAAACGATAATAGATATCTTAATATATATAAAAGTGTATATAAATTTTTTATTTCTGGTCATTTCTTATTTGATTGATGTTAACTTACGTCAATAACCTTAACTAGAATTACCTAGCGAGTATTAAGTATTTGTTAACATGAAATCACAGCACCCCAAAATAAGTTATGGATCTGCTTTTCTAAGGCATCATCATTTGGTGTGATTTGCATAACAATGGATCATTCCCCAAGCTGTGGGAATTGCAAATGGGAATGATTCTCCAGAGAAGGTCGGTTCCTCTTCCTAATCCTAGCACTAAACTACTTCTAAGGAAGGAAATGTGACTATCTACTCCTAATCTAACAATTATAGGGGACCAAGGAGAGAGAGAGAGAGCTTGAAAATAAAGAAATCCTACACTACAGAGGTGATAGCACTGAGAAAAGGGAACTGCTGATCACAAATCCAACCTCCTAAAATGGAGAGAGGTGAGAAATGGAAAGGATGGACAGATGCATCACAGACCAAGGATAAAGTTTGCACGTAACACCATTTCAAACCCCTTAAACACAGATCCCAAAACCTACAATGGACATCAAAGATATGCACAGTATACCCTGCAATGGTGAGAGGTGAGAAAAGACAACAAAATGAGTAAAGGATGGACAAAACGCATCACAAAAACAAATTTTATTGCTCCAGGAGTTCACACAGTACACCATTAGTGGGAAAGAGGCAAGAAAATTCCATTATAAAGCCAAGGGAGGAGGCTTAAACTCCTCATTCGATCCTAGAGAAGAAAGAGAGAGGGGGGTAGGGAAGAAGAATGAACAATAACTAATTAGCCTCTCAAAATGATGCCTCTATTACAATATATAGAAGAATGGGAGAGAGAAGAAGGAAAGAATTGAATCCTCCTCCAACCACTCTGAGATACGCATTGAATCCCATTTGGAAATCTCAACCACTGAAAATAAAATGATTTCAATAAAATCTGCCCCCTAAATCCATCTTTACTGCATGGTTTTTTGATTTGGTTCCTTTAAAGAAGAGGGAATGATGGAAATAGATCAAATCTGATTTGGTTGTTGAGACAGATGGACCCTGCATTGAAGACCCAAAGGCATTTCCTCCAGTTTTCTCCCACTTAACCTCTTCAAAATTAAAGTTTCAGACTCCTATGGCGTAGACAACATCGAGATCTTTCCAATGGTGTCATATTTGCAATATTTCGAGCCCTAAGTCGAAAGATATGCCCCTTTGAATTTTGCATCGATTCTGTATAAATGGGCGGGAGAACAATTTGAAAAATGAGTCCCCCTCTTGATTGGTATACGTGGCAGCTAGATTGAGACAAAAATCAGGCCCATGGGCCCTTAATTTATCTTTTTTCCTTTTTGTGCAAAAACACAAAGCTTAAAAAATTCCCGTAGCCTCAAAGCTCCGCCTACACACGTGACTCTTTTTGGTTGGCTAGGAAATGCATTTCCATCCTTACCTTTATGCCTTTTGGATGAAAGGAAAACTTTTACTTTTTTCCCCGACTCTCTACCTTGGCTTTGACTCGGGTCTAAATGTTGATTTTTTCCTTGGGCGTAGTTGCGGGCCATTTTGCAACTTTTACTCCCTTTTAAGGTAACTAGGGGCAAAAATAAAAAATTTCTCCAACTTCCTGCTTTCCCTTAGGACACGTGTCACCCTGGCACTCATTCAGGAACCTTTTCTCTGTTTAACCCTTGAAACAACGCCCTTAAGACACTTGGCAGCCTCCGCCGGCCCGCTTATGCATTGACTACTCAACTAACTCTGCCCCCTTTTAGAACACGTGGAGGCACTGCACTTGTTTGCAAACCTGACCCAAAGTTACCTTTGGAGGAGTGTTGAGTTGAAACTTGTTGGCCTCCACTGCTTTGTGGAATTTTCAATGGTCCCTCTTACTTTTTTAACATTGGGCTACGTGGCGAGATCGTGCTCATTTGGGTCTCTACCTTGGGATCCATTTTTGGAGATGCGCTACGTTGACACTTGGCACTCTCCGCATACACTTTCATACTTAGCCAATTTTTGAAGCTTTTCTACTTGCCCCTTGACTCTTTTTGACCATTTGCTACATGGAGGGTTGGCGAAAGTTTGAGCTCCCCCTTTTTGGATTCACTTTGGAGAAGCGCCATTAGGACACGTGATCTCTTCCACTTCCTCCTCCATACTAAGTCATTTTTTTACCTATTCCTGAACCATTTTGAGCCTGAGGACCTCGAATCTTTTTTGTTCTTCCTTCTTCTTTCTTCTGTCTCCTCTGTAGCATCTTCCCTTATTTTCTTACCATTTTATCTTACAGTTCTACCTACCTGTAACTTGGAGAATGGATTTAAGATGTAGAAACAACCTGACAGAGTCGTTTTATTTTGTACAGGATCCTTTGATCTCTCTTCATCTCCGCCACTTTTTTGCTAAATATTTTTATAACCAATTTTGTAGGATTTGAATGAATTTTCTCAGGTTCCTTCTATACGGGGTCATGATTCAATCCAATATTTAGCTTGGGGCGAAATATGGATAACAATCTGGTGACTCACGGGGACATCTTCCTACTAGATGAATGATCAGTGGCCTTTGTTGCACCCATTGGGCATGGAGTCAATCCTGATAACCAAATTTCTGATCTAACTCTGAAAATATGACCTCTGAATCACTTGGGAACCCACTGAAAATTGGAGTTGATCTTCATCAAAAGCCAGCTGAAATGGACTGTGTAAGAGTAATACAACAACACCAAAAACTATATACAAACTGAAAATCATACATGCTCAAAATGGAACATGCAGTGTGTGTAAAAGCACTTCTTATGCTAAAAAAAAACCTATGTACTCTACTCTAACCTAGAGCAAAGGTAACTCAAACAAAACTTGCAACTGTTAGGGAGAAATAACTTCCCTTCCTCAAAAATGGCAGCCATGCAACTGATTTGGCATTGAACATGGCTGGTTGGATGAGTGAAAAATTGACAATAAGCTGGTCTTCCACTCAAATCATCAAAATATTAGCTTTAGACAAATGGGAAATACCTCCTCTAGCTGACTTTGTATTTGGACTTCTAGAGGTGTTGTATGGTGATCCTTGGTACTTTGCATGCTCGTCCTCATGCCCTGATAGTAGGACATGACTAGTTTTGTCTTCTCACTTTGGCTCTAATGAAGTCCAAGTACCTGATTGGCCACATGGTCTGATCCTTTGGATGTGCCCATTGTCTCTGAAATTCAACTCCAAAAATGGAGTCTTCTTGTGGACCTTCTTAGATGAATGGCGTGAGAGAGATGATGAAATCCTCCTGCCTTTTGTCTTTCTTCCTCCTATGAAGAGCATGGGAGAGTCATGTTCTTCCAATCTTGGTTCCAGAGGGCCATTATGGAGTGCAGGATGCTATTCACTTGAATGTTCTCCTCCATGACAATAGGTTCATGTGCGTGGGATGATGAGAGATGGAGGAAAAAATGATGTGATCTCCATGGGTTCCACTCCATCAAGGAAATCCCTCAAGTTTGACAGGTGGTTTGCCTCCTTATTTTCCTGCTCGCAATGTGCTCTACCTCCTCCATGGTGTCCTTCCTAATCTACAACTTGATCACCATGGCTTCTCTCTTCACTCTCAAACATGAAGTTTTAAAGATCAAACTCTTCTTCAACACCAGATCTTGAAGGGGATGAAGTGGGAGGAAGAATTGAAGGTTCTTCTGTGGCTTTCTCAACACTTGGGGCCTCTAAAACTATATGGTCCTCCTTCCATCATGGGTTCATCAATCAAATTAGGCCCTTGAAATGAAAGCAAATAATATTCAATGATGCCTTCTTCATTGAGTGGCCTCAACATTGATTTGATCTCTCCTAGCTGCTCCTCTTCAATGGGGCTTGGGACTGATTGTTCCTCCTCATTGTTCTTGCTCTTCTTCTACTGCAAACTCAGCCTCATCCACCACTGGTTTTTCAATATTGAACTCCTCTATTGACTTGACCATCAAGGGGATCTTTGTAAACCCAAACTTGGTAGCCCAACTCTTCAGATTGTCTGTCATTTCTTCTCTATTAGGATCCCCTTCTTGTTGTTCTCCTTGACTGGATTATTCATTCTCTTTCTAACATGGACTTGGGAAAGTAAGAGGAGTGGCAGGTTGGGGTTAAACCAGCTTTGAAATTTTTTATGGTGGGGAGGGAGGTGGGACTTCTTGTTTGTTTGGAGGGGATGATTGTTTGGAAGGGAAAATGATAGAAGAATTGAGATGAGGTGGAAGACTAGGGGATAGCAGAAATGGATTTCACAACTTGGGCCAACATTCAAGTGAGGAAGCTTGGACTCTTGAATCCTCAAATTGAGATGGTGTTGCTTGAGTATTAGAGAGAAAATTACTAGGCAGGGAGATGGTGATAGGATTTATCCATTGACAAGGTTGTCTTGACACCAAGTTTATAGGCCTCTAATCTCCACTAATCCATTGTGCAAGTTGAGGACAACACTCCGAATCATGAAGTCCAAGCTTCTCCCGAGGGTCTGTAGTGTCTTGGAAAAGGGCCTTCCCATGGACAAGGTGCCTTACAACCAATCTCGAATGCACCTTCGTTTGAACTGTTGCCCTTAATTGAACCATGCCAATCCTCCATTTTTTTGATCTTCTCCAACAATTCAACATCCTGCTATTTGAATTTCTGTCATTATATGCATACCCCTAATCTTGGATAAACTCCATGGACAAACTAACTTTGGCACTGCTGCTCATATGGGTAAGCATAATGGTCCTAGATCTAATCTCATAATGCTGATATGGAGGAGTTGGGAAATACTTATTAGAGGTGGACTATATTGTTGTTGCTGTAGATGTGAATTCCATGGAGGGAATGAAGTCATGACTGCACAACCTCATGGAATGGGAGAAAATGTAAGAAGATGGAAGAAGAAAATGGATGAAAATGGAGTGGAAATGGATAGAAAAGGTCTGCAACTCAGAGAATGGGTTTTTTACCAGATGGAGTCGTCAGATGTGCTTGAAAGTGCCTCCAAAGGATGAAATCTTCACCAAGAGCACATCGAACATGAAAAAGTGAAGTGGTAAAGATGCTTCAGACCTATCCCACCAGAGCTGTGCCAAAGACTATTAATGTGAAATCACAACACCCCCAAATGAGTTACAGATCTACTTTTTTAAGGCATGGTCATTTGGTGTGATTTGCATAACATGGGACCATTCTCTCAAGTTGTGGGACCTATGGACTTGAGATGGCCCTCCAGAGAAAGCCGGATTCTTCTTCCTAATCCTAATGCTAAACTACTCCTACAGAAGGAAATACGACTATCTACTCCTAATCTAATAATTCCAAGGAGACATGGAGAGAGAAAGTACATAAAGAGGGAAATCCTACACTACAGAGGTGATAGCACCAAGAAAAGGGAGCGAGATATTCTGTTGAGGGAGAAAGGAATAGAAAAAATGGAGATGAGGGAGGTCAGACAGAAGTGACACGGCCCAGATCTGTAAATCATCCATTAAACTCCATGAAACACGACATCCTACACCTGCAAATGTGAAATACATGCACAATATACCCTGAAATGGTGAGAGGGGAAAAGAGACAACAAAATGAGCAAAGGATGGACAAAACACATCATGAAAACAAATTTTATTGCTCCAAGAGTTCACATAGTGCACCATTAACAAGCAAGAGGCAAGAAAATTCCATTACAAAGCCGAGGAGGCTTAAACTCCTCATTCGACCCTAGAGAAGAAAGAGAGAGGGGGTTAGGGAAGAAGAATGAACAACAACTAATTAACCTCTCGAAATGATGCCTCTGTTACAATATATAAAAGAATGGGAGAGAGAAGAAGGAAAGAATTGAATCCTGCTCAAACCACTCTAAGATACACATTGAATCCCATTTTGAAAGCTCAACCACTAAAAATAAAATTCTTTCGATAAAATCTACCCCCCAAATCCATCTTTACTACATGGTTCTTTGATTCGGTTCCTTTAAAGAAGAGGGAACGATGGAAATAGATCGAATCTGATCTGGTTGTTGAGACAGATGGATCCTAGATTGAAGGCCTATAAGAATCTTCTTCAGTTTTCACCTACCAGGGCCACGCAATAGCTTAACACTCATTTGGGCTTCCCTTTTGATATGGGACACGTGGCAGCCAAATTAGAGCAAAAATTGGGCTTGCAGGTCCACAACTTATATTTTTCCCTTTCCGCGAGAATCACAAAATCCAAAAAATCCTCGCGGCCCCACTACTCCATTTGGACACCTGGCACCCAAATTGTTTTCCTGGGAATTTGGCCCACGAACCCTTAATTTAGGTCTCTGACTTCCCGCTTTGATTTGCACTCAGGTCCAAAGCTTTGAATTTTTTCTGCTGCCTCGAAGCTCCGCCTGGACATGCGAGCTCGTTTTGGTCGGCTGGGAAATGCATTTTCATCCTTACATATTTTGCCTTATGTGCAGGAGTTGTCTTGACCAAACTTTTACTAGGGGGGTGAATTTGGGATAACACTCTACCTTGGCTCAGACTTAGGTACAAATCATGTGGTGTAATTACTCCATGGAAGCGTAGATGGAAGAGCCAGTCCCCCACTTTTTCCTTTCCCTTAGGAGTTGAGGCCACCAGATGGTACCAATATCTAGGTCATCGATAATGGTCTGTAGCCTGCCTCACTAACCAATTCCTTTGTCACTTGTCACTCATGAACGCTTACTCAGGTACTCTAATTTCGTCAAGATGAGATTCTCTTGATAGGGTTCAGGTGATACACTCAGTAGTCCTCCTCTTCCACAACCCTCCTGAATTGACTATTTCAACTTTTTTCTTCCCCACTTTTAGAACATGTGTGAGGCACTCTAGCTTTTTGTGTTTGCAAACATGAGCCCAGAATGAGGGCCTGATGGATATGAGCCTTTGATTTCCCATCATGGTAATCACTAACTGCTAGGCCTTCAGTGGACATGAATAGGTAAAATGGGATGCCTAACAAATGTATTTTTTTGAAAATGGTTCAAGAGGGAAAGATAGCGAGTGTAGCACTCATTTGGGTAAACTCTACCATTCAACATGACTATTTTAGGAGACGCGTTTTACACATTATCACTTGGCACTCTAATATTCAATATAGAGCCATCATACTTAGTCAATTCATAGAGGTATTTTAAGTTACCACATCCTTGACTTTATTTGACCTAGATGAAATCATTCTAGAGGATTGAAACCGTCAAAGGTTCATGATCCTATACCCAAACATTTTGTATTCACTTTGGAGAAGCGTCAATAGGACATGTGGTCTCAAATCAAATACCTAATCCATACTTAGTCAAATATTTCCAACATGTTCATGACACCGTTTCAAACCCAAAAAAACTTCCATACAAATCCAAAAATCTAAGTACATTCCTTGTTCTATCTATCTGGCTCCTATATGTGGCATCATCTCTTCTTGTATGACCCTACTAATCTTTTAATTCTTTATATGTATGTACATATCTAAATGTTAATGTTTATTTATTAGATATAGAATATGGCTCCGAAAAAAGTTATCTAACCCTAGTCCCAGGATCCTTAAATAAGTATTAATCTCCATCACTTCATTTTGAATCTTATTTTCCACATACCAATCATTGTAGGATTTGAACTCACTTATTGCTCAGAGTTCCTTCAACTATTTGGGGTCTTAGATTTCCTTATCCCATATTTGGTCTTCTATCTCTGAAACCATGGATCCCATTAGGGTTATAAATCTCTATCAAACCTATTTATCAATTCATATCATGATCATACTCCTAGGGTTTGCACTATTTGTTGCAAAAATTAGTTTATATCTATTTAAGGTATATCAGTGAATTGAAATTTACCCAGGTACTCCTACACAAATCAGTGTGATGATATTTATCATGAAAATGGTTATAGTTTGACAACGAAGGTTATTTTACCTTGAGATGGTTGCACTATCTTCACTTTAACCAATTCCATGGCCTCTCCTCACCTTACAACAGAAATGAAAATACTCTCTCATAATACATTCCTCTATACATCATTCTACCTGTTCAGTCTGAGAGCAGTATAGAAATTAGTACATCGATCTATAATTTGTAGTTACCCTTGATGGATATCCTTTCTTGACTATGGGAGTATGATAAAATTCGTATAACTGTCATGTTAATCTTTCAAGTGTGCTACTAAAAATTGATTTCCAGTGACTCTTCACCAATACATTTCTTTCGATATACTCAAGGATGGTGGAAGATGACGTGGTAGCCTCAATCTATTAATTTTTGTCAAAGTCCAGTCTTAGGTAATATCTATTATTAGGGTCAATGTTAAAGGACTTGTAATCTAGGTTTATTCCTTTATTCCCCATATCCCACTATGAATTATGAAGGGGATTTTACTGTGCTAGTAATTTCACCCCCACGTGGGGGTTCCCTAAGACTGTTATTGGGATTTTACGGTCCATATGTAATGTCAATGTTGTTGGAAAGGATAAGCCACCCAATGGAGACATGTAAACCTTCTATTAATCCTTATGTGTATTGGTATTACTCAATTGTGTGGTCGGGACTTATGTGGCATATCAGATACATCTATTTTGGAATTACTTCAGTGATCAGCATACTTGTTAAGGACATTTTATAGCAGAATATTATAGTTCTAACTACTCTTCTTACTAGTACATAAACTTTTTTTAAATCTGAGGCTATAGAGAAATGTTAGAAATAATGGGTAAGGCTATCAAATTTGGACCTACACTATTTATATCCTAAGAATATAAGATGATCAATATCAGTAAGGATTACTTGATCACCATGGCAGCCGATTCAAGGGTTCAAACTTAAACAGGGTACTAATGTGATAATGGATATTCATTAAATGTTTTCCATAGTTATTTACTCCAAAAAATAGGCTACTATCCTAGTGAGTGGTATGTCCACTAAGGGACACAAAGTCTATTATTTTTAAAAGGATTCAATGGGTGAACATCCCATAACCTATAATTGTGAGGTAAGAAAAAAATCACCCCTGGATGTGTTATTTGATTTCTAAGGAATTCAGTGCCTCACCTACATTTCATATTAAGTGGACCTTTAACCTACTCTTCATTATATTCACTGTATTGAGGTCGGCCCCAAAAATGTATCCATGATATGGAATTCATTCCATGCTCAATTTCCTACATTTATGTGTACAAAGTTTTAGCATTCCATACTATATGAATATACGATTACAACTATGTGTTACCTTGGAAGATTTCAAAAATTGTAAAATTCAAAATACTACTTCTCGTGATTCAATGTTTTATCATGACCATCTCGACACAGATCATATCCCTCTTAATAAGGATACAATACGTTAATGAGCATTGGTGAATCAAGTTAAGAATAATTATACCAAGCCATTATGTTGTGGACAGATCACTTACTAATCCTAAGAATGAGGATTCAAGTCTATACAATAACATGAGTAAACATGGATGAATTACAACTTGAACATTTCAAGTTGAAGTGTAAATTACTACATTGCCTCAAATACTTAGAACATATAGGATGATCTGAAGGTGGTACCATTATTATTTAGATGGCTGAAACAACAAGATGGAACTAAGTTACTAATTACTGTGAGGTATTGATGATGAAGATATTGATACCTCATGATGAACACCTACAAAACCTGGAAGTTTTTGAAAAAGGTCCTATGGAATAGAGGATGCCTCTGATGTTTCATAATCTATTTATGTCTACTAGCCCTATGCACTATTGAGATAATTCTTATACAACTGATTATTAACAATAATTAAGCATATTATGTAGAATCACTGACATGCAATGATGTGTTAAAGTTGAGGATATAAAAAACTCCAAATCATAATGGGTGGCTAAATAAATGGAGATTACATTTCCATTGAAAAGTGTAAGAATTTAAAATCAGTGGTTTCTTTCATCTGAATAATAGTGGGTAAGAATCTTCACTGAGATCCATTATTCTAAATATGCACAAAAACACTTGAAATCAGATTCAGTTTGTTGAGTGAAGTTAGGCTAGACCTGCCTACGGTCAAATCCCTAACCATTTAAGGAGATAAAAGACATTTTATCACAGAAAAAATGACAAAATAATGCATAAAAATGAATGGTATACCTAATCTCAGTTCTAACATTGAATCACTGGCTAAGGAATGTGCCACTCTGATGGAAAAATTGGAGAAAATGTTAAACTTTTGGTTTCTCTTAGGTTGTTTAGTGTTGACTAGTTCTACCTTGCACTTGAAAGTATCACCAAAATAGTTGATTGTTTTGATTCAATTTGGGTCGGACCATATCCTTTTATGCTTTGGTCCTTCACCTCTCTAATATACCTGGGACAATACCGTTATGAACATGGTAGGGTCCCATTAACCCTCTTTTATGTAATGTAAAAAATAAAATCTATAGTCTCAAGCGCAGTGGAAGAGTCACTCCAAGGCATGAATTGATGGAGGTGAGTGGTGTTTTATAGTTTTTAAATTGAGTGCATAGGAATATTGTGGCACATATGGGTGTATCTATGCATAGATGGGTGGAGTCTGATACTTATTCCATAGTGCATTGGGCATGCAAATGGGTAGGTGGGATCAAAAAAAGTTCATATACGAGTGTGTGAGGGTTAGATAAAAATGATCTGATGGCTCTAACATGCTTCTTATCAAATCATGTGAAAGCAACAAGTATTGTTAAGTCAATTATTATTTGATTTTATCTCTATGGTGAGTAGTACAGGTTTTAGATATATAGTTCTTAAAGGACTGTGACGTGGAAGGATATTTATCTATTCTATGAGTTATAACATGGTTCCTCCAAGAACAATGATGCCATAATAAAAGAAATATCTTTTAAAATTAAGTCGTACCAAAATATGCAGCAAATACATACATGCACTGTAAAGGACTTGGGTTGCTATCTTTCTTTTTTCTAAGAAACATGTTCTCATAAGAGTTCCTTGATAAACATGTGCACAAAGATAAAATGTCCCTAAAATTTTATACATCCTCACTCTCAAACAAGAATATCCATTCTTGACTACATTTAATAGGTATAGACTTTAACGAAGATGTTTGTTTAGTTTTATTTGTAATAATAATTTACTATTTAACTTCACTTAAATCTAAATAAAATATGAATATTTGATGGGACAGTAACCCTAAATTTATTAAGATTTTTGACACACATAATAGGGAGCCCTCAAACCCCTCAAACCATAGAAAAATATTAATTTGAAAACCTTGACAAGAAGTTTACACTAGTATAAGTATTCTTCTTTTTATTTGTAGGGATTTACTACAGGAAAAAATGATTTGAGTGTCTCCAAACGAGGGATAAATTTTCTCCAGACACGTGTTAATTTCACTTATTTACCCTTTTCTTGAGCTATCGACAACAGTGATTGCATTGAACATAGTGAGATTTGGGGAGCTTGAATAGGAGGGTAATGAAGATCTAAAATTTCTTCTCCCACCACCGAATATCATTAGGCTAGATGAAGAAGATCATTGAAGATCTTTTTATGGAGTCTTTTATGAAGAAGAGGGTGGTTCACACCACTACCATGTGCATCAGAATACGGATTACATTTAATTTTATTCTCGTAGTCTAGATCGATGCCCTCTACTAGTTTCTTCAGAATATCTTTAGTCATTCTCTAGTTACAATGAGGTTCAATCAAATCATAGTAAATAACATGGAAGTGTCTCACATCTAATGAAATTAACTAGTATAGCGTCTCTAGCTTGTATAAAAATGATAAAAGACGTCTAAATGGGCATCAAATTTAACATCGTGTTTTGCCCTTTTTTGTAACCATTGAAGGACAAGAGAATATGTTCCCTATCCAATATAAATGATAAACATGTTATGTACATAACATGTCAGAAATAAATTCTAGTGTCAGCTAGACTATATAACATAGCATAAATAATGGTTGGAGGTCGCTAGCCTTTATAACATATCATAAATAATGGATGACAGTTGCTAGCCCTTATAACATAGCATAAATAATGGTGCAAAGTCGGTAGCCCTTATAACATAGCATAAATAGTGGCTGGAAGCCGCTAGCCCTTATAAAAAAGAAACATGTTGTGTACATAACAAATCATAAATATTGCCTAGCAGACACTCACTCGTATAATGGATTCTAATATTTGCTTTTCTGGATTCCAATATATGGGAGTTTTGAGTACATATAATTTCAATATAGGTGGTTTTGGATTCCAATATATGTGATTCTGGATTCCAATATATGTGATATTGGAATCCAATATGTGCGATTTTGGAATCCAATATGTGTGATTTTGGAGTGCAGATAATTCCAATATTTAACATTTTGGAATCCAAAAAAGGTAGTTTTGGATTTGAATATTGGAGGTTTTTTATAGATCGGACTAGAATAAGTCTCAATTTAGTGAAATAAGCATTGTTTCTTTAACTTTCTAGTTAATTAGAAGTCTAGATATTATTTGTGTACAGGAAATCAAAATTTCTATTTTTTTTCTTCAGACTACTCTTGTTTGCATTGTCTCAGATTTCACACATTTTGACATGTAGCGTATTGATGGCTGAGGAGGTGCTAGCATTTCCATAGCACCAAAATTTATGGAATTAATTAATACCTCTAGCCAAGATACCAATAATAGGTATTTTTTGGTGATTATGAGTATTAATAATATTTCTTTTGGTATTCTTCACATTTATGCTCCTAATGATGAACTTGAAAGAACAAATTTATGGAAATGGTTAGGTGATAGCTTACTGATTTATTTAATGGCTTGTATGTGGTGACTTTAATATGGTGGAGCACCCGAATGATAAATGTTGTGCCCTTCCTATGCATTGGTGTATTAGTGAGCGTGCGACGTGGTATTTTTTAAAATTCGATGGGGGATTTCTAGTCATCTTCTCCGTCAAGACAAGGAATTTAAAGAACATGTTTGGCTCAATTAGACCAATATTCGAGGTGGATATGATCATGTTTTAAAACACCTCGACCATGCACTTCTTTCCCAACAGTCAATTTTTTATTTTGACACTCAAGGATCCTCTATTATCAAGGTTTGGTCAGAAGTGATTTTGTCAGACCACCATACAATCACATTTAAGTTTTTTTGGGAGGGGGCCCCTTCAAAGCTACCCAAAAATTTATTCTATCTTAATGTTTCTTTGTCGAGTCAGCTTGGAGTGTTCCTGCTTATTTATAAAGTTTTGAATATGGTGTCACATCCACCTTTTGTTGTCAAGTGGCTTGCTTGGTGGTAGGCGGTGATTCATCGCACCACCAGGTTCCTTCTCCTCTTCGGAAAAAGGTGGCTCGGGTCTATAAGAGGGATGATTTGGTTCTACACAAATAATTTCACAGGATCTCTTTGCTTCTTAAGAAAATTTTTATTTTACACTCATCTCAAGTCTCAAGTTGCTTCTACTCAACATAAGCTCAAGCTTATTAAATCACACATGGTCCGTGGTGTGTAAATCCATTCGAGAGTTCACTGGCTTCAGATGGGAGACAAAGCCTCAAAAATATTCTTCAAATCCCTCTGTGTCAAGCATACTTGTCAATAAATAAAATTTATTCATGACTTTCAACAATGGATTATTGAGCTCTCAGAGATTTCCAATGCTCTTGTCAAGAACTATCGTATCATTTTTCAAGCTTGGGAGGATTCAATTAAGTGATCCGCTACTCACTAGAATTATATTGATGTGGTGCAAAATAAGTTCACCCAAAGATAGTGCTCGATGCAATGCTCTTGACACTTTGGGTGATTTACATGCACCCTTTCTCTGTCTTGTTGATGACAAGGCTCCTAGTCTGGATAGTTTCCTAAGCGAGTTCTACAAAGTAACCTGGTCATTTATGGGACCTACTTTAATTCAAGTATACAATGAAGCCCTCTCTACTTGCTCTCTGGGAAGCTTCATTAATGAAGACAACATCAAGTTCATTCCTAAGGCTGGAGATTAGGAGAAGATAAAAAATTGATATTCGATCACCTTATTGAATGCGGCCTATAAAATTATTTCCAAGGCTATAACTTTGCTTGTGAATATCCTTCCTAAGATCATTAAACCTAAGTAGACTGGTTTTATGAAGGGCCATTATATCTTTGATAACCTTCTTGTAGTTTGGGAAGGCATGGAAGGGTCTTAGGTTTCTTCACAATGGCCTCTCTTCCTCAAAATTGATGTCGAGAAAGATTATGATCACATTGAGTGGCCTTTCATCCTTATCATGCTCAAAACCCTTGGATTTGGATATTTATTTGAGTTGGTTTATAGCACGTTGTTTTCTAACACCTCTTCCTAGCTCACAATTAATGGTCACCAATCCTCTACTATTGGTATTTTCTGCTCCATCAAATAGGGGTGCCCTCTCATGCCTATGCTATTTGTGCTTGTTGTTGATGCGTTGGGTTATCTAATTGCACATCAAGCTTCCCAAGGTCTTATATGTGGTATTTTTCTACCAGAGCACAAGTCTCAACTTATCAATGGACATTTCATGGATAACGCCTTTCTCACAATTACAAAATTGGAGTAGAATGTGCCAGAGTATTAGGATTTTATGACACTTTCTAACTAGCTTCATGTTCTAGTGTTTCATTGTCCAAAACCTTGGGCTATTGGCAGATTTGTTTGCCTCTTCCTGAATAGTTTAAGGCCTACCCCTAGAAATGGATTTCTAGGGGTGAACAATTAAGATATTTAGGCATTCCTTTTTCCTTTAATAGTGACTCTATGAAATTATGGCAATATGTTCTCAACAGAGTGGAGTAGAAAGTTACTTTAATTAGTCTTCCAAATCTCTCTCTTTGACTAGTAGGTTCAAGGTATGTACCAAGATCCTTGCACAACTACTCATGTTTATTACTTTGCATGTTGGAACCCCTCTCGAAATTTGTTCACACAACATTCCAAGTTTCTCCAAGACTTTTATTGTATAAATGTTTTGTATTAGATGGCTTTCACTGAGTAGCATGGGAAATTTGTTTCCTTCCTTGACAACAAGGTGGTATGGGGATCATCGATGTTTATAGATAGTGCGTGGCCTCATGCACTAAGTGGGTCATCTGATGTCTTTCTAGCAATTAGGCCTAGAAAATTCTACTATGTCACTTCATTTTTTTTGGTGCTCCTTATGTAAATAAGTGTTGGAGAAATATGGTATTGCATTCCTTTATTATCACCTCAGATTCTATCAAAATAGGAGATAACTTTGTTTCCAAAAGCATATGGAAAGCCTTCGAGCTGGTTATGCCTTTTATGTGCTATATTGGAGATGGTTTTTGTACAAAGATTTCTTTTAACTCTTAGAATATTTGGTGGTCACCTATTATTATGGCCAGAGATCTCCCACTTGTTAAAACTTTAGGCATCAAAGCTATCTACCTGTATTGAGAGGGAATTTAGACTGTAAAAGATCTTGTGCATCACAGAGACTGGATTTCCTGGCCCATGCTCAAATTGATATTAAATCTTGCAAAGTCAGATATTTTGTCTATTTTCAAAATTCAAGATCTCCTTGTGGATGTTATGCTCCATAAGCTAGAGCTTAAACCTTTTGCAGCCTACCGACATGATTGGTGGTGGAATCAAGAAATTTCTTTCCTTATTTATAATACAAGGACCACTTATCCTTTTTTAATCCCATTCTCGCTATCCTTTGATTGAATTAATGCTTGGTGGGATTTACATTCTACGCCCTCCACTTGGCTTCGTCAGATTTCCCGTACATGGAATTCTCTTCTTGATCCTGAAGTTAACCATTTTCTCTAGTTTCTTATCTACCAAGGTCTACCCGTGGGCAAAAGGATAATCATATTGGTATACCTAATCCTACTTGTCCATTTTTCTCTCGACCTGATTCCTTCAAGCACCTTTTATGGTCTTGTCCTTGTGCTTAGACTATTTGCAAATGCACCCATTCCTTATGCCTTATCACCTTGACTTTTTTCATTAGCACATTGCCTTATTTGGTGATTTTGCTCCTTGGCCCCATTACATTGATATACTTTGGCAATTGTTTTGTGCTTTTATTATTTTATAGATTTTAAAAGCTCACAATGCTTTAATCTTCAACCATGATAAGTTCATTACTTGTTTTTCCACTAATGACAAAGTAATTATTTTGTCTAATGTGCACATGTAGATCTAAGCTCAAGATGCCAAGTTTTACATGGATTTTGTGCATCTTCAGGAGTTACTTGATCACTGAGGGAGTGCACCCTACACTATGAGTTGGTTCCCACTAGATCCTCAACTTTCACCACCTCGACCTTCACCACCCCGAAACCTACAACCTATGGGATCTCGTTAGAGGAGTCGCTCATGTAATCATCATTTCACCTCCACTCGGGGACGCCCTCCACAACCGTCCTCCTCTGGACCAAGATGGAGCTCGCCCCTAAGGGGGAAGGGTGTTTCTAGTTCTCCACATTAGGATTCGCCGATGCTAGCCATGTAGACCATTGTTGGATCGCCTCCCCCTAGTTTGTGTATTATGGTTCCATTACAAATGCAGTACCTTGATCCTCACGACGGATGACAGGTGGATCCTCCTTAAGTGGAGCCAACTAGTGGAGCTTTCATTCGTCCTTGAGATGAACCTCCCCCTCCTCCTGCTGATGCAGCGTGTGCTTGACTGTGTTGGTTTCTTTCTTTGTGCCCTCTAGTTTCCCTAGTGGTGGTTTGTTGTGGTTCTCGTGGCATTTTGATGTAGCCCTAGTGGCATTTTGCGGGAGCGTGAGTAATCCATTCACCCCTTACTATGTGAATCTTTTCTAAAATCTAATAAAACTTTGATTGATTTTATTGTTTAATAAATTACAATAAAAAAATTAATGTTTAATTTTATTTCCACATTATTATAAATTTATAATATCTAATGATTATTTTCACAAGTAATATTTCTATACATAATATATTAAATTAAAATAACCCCAAAAATAATCATTATAGTATATTAATATATTTAAGTCATTAAATAATTGAATCACATGTTCTTTGTGAGTCCCCTTTACATTACATGTTATTTTAAAAAAATGTTTTCAAATATTCACGTGTGCATGACACTTAGGCAATTCGTGTCAAAAGATATATTTATACAAAAGTGTTCATTTGAGTTAGAAAAGTGCAACGTATAATTTTTTTTGTTATATTCTTCTGTGAGGAAGTTGTGGTATCAGTTTTTTAAAAATAATAAGAGAAAACAAATTATATTAAGTTATATTATGTACTTTATGCAGATGTTAGTTTGTGTGGCGGAACGGTAAAGCTATATAAAATTTCTAGAATTTCGTGTGAAGAAGTTATATGCAATACACATGGTATTAGTTTCTTAATATAATATGTAGAAAATTGATGCTCATGTTATATCACACAATATTAATGTTTGTTTTGTAAGTGAGTTTTTTCATGTTTTTGTACGTAATAAATTTTGTGTGAGGAAATCATGCTTATAGTTCACACAATATTAATGTTTGTTTTGTAAGTGAGTTTTTTCATGTTTTTGTACGTAATAAATTTTGTGTGAGGAAATCATGCTTATATGTTTTTGTACGTAATAAATTTTGTGTGAGGAAATCATGCTTATAGTGTAGTATTTTTTTTAAACATAAAGAAGGTTCAACAATATTATAAATGGTTGGTGTTAGTGTTATTTTAGTATTGTCTTATGAGTGTATTGTTTATTGAGAAAGTGCAATTTAAGAACATGGAAGGAAAAAGTGGTGAATATGAAAGAACTAAAAGATGGAAGAAAGAATATGCTTACAAGAGGATAGATAAAGGAGAGTGCATTCTGGACCCAAATCATCACAATGGTTTTGTTCGTTTGTGGTATTTACAAAATTCTTCGTGGTTCAAGAAATTAGATAAGAATGCTCAAGGAGAACTCGTTGAATTAATTACAAGAGATGATTCATCGGAGCTACAATTTGGCACATTGTTGTGTGTTGAGACGTTTGCACTAGAGGCTCCAGCAAATGTTGCGGGTATGATGGAGCAAGGAGTAGTTTCTAAACTACTTTCCCTTGTATCAGATGATGATAAAATGGTTGATTACACCCCCGTTTTTGAGTATGGCCTTTTTGATATTATAATGTATGACTATCATGCTATTCCCCAGCAGGCACTTTTTACATTAGGTAGCCTCAGCTTAACATCACCCGAAAATAGGAATATAATTCTGGATGAGTGTATTGAGATAATTTGTGGAATAAGCTATGGTAGACTACCAAGTTTATTTACTTTAAGGGCTGCCCTAAAAACACTTTGTGTATGCTTTGTAGTACAGCCACCCCCTTCTACCCATCATGTAAATCCTGTGCTAAACATGATACGTCATCTTTTAGAACAAAAGTTTGGGTATGATAAAGATTTAGAAGGTAATCTTAATTTGGACATTTCTTCTTCATCAATGTTTCTGATTCAGTTGATATGTGAAGGAGGAAACGATCGGATCAACATTGTTCTAGAGGCTGAAATGCCTAAACATATTACAACTAAATTGATAGATTTTATAGATGACAAGCTAGGCCAACCAGAATGTGTACTCCGTATTTTTCATGTAATTTCCACCGGGGATAATCGCCAAATTCGTGACATAATCTATGATGCTCTTGAGATTTTGTCGCTGCTCACTTATGGAAATCCAACGGAAGAGTGTAAAAAACTGATGCTGATGCTATTAAAGAATCTTATTGGGGACTGCTCTGATAATAGCAATAATTTACAAAATGTTCTAGAGTTTGAGAAGATCTTCCCCTGGGTTGTAAAGAAACTTGCAATAGATGAGAACATACGTCATGAATGTGATGAAGCCGTAGAATTAAGGCTTCTAGCCATGAAGGTTATTGTGACGGTACTTACTCACCAAAACCAGAAGTTGATGAGTATTTGAAAAGTGATCTCGACTGCATCAATATAATTCAGCATCTCTGTCAGATTGTGGAGAAATGTAGACATACTACTAATCAGAAAAGAGCCCAGGTTTACGCTGAACTTTATTCTCTCCCCTCTGAAGTGCTTCCTAGACTCCGCGGAGTACCTCCATATGTTTAGTGATCAGTGTTTTCACCTTGTCCTTAAAGGTTTGCCAATTATATATGGTATGCTGTAGCTTTTGTTTATGTTTTTTTCAATATTAATAATTAAACGATTTTATAGGATAGATGGATGAAAGATAGTGTTTAAAATATTCATATTCTATTTTATATCAACGTAATTCAGGTCAGCGTTGAATTGATAAACAATACCTTAAGTGAACCATTTCAATATTCTCAGTTACCAATTTTAATAATGATTTCAATGTATTAATATTTTGTGAAATTTTATTAGAACATAATTAAAATATAACTTTTGTTCACTAATTTGGTAATAAAGAATCACTCGAAGCGAAGCTAGCACTAAAACAAAATAAATTTGTTGTTACAATTTTTTTACAATATTTATATGATTAAAAGGAATTTCAAACTTTAAATCCTTTAAATTTCTTCATTTATTCATAAATGAAAAATTATAATTCTAGTATTTCATTTTGAAAATGCGTATTTTTTTTAATCTAAGTGCATTTCAATATATATTTTTATATGAAAGAGGAATGAAACACTTATATAAATTCTTAAATTTTATTGTTTTTTTTTTAAAATTAATTTTTTCTTATTTTTTGTAATACCCGCAAGAACGACGTTCTAGGAACTTGCTACAACTTAACACTCAACCCGAAAATTGTGACTAATTTTTCTTATTTGTTTAAGTTAAGTTATACGAAGGTTGCAAGGATGGTTAACCCTCAGGATTTGTTAAATTAACTTACCTTACTAAACTCAACTTGAGATTTGTAGGCTAGGTCTAATTAAAAGATAACATAGTAATTTTGCTTTACCTCTAAGGTCAATTAATTAAAGGTCAACTAGGAATGTGCCATGGTTTAATTTACTTGGTTAATTGTTTTCTCTCTTTAGTTAATGTTCAATCCTAATATGATTAACCTCATGCTTAATTACTTTAGTTTCATTATCCTAATAGTTTAAAGTTCTTTTATTAAATTCCTACAATACTAAGGACTGACAAATACTTCACATTCCAAGGCAATTAAATGGCCCCATTCACCTATCTACACATACTCTTAAGGATTTAATTTAAATATTTATAATATATCTCTACCAAACAAAAGTAGGGTGAAACCTCCACCCTTAGATCAATTCAATCTTGGCCACTAGATCCTAGGGTTCCATACTAGCCCTAAATTTCCTTATGAGTTTTTATTAAAGCCTTACCTTTGTTCATTCCCCTCATTTGGTCTATTTGTTTGTTAAAAACTACATGTTGGAGAGAAGGGAGCCATGGGAGCAAGAGAGGAAGAACTATGGAGGGTTCTACATGGAGATCAAGTTTAGAATTAGTTTAGATTAGTTTTATTATTTTTATTTCTTTCATTTAAGGATTGGGAGGGATTTCCTTCACCAATATGAGTTTATTTCAAGCCATTTGTATTTAGGTTTTTTAATTTGGAGGCAAACCCTACCCCCATTGTTATAAATGAAAGGAATATTTTTAATTCTCCATTTGTATGTTTTATTGTTCAAATACATGGGGTTACTCAATGTTTGCATGGTGGTAGTTATTAGTTAAATTTTACATCTTATAAATTAGTAAAAATCAGTTAAAGTTTTCGTATAGGCACGGATCCACGGAGTTTTGTCGTAAGTGACAGAACCGCCACCCAGAGCAGACTGACGATCTTGGGACCACTGCCCTGCATGGGTGGCAAACCACGGACTGCCGCCCTACTGAGCGATGGTTTTGAGATCGCCACCTTATCCTGAGCGGAGGTCACGGGAAAACCGCTCTGCACAGGACGGCGGTCCTATTTTTGAAAAATAGAACCTTTAAACCTATATTTTCTCCAAAACTAAAAGATACGAAAAGGTGTTAAATTACATTCTGAGCTTAATTTTTAACATATAGAGTTTCTAGTTTAGAGATTTCATTCCTATTGTTCTTTTCTTAGTTAAAATTTATGCATTTAAGCATTTTCTATTCCAAAAATAGTAATACAACTACAAGGTCTATTCTATCTTGTTCAACTAAATTGTCTTCAATATCAAGAGTTAAAAGAAATTTATATCTACTTCTAACATTGTTATCACCATTTCTAAAAAGCAAATAATTTCAATTTGTTCTCTTCCATTCAATACAAATTATAGATTCAAAAATACTACAATAACTTTATTTTCCATTCAAGTGTACTATGCATACAAGTTCAACCTCTTACAAATTCTATATTGCCTTCTTTCTCTTATGCAATAATACAATGCCACAATGAAAGTAACTTTCCTCTTCTTTTTTTTTACATACAATGCAACTTACAACTAAACTTTTACACATTATATCCATTTTGATTATTTCTTTTACACAATATAAAAATATTGGAATGCAACTTCTCTCCATAATATTATTACAAATTCTTCCACTCAAGGTGGGAAATAATACAAGAATGTATGCAAAAGAAAATACATTAATATAAGTTCCTCCACTCGAAGTGGGAATAACACAAAGGAAGTTTCACAAGGTCTCTAAAAAAATTCTAAGTTTCACAACTCTAACAAGGTAGCTCCTCCAAGATTTGTTTTATTCACAACAAAATGGGGGGAGAGACAACACTCTCCAACCAACCAAGATATCCAATGAAGAGGAGAATCCATCATCTCCATTGGCCCCCGAGCCCAAACCACATTAAAATGGGAGATAATTCCAACACATGGCAAGAATAAGCTTCCACAACACAAACAAATACTTCACAACCATTTCCAACCACACTTCAATGATCAACAACACAAGAATTGAAAAAACAACTAAACAACAAGTAAACAAGGCTTAAAATGAAAGCCACAAGAGCAAGACCTATGGGGAGGCCACTTATGCCTCCCAATGGGAATGGGTTCCCACATTAAAGCCTCCAATGCATATCTCAAATCCCCTACATACTCTTATTCCTCCCTTAAGTACCCCTTATGCCTCCCACATACTCTTATGCCTCCCTCAATCTCTTATGCCTCCCTCATAAAAGAAAAAAAGAAAGAAATGCAAGCATTCCTTGTACAAGGTGGGGTACCCAACCCAAAATCACTCCAAACAAAAAGGTGAACTCTTATGCCTCCCTACATGAAATATCCCCATAGTATTATCCTACTCCAAACTTAGGAAATCTACCCAAACCCAACAAGCATTCCAAAGAAAACAATACTCAACATAAACACATACACACAAAGTAAAGCATAACATAAACCAGGTAAAGCTCCTACCTTCCAATAGTAGAGCTTGTTCCAAGAGTAAGTTCCCAAGCTCCTCAAAGAAAAAAAAGCATCCAAAAGCTCCAACTATCCACAAGCACTCCCAAAAACCCTCTCACTCTCCAAAATACAAGAGCACAAAATAATGAAGTACCCCCCAAACAAGCAAAAAAACTTCAATAAATAGAAAAAGGAGAGGAGGATGATGTGGCTCCAAGTAGGATTCCACCTCTTTTACTCTCCACTTCACATCACCCTAGTCAACCTCATATTCCAAAGCTCCATTAATAAGTGGTTGAAGGAATGACAAGCTACTTACACACACCAAACTAAGCCCACACCCCCTAAGGACAAAATTAATTACTTGAAATAAAGTGCAATACAAATTTCACCTTTTTATCTTCCCAAAACACCTAATGGGGTCTAATTTTGATCCCCCCAACCCATAGGTATGGTTCGTATACCAATTTAAGTGGTGTGGGACAAGTTTACCTTGTCCTACAAGCCTTCAAAATTATCCCTTAAGGCCAAATTTGAGTTTCCCATGATGGATAGAGTGTACAACACTTAAGATCTCAAGCATTCAACACACAACACAAAGTCCAAGAGAAAATCTAGTTTAATAAATGAAATTCTTTTTGTTACATTTTTAATTAGTTTAGGACAAGATTTATTTACTTTAATAAGACATCTTAAACCTACTAAGATAAAAGGGGAAAACTATAAATCAAAATCTAATTAATTTAGAACAAGTAAGTTACATCACTAAAAAGAAACATATACTACCATTAATAAAAAGGGAAAAAAAAAAACAAAAAAAAGCACATGACCCCTTAGTCACAATTTTCCCCTAACCAAATAATTATAACATACGTACACACAATTATATGTTGCCATGGTGACCCTTGTTGAATTCACCTAGAATTCTAATGTGGTTGGTCTCCAATACCACCTCGATATTTGTTGTGATTGATATATACCTATAAAACACATAAAATACCTCCTTCGGCCTCATTGTATGCATGTAATAGAATCTATGCCAAAATACATAGAAAATATAAATCTACAAATCATCTATATACGAAACATTAATCATCATCTAGGAAATTATGATGATATCTACAAATTATAACATTCATCTCTATTCTACATTTCATCCATGTCAAAATATGATCACAACATTAAGTTCAATTATGAAGGCTCACACATCCTGCTGGCGAAGTGATATCACACACACACACACACACACGCATGTCACACACACATACACACACACACACACACACATATAACCATGTCCACATAGCATATCAACATCAATATACAATGTCTCTAATAATCCACAATGCATCATATATGAGTCAAAATCAACAACAGTTCAATATCTCTAACATCTAGTATCAAGCTAAATAAAAAAGCTACAATAATGTCCATAATGATATTCGATAGTATCATAATCAATAACATAAAGGTGTCGAAGGAAAGTGGGCACTACATCCCCCTCCCCTTAGGCTCAACTTCCTCCTGGAAACATCAATAACAAAAGGTGTCCCTAAATTGAACTCGTAAGTAGCATCCTACACATTTAGCAACAGGTCTCATCATAGCTGTCCAAGAAATTGACCCGAACCTAAGGTCACATCTCTCAGGGCTACCATGAAGGCCCAGTGCCTTGCACTATAATGTTAATGGGATGGACCTCACCTGCTACCTTATCCTGAACATTCAATGGAGTCCATCTAACTCGTGAGAAGCTCAATATTTAAACAGCATGTGCAGATCTAAGAATAGGATGGCATTCAAGCTAGATGAAAGCTTAAGGGACCGATGCACTCCAAAATTAAAGGAATTTCAAATGGTAGAATATCCTTCCCTTTTTCATAATAGATACGACTTCTCCTATAAAGGGTAGAGACATGAAGACAACCTCTACTTCGTATCCATATATATATCATATGATATTTTCCCTATGCATAGTCATATATATATCTTCCCATATTATATGCTATTCCTCCTACAATTTTTTCTGACTCTTAATGCAATGTTGCATGTCCTGTAAGAGTTAGTGGGATGGACACAAAAATGAGGCATATGGATCCTTGTAGAATATGTATCCCATTCCCAAAGTCTAATATGTAAGTGTACCTTTTCACTCTGGGATGTCATAAATCAATGCCTATAAAGGATCCATGGCATTGGGTCATAATTTGAAAACTATTATTAAGGATCACTCAACCATTATTATAAGATGCTCTATATAATTCAACTGGTATCCACAAGATGTACTATTATAAGTATGTAGTAGAATATAATTATAGCCACGCTCAGTCTATCCATTGTGTGGAATCTCAATGGCTGTATGAAAACATTGAAATTGATCCTCGTCCCAAGGCATGCTGTATGGGAAAGTCCGGATATTAAGTGTCATGTAAGGATCTCATGGCCGTCAAAATATCTATGCATGAATCAGGAAATGTAATCTGAAATCATCTATATATGAATAAACATCATTAGGTGAATATGATACCATCTACAAGTTTCTAAACAGATGGGTTGAGACTTTCAATGATTGCAAACATGGAGTTTTTCCCATGTCAAAATGTGGTCACAACAGTGATACATCTCAGCAAAGCCTACTCATGGATGACAGGCACAAGTTCCTATTTGTGTCTATTCAGAAACACGTGATAAACCAATGCTAGATGTCAACATTTTAAGCATATTCGTACCTTTAATCCTCTATTTTAAGGAGCTCCTCTAGGATAATCCAGAAGTATTTGTAAAAATAAACCTTTAATTAACAAAATGCACTAAAAACCATCCAGAATCTCCACCATCTCATGTCAATGCTAAACCATTAAAATGCAATGCAAGATCATGCACAGATAACCAATTTACAATAAAGATCAAAATCAAATGAACAAGAAGGGTTGAGAATCATCCACAAGTAGGCATTACATTCTGCTCCTCATATTGATACTAGACTTTATCAAAATCCTAGGAAAAGTTCATTACAGTCTCTAGAATAGGTGTGGGATATTGTCCACTCTTCCATAAAGTCTCATCCTGCCAAAGTAGCTGAAGGGAGTAATAAATTTATGGATATGTCTAACTTTAGGAAGCCCGAACCTGGTACAATTTATAGTGAAGTTGCGTAGGAAACACTAATGAATGTCAGATAAATCCAAACACAATCTACCATTAGCCCCTAATCCTAGAACTCTACCTTGTAATGACCATTTCAGCACATTAGAACACTCTAAACTAGTAAGATCACCTCAGCTAACATAAAAATATCCTAAACACATGCTATGGATGCAGAGGACATTAAGCTTAATTATGCAATGCTTTCTAATAAGGTCCAACCTTGCGCATGTTTCCAAGATGGTCCCTGTTGAATCCAAAACCTAGGGCCAAGCTTAGAACCTATTAGGTCCATGATGGATTGCATCACATTATGTCGGGTCTGGGGTGAATGCTCGGAATGGCTTCGTGCCTCTTTTGAAGAGCTACGTATGTAGGTGCATCCCATATCGCTCAAGGATGTGGCATACTTTTTTGTGCTATAGGCGCTGAAAATCCCTCATGTCTAGGATATTTTTACTCAAAACAACCTAGGGCGCATCCATGATTGCAATAAGGCTGAGACCAACATCTATATTTTACCCTCGCACCTTCTAACATATGTCCCAAAATAAGATGTGTCATACAAACTTTTTCATGTAGACATAAATTTACTGATAAGCGAGCGTACATCCTATCGAACTCATGTCGAATGATAAGTTTGTAGCACCTCAACCTGCGCCAGTATAGCATCCTTTTTTCATGTCGACATGGATTGTTCCATGCCTTCAAACCTATCCTAAGGTGCATCATTTCCATAGTCGATCTTAATTTACTTGTGTCTTCATTCTGTGCCAGGGCACATCTTGTATTATGTGATACCCGTATTGTATATTACCTGTGTCTACAAATTTCATGCTGCAAGGTGCGTATCCAGAAATGGGAAGCCTGTGAAACATCTTGATTTCTTTGATTTCCATATTCTTCTGATTTTCCAGAGTGAAATTTTTCATGGAATCTGACAAAAGCAACATCAACATTATACCCATGCCACAACATTATCTATGTAGTTGAAACATCTTCCAAAGAAAAATGAGCTTCACTTTTTCAATTCATCCATCGTGACCATGATGGTATCGATGGTGGTATGCAACAACATGTCAAATAACCCAACAATGAATTCCATGGAAATGGTGTCCCATTTCCACTCCGGTATAGCATGAGGAAAGAGAAGGCCAACTGGATGTTGATGAACGATCATTGCCTTCACCCTCTATAAGCACACTAACATAAACAACATGATATGCAACAAATTATAAACATGTCTCAACATAAAGTACTCTCCAATGGTACAACTCATCTCAAGTGGCATACATCTTCTTCACCCACAGGATGGGCTGAATATTATGCTATGCGATGATCCTCCGTCAAAATGTCCTATCTCAAGCCTCCATCTATAGGAACGTATATTGACCTTGTGTCTAAGAATACCATCTACCTCTAATTCAAAATCCATCAAATCTCCCCTAAAGGGGTCTAAAAATAGCAACACTCAATCTCTGCTATGGCTGCAAGGTAGAAGCTATCATGAGGAAGCTACTGTAATATCCTCCTTCGCAAATCTATAACTACTGAAGTAGCCATAGCCACATGTCTCTGTCTACTCAAGGTGTCTGCAACCACGTTCTCCTTCCCCTTCAGACATGATCTATCTCCATATCATACTCACAAAGAAAATCCATCCAATGCCACTGACGTGCGTTGAGATTGGGATATGTGAAGAGGTGGCAAAGACTCAAGTGATCAATTCTAAGTGTAAATATCCAACCAAGAAGAAAGTGTCTCCACCACAACAAGGCGTGAACAACTCCTGCAAGCTCAAGATCATGAGTCTGAGAACAATTATTATCTCATAATCCTTGAGTTTATGAGACTCAAAAGACAACTACTCTGTCCATTCTACATCAACACACCTCCAAGTCCTGCTAAAGAAGCATGCTGTGCAAATGTAGAACTCACCCTGAGGATTGTTGGATATGGCACTTGCTAGAATAGGTGATGTCATGAGATATTCCTTTATTGTCCTAAATGGTCCTGGATCACATATATCTTAGCCAGGAGATTCTTTAAATATTCTTCCCTTTCCACAGAAGGGAAGTGATGGGGTGCACAATATGAGAGACAAGTTCTTGTTAAATATCTTGTACTAACCTAACCAAACCCATGAAGTTGACGCATCTTGGTCACACTGGTGGGTAGGAGTGGCCAATCCATGATAGCTCAAATGTATTGGAAGGATCAACTGTAACGATACCTTCCCCAAAACACCAATTAGTAGGCAACACAGATATTAGGAAAAGATGTCGGAACCCAGAGTTAATGTGCAGCCTGTGTGTCCAAGTTCCTGTAAAGATGCTGCTATCGAAAAAAACTGAAGAATTCTTGGTGAAGAAGACTCCTCAAACATTTTTTATGATAAAACATTAATTGAAATTATTAGTTGAATATGGAGGTATGAACCCGCAAGATCCAAAAATGTCACTGAATAGGACCCATTCATACAAGCATTTATGGAAGCGACTGCAGTGGCATTCCGTCAAATAAAAAGGCAACTATATTTTTAAATGAGATAATCACCATTAATTTCTTGTATGAAAATTTGTAGTCTTATACAACAAACAACATAAAGTAATATTAAACATAAAAATTAACCTAACTTAAGATAAATCTTGGAGATTAAATACTGGCTACCAGCACTGTTGTGCTGATCAATCAAGTCTATTAAATCTGTGGATACTCAGGAGCTTCAGCTCAAGGGGATTACAATAGGATGGATTAGGCCTGTGTGCAGACAGGCTTCTCTAATTCTTCATGTGTGTATTTCACATAGCTTATGTGTGTGTAGTCATCAAACAATGACAATTGTTGTTATTTAAATAAAATAGGCTCTACGCCCACTAACCAGCTCTATCAACTGAGCATTCTAAATCTCACATTGTGCTTTAAAACAGCCATGTTGGTACCCAAATTTGTTCTCCTTTTCAAAGATCAAGCAACAACACAGATTCAGACAGGACAGCTTAGAGGTAGATAGACAATAAATGTATGTTGTTTTGTAGCCGGGGAAGAAATCTAGCTGTCCCTTTGTTGGCACTCAGGATTTGTGGAGAGATTGGATAGCACCTTTAAAAGGATGTGATCCGATCCTAACTATTTTAGGTTGTGCCTTTCAACCAAGGTAAGAGAACCTATTTTGTAACCTCTGTTATTTGAAAGGAGATATAGGTACCTTTCTTTTACATAAATTTTATAGAGAAGGCCTTGGGGAAAATATGATCAACACACCAGATTTGACTCTCATGAGTTGTCACTTCCAGATCATGGAGATACTTTCACAACAAGGCAAAGGTTACTAAAGACATTTGAGACCCTGATATGCATTCTGCATACTTTAGTAACAAGTATTTTGCATCTTGGGTGGGTATACAGATGCAAAAATAGGGGTAGTATATGGGTAGGATTAGTTGTTGTTAAATGAGGTTTTTTGGTGGGAGGTGGAGACAGGATGGAACTTGACTCACCTAGATCCTTGAGGAGCCTTATGCAAAATGGAGAGATTCATATTAACAAAATGCCACAAAACAGTTAACTTGTTTCCTCAACTAGAATATGTGCTTCATTGGAGGCCTCAGACTCAGCACTCTTTCACACAACCTGTGGGATTCTATCACAAAGGCTTAAGTCAGAGGACCCAATAAAGCACCAAGATTTAAACAAAGTCATGCCTAAGGTACACCCAAAGGCTTACAAAGAATCTCTATCAACAAAATAAAAGAAAAGTAATTTTAAACCACTTATCCCACTCCCAGATGAAGGCTCCTCTGAGAAGATGAAATTGCAGATGCCACTAAACCATGTCACAAGGACTGAGACCTGTGTGATTGGACTATATTTTTGATACATGATTGCAATAGAAACAAGAAAAACTACTCGTATGACATTCAGAGATGAAGTAACATACACATTTTGCTCAAGATTGACACAGAAATAGCTCAAAGTTTGATCAAATTTATCAGTAAGGGAAAGTTTCCAGAACAATCTCAAAACTTGTCAACTGGCCTGTACACTTGTAACCACCTTGACATGAGTCAAATTTGAATACAGAGGAGATATGCAGGCTTCTCTAGACATGCTTTCTCAAAATGGATGGGCTCTGTCAATCTTTTTCTACTGGAGAAAATAAGTCCTAATCCCTGCCAAAACCTCCCAACCATTTGCATGATGAATTTGTGCCCTTTAGAGCATTTCCAATAGAGCCCCTTTTCCTCCCAAAAGACAAAAAATTTAAATGCACCAGTGCTTGCCATGATTCTTGCTCGTGATTTGTAGGGATCCAGATCTGTAAAAAGTCTCCAGGTGCTCAAGTAGGAAAATCTCTTCGATTTCCTCCCCGCATTCAACTCTTTTCTCCAGAATCACACATGCCTCCATCCATTTGCTAACCACTTCCACCCCATATCAATCAAATATAGCCCCCTTACGTGCTTAGGAGAAGAAAAACGGAAAACCAAATCGAGGCCCGAGAGTCAAACTACTTTACTCGTGAAAGACGTCTCTCAAATCTCTCCCACCAAACTCTAAATATCAAAATTATCTCGCTCCTCTATTTGGCTTGTAGAAAACAACAAGAAATCATGAAGACTCGCAAATCCAGGTGATTTACAGAAAAAAATGGGGGGAAAATTAGATTTAGACACTCAGCAGCGATTGGTCTTTGATTTCAAATGTGGGTTGTCCACGTGGAAGATGAAAAAAAAAGGCTCGGGGGCTTCCTTTGACCTATTCTAACCCTTTTGAAAAAATGGAAAAATTTCCCAATTTGCCCCTGCACCTCCGCTTCTAAAAATTTGGCCTGACACGTGTCCTAAGGTGGGTCCCAAAAGAAACACAAAGAAATTATTCCATTTTACTCTCTTTTTGGAAAAAGGAAAATTTTCCAAGTTTCTTCCGCAGCTCCGCCCTTCTGCTTCAAGTTTCAAAAGTGGGTCCCAACAGAACCCCAAGTCCCTTTATGCCTTTAACTCCCTTTTCCCCAAAGGGAAAATTTTTCACTTTTCCTCCGAAGGCCCGCACCTCTGCTGTTGACTAGGGAAAAACATTGACTATTTCCCTCATTGGGCTCACAGGCCATTTTGAGATTTTAATCCTTCAGGGGAAAAAAAGTCCAAGTCACCTCTGATGGCCCACCTCCCCGCCTCTTTGACTTTTCAAACTTCCACGTGTCACCATGGCGCACCTTAAGATAGTCCCAAAATATTGATACCTTGAAGGAGTGCATGCTCGCTAAGTGTCCTGTTCCGACAAGATTTGTCTGAATGCTTGAAGCTTAGTGGAAAGTGCCACGTGTCATGCTATGAGGCAGTAAACTTTTGGCCATTAAAAATTATAATTAAAATGCAAAGCAAATGGAGGCCTCCATGTGTCATCCTGACACTTCTTTAAAATGAAACTCAAGGGCCGGTCCCCGAACATGCGTGGTTCCTCCACGTGTCTCCATAGCGCAACTTCAAGATGATGCCCGAAGCGGAGACCCTAAATGAGCGTGAGCTCGCCACGTGTTTTGTTCCGCCAAACTGCTCCATCTATATAAAAATTTGTCTAAGTCTGAACCAAGTAGAGGAAGCCTCCACGTGTCCTCCCAGTGCTACTCCAAGGAAAAACCCAAAAGCACATCTTCAAATGAGCGTCGTTCCTCCACGTGGAAATTTTTTTGAGCTGAGACTTTTCATAGAATTTTCTAATTATTTAGCCGAGCCACGTCCAACCAAAATATGCCATGTCCCCTACAGATGCAAGGATTGCAAATTTGACTGGGAGAAACACTCGTCAAACTGTAAAATATAGAAAAATGACCATTAGAGCCTGGAAATGAAATTTCCTTCAAGGATAGAGAGTTTATAATGTTACAAGTCTCAAATACATTCCTCAGGGACATATCAACTCATTCTTCTTCAAGTATTTAAGGCAGAAACAACAAGAACGAAAAATTCTAACTGTGGAAAAAGAGGGAACGGGAAAACGTGAGTTTTTGAAGGGACAGAGCATGGGGGACTCAAAATACAAACCTTTCTAGATGAATAAAGAAATGAGGAGACAAATATGGACCCATAAATGATCTTTGATCAAGGGGTAGACTAAAAATGGTATCAAAGACCAGCCAAGCACAACATGGGGAAGGATAAAATGACAGAGGCCGTAAATCAATAAATTTTCAAGGGCACAAATGGAGTGAGACAATTTGGAGCACCAACATAAGCTCCAACTCGGGGATGTGCACTCCCTGCGAGTGCCACAAGAACAAAAGTAGACTAAGATCCAAAATATCCATTGGGCAGTGGAGTCATCTTTGTAGGGTAGAGAAAAAGAGCCATATTAAAAAACAAACAGAGAAACCAACAAAAATAGGTCATCGAGGACCAAAACGAGAAAAAACACAAAAAACAGGGAACAAAAAACAAACTATACACTATACAGAATATTTATGCCTTGATTCAGGGGAATCAATCCAACAAATTCTTCAAATGCCTTCCATTGAAAGGAAACTCAAGTAGTTCACCATCTAAGTCCTTGAGGAAGAAGGTATGCTCCATAATTTTGATGTCAATAGAGTAAGGGCCCATCCATAATGAGTCAAACTTACCATGCTTGTTCTTATCCTCATCTCTTCTATCCCATAATAGCACAAGATCTCCAACATTGAAATCTCTGGGAGTGACTTTATTGTCAAATAACCTCTTCAGTTTATCTCTGAATTTTACATACCTTTGGTGGGATGCCCTCCTCTCTTCTTCAAGCTCAATAATCTGGTTAATGCAAACATCATAAGGACCTACCTCTTGATCTTCCAGCTGCTACATAAACTTATATGAATACAATTGCATATGAAGAGGTATCAAGGCCTAAGTCCCATACACCAACTCAAATGGATTGTTTCCAGTGACCCTCTTGACAATGATCATATCTACCCAGATAGAAAACTTCAACTGTTCACCCCACCTTCTCTTGTTTTGCTCCAATGTTCTTCTAATGATCTTCAACAAATTTTTATTACTAGACTCGGCTTTTCCATTTCCTTGAGGATTGTAATTAGAGGCATATGTCAAGTTGATCCCATACTCTTTGCATATTTCCACCAAAGGTTTAGCTCTGAATCTCATGGCATTGTTAGCTATAATCTCGACTGGTACCCCAAACCTGCAGATGATGTTGTTTAGCACAAAATCCATGACAACTTGATGTGTTGCCTTCTTGGTGGGTACTGCCTCCACCCATTTAGTAAAATAGTTAGTGGCTATAAGAATCCACTTATGCCCAACACTTGAAGGTTCTAAAATCTCACCAATGAAATCCATTCCCCATTGCTTGAATGAGGCTTCAATTGATACAGGATGTAAAGGAAGGGAGCCTGAAGCTTTTAGCCTTCTAGAGAAATGCTGGCAACTCTCACATCTTCTGACCAACATGGTTGTATCCTTGAAAAGAGTTGGCCACCAATAACTATCCCTCAGGATCTTATGTGTTGTCACTCTTGTAAAAAAATGACCCCCACAAACTCCTCCATAGAGATCGGTTATTATCTTAGGGGTTTCATCTTTAGTGATGCATCTTAAGAGGACTCCTTCTGGGTTCTTCCATGCCAATCCAAAATCAGTAATGACATATTTCTGGGAAGCCAGCTTCAGAGCTCTTTTCTGGTTCTTACTTAAATTCTCAATGTAGTTTAAATGTCTGAGATAGAACATAACATCCTTGTACCACTCATAATTTATCAAATTTTCAAAAACACTTGCCCTTTTCTTCCTCAACCTCATTTACCTCAATAGTCTACAAGTTACTCTCAACCATAAGCTTGGCTAGGCCCAAGCCTCTCACCAACTTGGTGTTTTGGATGTCCATATCATACTCTTGCAGTTTGTTCACCCACATGCATCTTTTTCTTGAGACTTCCATCTCTGACAAGATGTCATTCACCATGGGATGGGGAACATAAGCAACCAATTTAGAACTTAGAATGTAAGGTATAAAAACCTTTGTTGCTTTTACCAAGGAAAATTCCTGCTTTTCCATGATGGTGTATTTTAGTTCTACCCCATGTAATGCCTTACTAAAAAAGGCAATTGGCCTCTCAGCCCCTTCAACATCCTTCTGCAGCAGGACAAAAGCAATAATGTTCTTTGAAGAAAAGGAGAATAGTTGGAAAGGTTTCTTATAATCTGTGGCTACCAAAATAGGGGCATGCTTCAATGCCTCTTTGATTCTACTGAAAGCTTGGATGGCATCCTCCTCCCATTTGATGACTTGGTCTTCTTTTAGCATAGAAGTGATTGGGATGGTCAAATCAACAAAGTTTGATACAAATCTTCTAATGAAGTTTATCTGCCCAAAGGACTAAATTCCTTTCTTGGTTCTTGGAATTGGGACTTTGCTGATGGTCTCCACTCTTTCTAGATCAATCATCACTCCCTCCTATGACACTATGTGACCAAGAAAATTTTCCTTCTGCACTCCAAAGTGGCACTTCTTTGGATTGAGTGAGATGCCATATTCTCTACATCTGATCAACATCTTCTCCAAGTGTAGTAAGTGGTCACTTCTCTTCCTATAAAATATTGTTACATCATCCTGGTAAACTGTAATAAATTCATTAATGTAACTAGGAAAAGCAACATCCATAGCTCTCTTAAAAGTGTCTCCAGCATTCATCGAACCAAAGGCCATCCTAACATACACATATGTTCCCCAAGGAGTAGTGAAGGTTTTCTTGATCCTTTCTGATTCTTTTACTAAAACTTAGTTGCAACCAGAGAAACCATCTAAAGTAGAGAGTAACTCAAAACCAGTTACTAACTGCAACATGTGTTCCATGTTAGGTAAAGGATAGTTGTCATTCATTGAATCTTTGTTCAGATTCTTGAAGTCTACACATAGCCTGATGTCACCATTCTTCTTTCTTACTAGTACTAGGTTAGCAACCCAAGAAGAATACCTTGTGGGATGGATAATCCATCCATCTCTTAGTTTCTTTAGTTCTTCTTGCATTTTTAGAGATAAGAGAGGATTAATTGGCCTTTTCTTCTATCTGAATGACTTTTCACTAGACACCAAGGGGATCTCATGTTGAAATAGGCCCTCTCTATATGCTTTTAGTTCAGAATAGGTCCAAGCCATACAATCTTGGTATTTTTTCAACAGTTGGATGTATGAATGCTTATCCTCCTTGCTAAGATTACTACCTCGCCAAATCTTCCTTGGCTTCTCCTCTGTGCCTAGATCATGCTCCTCGATATTCCTTGAGGATGCCATGCATCTATTAACAATGCAATCAACATTATCAAAATTGGACTCAAGAGCAACTAGTCCTCTAGGAATGGTATTTGTTTTTAGCTGGATGATAACCTTTCCAGACAAGGTTTCTTTTCCTTTTGTTGTACAAATCATTGGCTCCCAATCAATACTTTGATCAACAAATTCTCCTTTGTTCTACAGAAATCTTCTGATATGAGCATCATCATCAACAACCAGCCAATGTTTAATGTTGTCAGGGATAGAAGGTCTTGTCAATACCTCAACGTCATATTAAAAAAATGGGGACATTATACAACTATCAAAATGAGACCCCAAGACTGCAAGCTTGTCTACCAATTCATTGAACTTCCTATCATGATGCACTATGTTAAATGAATCAAACATCTCAATGAAGTCCCAAACCGCGTGCTTATACTATTTCATTCTTTGATTCTTTGTGGCATATAGCTTTCTGACTTGTTTCACAATTAGTTCTGAGTCTCCTTTGATAATGATTTCCTTGACACCATATTTCCAAGCAATTCTTAAACCCAACAACAATGCCTCATACTTAGTAATGTTGTTGGTGCATTCAAAGTTAATCTTCAAGGAGAAAAAAAACCTTTCCTATCTTGGAGAAGAGTAGAACAACACCAGTACCATTTCCAAATTTGGAGCAAGCTCCATAAAATAATATAATCCAAGGAGAGCCTGCTTTGTCAAGCCATTTGCACTCTTCAATATTGTGCTCCTTTCCATAAGAAAATCCCACAAAGTTGTCAACATAAACATTTGTGTACATAGTACTTCATAAGATGCATTATTGGGGTCCTCAATAAGGTGCAACATTTTATTTTCCCCATACAACCTGACAAGGCTTCCTTCAATTGGAATGGTAGCATAGGAAATATCCATCTGGACACTCCCACCAACAATAGTAGCCCATTTTCTTGAAAGAAACATACCTCACTTGGCTGGGAAATCAACTATGACAACATCAAGTTTCAAATTTTTACTTGGATAGGCTACAAGCTGCACCACCAAACCCTTCACACATCCCACTGCTAGCATCTCTATGGAGTCCATAGAAGTGCATTTCCCATATGTTGTTGTTACCTTAATATTCAGCTCATTCATGACATTGCATGATGCCCCTGAGTCAAACATACAGTTATGGAGCAACGTATCCTTGATGATCAGAGTGGTGAAGAATGGGTCCACATTCAGCTGAGAGTCTACCGAGGATGCCCCCAGATAAACCTCAGGTGGTTCAGTTGAATCTTCTGATGCTGATGCTATCTCAGACTCTTCAATGACTAGAGGATTCTCCACAATGTTCACATATCTTCCTAAGGCAGTCTTCTCTTCATTCAATCCCAAGTATTCAAATGCCCTCCTTTTGTTCTTAGGAATCCTAAGCAACTCAACAATTGGGACAAAGAATTTGATTTGACTTAAAACTTGGGCAATGTCATATGAGACATTCTTGGGCAAGGAAGTATTGGAAGGAAGGCCACCACACTCATTAAGTGGTAAACGGTTGTGAGAACTTGGGCATGAGGAGGGATATGATTTTTGTTTAGAACTGTAGGGCTTCTGGTAGATGGATCTTTCTTAGGGGCCTCTTTAGGAATTTTAGAAAGTAAGGGAGTTTTTTTCTTGGCTTGAGGCCTTGTCCCTTTGACATCCTTACTTATTGTGTTATATTCCTTCTCTTGAGCCATAACCGCATTCAAAAGTAACTGCCTATCTTCCTCGGATTGGATTCTTCCATCATACTTTTTTATCATTAAAGCCCTTAAATATTCAAATTCATTATTGGGAAATTTAAAAGCTTGTACATTATATACTTTTAAAGTATGAGAGTGAGGAAGAGTAAGTACCCTATTAATACAGTCCAAAAAAGTGGCAGTAGTCCGGGCACTTATTAGCTCAATTGAAGTTGCCCCTATTGCGAACTAGTGGAACAACCCATCATGCATACATCATAATAATTATCATCATCCTTCTCTTATTATTTCTAATCATCCTCACAAGGAGCAATGGGCATGAAAAATTTGTCACACCAATCAATAACCTTTGTTTCTTCCATGACAACAACTCTAGCAGCCAGAGGATCAAGCACCATTCTATTTTCTCTGTCTTGGGGCTTCCTATTTCCAAATCCAACAGGTCCTTTGCTTCTGTCATCATTTCTTTGATGATTTGTAAATCTATATTGGCCTTGTTTCTTGTGTTGTTCTTGTGAAATCTTCCCAATTCCCTTCTCATCCCGAGCTAGTTTGTAGGATATTTCCTTGACATCCCCTGCCAAAGTTTTCACCACTTCTTCTAAATCAGCAACCTTGCTTGTCTGATGTTTTTCTGGGTTAACCAACTTTACACCTTCCATCTTTAGATTCTTCCCAATTTCCTTAATGTTGTTCTCTATTTGCAGAGCCATGGTAAAGGCTTGCCTCAAATTTGTGGGGTTCTTATCTCTTAAGTAATATGCAGCGTTTTATCAAATGCATTAGTATATTTGATCAAACATGACTCAACACAAGGCCTTATTCTAATAGGAAATCTTCTCAAGGTCTTATTAAACCTTGTGTTGAAATCATGTACTAACTCATTAGGGTTCTTCTTGATGTTTTAAAATTATATCAAAAGAAACCTAGGGTCAGTTCTATCACCATACTGCAATCTGAATGCATTGCTCATCTCGGTCCAAGAATCAATAGAGTTATCTGGCAATGCTTTATACCAGTCTCTAGCATCCTCTTCCAAGGTATGGATAAACAACTTGATATACAAATCTTCATGTTCAATCTAAAAATCTTCCATCATATTGATAAACAACTTTAGATGCTGATCACCAGTAATAGCATTGTTCCCTTGGAACTTTGGCATTTTGTTACTTACATCTTGAGGCACTGCAATTGGATATCCAGCCATCCCCACAAAATTTATAGGTCCAAAAATGTTTGCAATAAAAGGGATTCTGGGTGGGGGTAAAGCCATGTTCCTTTAAGGAGGTGATCCTGGAGGGGTGAAAAATTGATGAGGGGCAAAGCGTTCTTGGAACATAGGAGTATAGTTTTCAAAATGGAGATCCCCCAAAGGCCATTTATCTTGGAAATCTCTATCAACATCAGAAAATACAGGTGCAGAGTGTGAATAAAACCTTTCAAAATCAAAATAAGGCCCCTCTCCAGCTGGAGAGTTCAATTCCACAAAGAAGCTACCTAATTCAGAGTCACTTGAATGGAAATCTTCAATGATAGGCTGATCACTTTCATAAATGGAGATCCCTCTCCTTGTATGCTGATATCCAACAACTCTCCAAGATTTTCTTCCTTCTAATTTTTCTTTTCCTAGCTCTGGAAACCATGTCCTAGCAAGATCCCTAGAAAAGAAAGATATTCTTCCTTCCAACTTTGAAAATATTAGTAATAAAATCTGTTTTTGGCAGAGTTGTAAGACACTGGTACTTATTAAGAATAAAATCAATAGGGATTCACCACTAAGGATTTCCACCTTAGTTGTGCTAATGCACTAAATATGATATATCAAATGTATGTCAATGCAAGAGACTGGAAATGGAAAGATTCTAACCTTTCTTTACCCAGATGTATCAAATGAAAGCTAGTGCACTAGGTGTGAAAACTAAAAGAACTGCACACAACACTTAGAGCATACAAGAAGTGTTTTACCAGGTTCTTGATTTTGAACTAAGAATATCAATGAAAAAATCAGTTATAAACAACTTTCAAAATAGTCCCCGGCAATGGCGCCATTTATTTTGGTACCCAAATTTAACCTCCTTCAAAGACCAAGCAACATCATGGATTAGACAGGACACTTAGAGGTATATAGACAATCATGTATGTCATTTTGTAGCCGAGGAAGCAATATATCTGACTTGTTGGCACTGAGGATCTGAAGGGAGTGGGTAGAACATTTATAAGGATGTGATCTAATCCTAACTATTTGAGGTTGTGTCTTTCAACCAAGGTAAGAGAACCTATTTTGTAACCTCCATTACATGAAAGGAGATACATGTACCTTTCTTTTGCATGAATTTTATAGATAAGACCTTAGGAAAAATATGATCAACACACCATATACGACTCTCACAAGTTGTCACTTCCAGATCATGGAGATACTTTCACACCAAGGAAAAGGTTACTAAAGACATTTGAGACCCTGATTGCATCTACATATTTTGGTAATAGAGATTATGCATTTGTGTACACACATGACAAACATGGGTAGTATGGGTAGGATTGGTTGTTAAATGAATTTTTGGTGGGAGGTGGGGCAGGGTGAAACTAGATCCACCAAATCCTTGAGGAACCTTACAAAAAGGAAAGTCATACCAACAGAATGCCACAGAATAGCTAAAATGTTTCTTTAATTAGAATATGTGATTCAATGGAAGCCCAAACTAGCATTCTTTCACACAATCTCTAAGATCCTGTCATGAAGGATCAAGTTAGAAAACCAAACAAGCTCTAAGAAAAATCAAGCCTAAGGTACACCCAAAGCCTTACAGACAATGTCTATCAACAGATGAGAGAAAAGTGATTTTAAATCATTTATTTCAATCCCAAATGAAGGATCTTCTAAGAAATGAAATTTTAGTACCACTAAAATGTCACAAGGATTGAGGCCTATGTGATTGAACCAAATTTGATACAATATTTCAACAGAAACAAGAAAAACTGCTTGCAGACATTCAGAAATAAAAACAACACATTTTGCTCAAGACAACACAAAAATAACTTGAATTTGATTAAATCTATCAGCATGGGAAAGTTTCTAGAACAGTCTTAGAGAATTTCAATGGTTTTACACTTGCAACCACCTTGGCATGATCAAATTTTAATACAAAATATATATACATGCTTCTTGAAAGGTTTCTCAAAGGGATGGGCTCTATCAAGATTTCTATTAGAAAAATCAATCCATACCCCTCACACTCCAATCATTTGCACGAAGAATTCATGCCATTTATAACATTTACAACATACCCCTTTTCCCCCCAAAATCAGGACATTGAGTGCACCAGTGCTTGCCATGATCACGTTCATGATGTCTAGGATCTGATCTAGAAAAGTCATCAGACACTAGAGGGATCAGATCTCATCGAATACCTCCCGCATTCAAATCCTTTCTTTGGTATCTCACTCCTTCAATTTTACAACCACTTATGCCCTAAATCTGGCTCCTTGCATGCTTGGGAGAAGAAAAATAGAAAATTAGATCGAGCCCGATAGTCAGACCATTTTGATGGCGAAATATGTCTCTAGATCTCTCCCACCAAACTCTGGATATCAAAATTAACTTGCCCCTCTGTTTGGCATGTAGAAAATACAAATAAATTATGAAGACTCGCACTTTTAGGAGCTTTATAGAAAAAATGGGTGGAAAATCAGATTCAGACACTTAACAACCGTTGATCTTTGATTTGAATGTGGGTCGTTCACATGGAAAATTCAAAAAATGGGCTCGGGGGCTTCTTTTGACCTTTTCTGACCCTTTTGAAAAAATGTAAATATTTCACAGTTTTCCTTGCACCTCCACTTCTGAAAATTGGGCCTGACACGTTTCCTAAGGTGGGTCCCAAAAGAAACACGGAGAAATTCTACCATTTGACTCTCCTTTTGGAAAAAGGAAAATTTTCCAAGTTTCCTCCGCAGCTCTACCCTTCCGCTTCAAGTTTCCAAAGTGGGTCCCAGCAGAACCACAGGTCCCTTTATGCCTTTAACTCCCTTTCCCCCAAAGGGAAATTTTTTGACTTTTTCTTTGAAGGCCCATACCTTCGTCGTTGACAAGGGGAAAACATTGACTATTTCTCTCATCAGGCTCACGAGCCATTTTGAGATTTTAATCCTTAAGGGAAAAAAAATCCAAGTCACCTCCGATGGCCTGCCTCCCTGCCTCTTTGATTTTTCAAAATGCCATGTGTCACCATGGCACACCTTGAGGCCATCCCAAAAATTTTATACCTTGAATGAGCATGGGCTTGCCATGTGTCCTGTTCTAGCAAGATTTGTGTGAATGCTTGAAGCTCAGCAGAAAGCGCCACATGTCATGCTCCGAGGCAATCTCCTTTTGACCGTTAAAAAATTTAAGTAAAATGCAAAGCAAATAGAGGCCTCCATGTGTCATCTTGGAGCTTCTTTAAAATGAAACTCAAGGGACAGTCCCTGAACATGCGCGGTTCCTCCACATGTCTCCATAGCACAACTTTAAGATGGTGCCCAAAGCGGAGACCCTTTATGAGTGCGAGCTTGTCAAGTGTCCTATTCTGCCAAACTGCTCGAACTGCATAAAATTGTTTCTAAGTCTGGGCCAAGCAGCGGAAGCCTCCACGTGTCCTCTCGGCGCTACTCCAAGGCAAAACCCAAAAGCAGATCTTCAAATGAGCGTCGTTCCTCCACGTGGATAGATTTTTGAGCTGAGGATTTTCATAGAATTTTCAAAGTATTTAGCCAAGCTGCATCCAACCAAAAGGTGCCACATCCCCTGCATATGCAAGGATTGCAAATTTGACTAGGAGAAATGCCCATCAAACTGTAAAATACAGAAAAATGACCATTTGAGCCTGAAAATGAAATTTACTTCAAGGACAGAGAGTTTAGAATGTTACAAGGCTCAAATACATTCCTTAGGGACATATCAACTCATTCTTCTTCAAGTATTTAAGGTAAAAATGACAAGAATGGAAAATTCCAACTGTGTAAATAGAGGGAATGAGAAAACATGAGTTTTTGAAGGGACAGAGCACGAGGGACTCAAAATATAGAACTTTGTAGAGGAACAAAGAAACTGGGAGACAAATATGGACCCATACGTGATCTTTGACCGAGGGGAATACTAAAAATGGAAACAAAGACTGGCCAAACACAACATGGGGAAGGATAAAATGACAGAGGCTGTAAATCAATAATTTTTCAAGGGGACAAATGGGGCGAGACAATTTTGAGCACCAACAGGAGGCAATGCCATAAGTTCCTCCAGAAAAACATCAACAAAATCTCTTAAAATGGGATGGTCATCAAGGGATGGTCCACTAGGCTCATCCTCAGATCAATCACTAAATGTAACAACATACATCTAACAACCTCGTCGCGCACACCACTTAAGCTGCATAATAAAGATGGTGTGAATAGAAAGGGGCATCCTAACCCATGCTATCACTGACTCCTCTCCTAGATCATCTATACAAGTAATAGTTTTATGGTAACAGTCAATGCCCAAGATCACACCATAAGAACCCAATGAAAGGATTGGAAGATCCAAGGTTGTAGTGAAGGGTCCCAAATCCACTACACACCTTAACTAAGGAGTCTACAGAAATTTTTGCTCCAGAAGCCATCTCAACGTCCTAATTATGACCCTTCCTAACTACCACCAGCCTGGAATGCTCTACTAAGGATGATGCAATAAAACTATCAAATGAACCAGGATCAAATAATATAGAGGTGGAAATACCACCAATACTACCTATTGTCTCTATCACGGTACTCTGGTTCTCAGCCTAGCAGTTCTCGACTGCTACGTAGATCTGATGACTCTGTGCCATATCTCCAACAGTAGGATTTGAGACTGCGTCTTACCCTTATTACTAGGGTTCTATGGGCACTCTCTCCAATGAAATCCTGCAATGCCACAACCATAACAACTGCATGGTCCTCTCTAGTGGGATGTAACTCCATCTAGTACTCTAGATGTCTATGTTGTGGATCCTAACGACTTGGCTATGAACTACTGAGGTCTTTGCTGACAAGCTCCTATTGACTGAGCTCTCAGCGCACCCTGTGTCTTGATGGGACACCTAAGAGGAGGCCCCATACTTTTCCCCTCTGTGCATCTAATATCTGAGGAGGGCTATAAGGTGGGTGGATCTGCTCCTTCTACTGTTGCTAAGGTGGCAGTTGAGGTGGCATGAAGGAAGACTTTCCCTAACTTTGTCTGCCACGAGAAGGAGGAACTAACCCCCTCGATATGCTATCCGGCATCTGCTAGATGCGGCTCTGAACTCTATCTCTAGCTTTTTGCCTCTTCCCCCTTATCTCCTCTGTAATATAGGCCTTCTCGACGTCCTCGCCTAATGTCTACAGGTAGTGAATGTGCACCATGCCACCTAAATCCAAATTCAAGCCCCAGATGAACCTATGAATCTGTACCTGCTCATCCTACATGTAGTCGACATACTCGAGTAGGTCCAGAAATTGACTCTCATACTTGGCTATGGTCATAGATGCTTGGTGAAGGTCATGAAACTCATCTATCCACTGCTAAATAAATCTCCTTGGAAAATACCTGCTCCTGAAATACTCCTCAAAAAGCTCCTAGGTAACTGTCTCCGAGTCAACAGGCAGCTTCTGCTCCTCGGTCCTCAGCCAGAATCCTGCTCCATCCCTCAAGAGATGGATCACAACATGAGCTTTTGTGATGCTAGTACAAGGACAGATCTTGAAGCATCCACTCAAGTTCACCAGCCAAGCCTCAACTTGAAAACCACGTGTATCTTTCGACTAATGAGACGGTCGTAGCTTCATGATCTCCCTGATATGGTCTGTTGTTGACATCTGACGAACCTTAGGTCTCTCTACATGGTCCTCCCTCTGTCCAGGGCTCTGAAATCTATCCCTATGTCTTGAAATCCTGTCTCCATGCCCTCTCTATGGTGAATCTGCCATGGCCGACTCCATGTGGAAGTTCTCTGCCCCATGCTCCTCGCTGTATCGAGGAGATGCCCTAGCCTGAACTGATGGATCTATATCATGTCTAGCAAGTCGTTCTCCAAGGGACCCTTGACATATAACGGTATTGACGTCCTTAAGTGTCTATAAAATCTGAGGAAGGATGGCTGCTATAACCTCATTTGGCGGTCGTATGTCTAGGTCTATGTGAAAAGACCCCTCGTCTGATCCGCGCCTCCTGCAAAGATTAAGGTGAGAGTTAGTTCATTGCTCTAGGTTTTGTTTCAGTTTTCTATGTTTTCTAAAATTATTCAAATATCAACTAGTGTGGTTTTTTAGATTTAAAAGAACAATTTTACACTAGGTTAAAAGTTCATGTGTCATGTTTTCTAGGTGTGCCCAAGGGTCTAAGCTTTGAACCTCTAGCTCTGATACCAAATGTAACGCCCACAAAAACGACGTTCTAGGAACTTGCTACAACCTAACACTTAATGCGATAATTGCGACTAATTTTTTTTTGTAAGGTAAGTTAATTTAACAAACCCTAAGGGTTAAACATCATTGTAACCTTTGTATAACTTAAATTAAACAAAAAAAAAATTAGTCACAATTTCGGGTTAAGTGTTAGGTTATAGCGAGTTCCTAGAATGTTATTTTTGTGGGTGTTACATTTTTACTTTAATTTTTATGACATTCTACAATTTATTAATTTTTATCAATTTTGATTTTTTTTTAAATTTTTATCAATTACATTAATTTTTTTTTTATAATTTTTAATTTCTATTAATTTTAATTAATTTTTATGAAATTGTGATTTTTATTAATTGTTATGAATATTTACCATTCTTTATTAATTTTTATAATTTGTTTAATATTAATATTGTTTTTTATTAAATTTAATTTTATGTTTTAATTAAATTTAGTTTTAAATTTTAATTAATTTTTGTTTTTGAGTTTGATTAGTTTTTATTTTTGCTATGATTATTTTAAATAATTCACTTTTTTATTTTTATTGTTGATTTTTAATATTTTTTATTTTTTATTTTTAACAAATTTTAAATTTTTATTACTTTTTAGTTTATACTATTTTTAAAATTTCAATAGTTTTTTAATTCTTTTTTTTAATATAGAATTTATAATTTATAATTTTTGATTAATTTTAATTTTTGATTTTTATTAATTTTAGTCATTTTCCATTTTACAAATTTTGATAAATTTTAATTTTTGTTTATTTTTCTTTTTAATAATTTGTTTGTTAATTCTCATTTATTTTTTAATTTCTTTTTCTTTTTAAAACAAAAAATTAATTAATAGTTTAAATTATTTTAATTTTTAATTTTTTTTTTTAAAAAATTGTTAATTTTTTTATTATTGGTACACAGTTTTTGAAAGGGACTATACCCTTGTACAAAAAAAACTCAAAAGTTGTATATTAGAATAGTATCAGATCAAATATGATAAAAATCAAGATATTACAATAGAGCCCAAGACAAATAAGAAATTTTCCAAGAAAAGTACCACATGTCAATAACTAACAGAGTATTTACAACAAAAAAAATAGCAACAAAACAATAACTAAACAACAGAAGAAAATTCCAAAAAAGAGATAGTGATATCCACTTCACTTGGAGGCCTTGTTAATAGTCTGCTTCATCTCCTGGAGGGCAATGAACAACACCAATGTTGTAACCTATAAGAGATCATTCTTGTCCTTCCAAATTTCTTCAGAAATGTCGCTCAAGATTCATACTTTTTTAACTTGTCATTCCAAAAAGTTTCTAAATTACTTTGAAGGTTGTAAGTGTATCATCTTGAATGTACCTTACTGCATGAAACCTTGTATCTAGAGAGTGAACTTTCTTGTAAATATCAGCAATTTGGCTATCCTTTTGGCCTGATATCTCATCTAATTTTCTTTTCCCTTATGTTTTTGACAGTTGTTTCACCTCACCCTTCAAAGCTCTTATTTACTTCTCCATGTATTCAATTTTCTTTTCCAATTCACCTTGCCTATCCTCCTTTAAAGATAGAAGGACATGAATAACTTCAAGTTGTTGATTTTTACTACTACAAATAATTCTCTTTGGTGGGGAAGGGGGATTGCGGGTATAAAATGGATTCTCTGATATGAATTTTCTTCACCCCATAGGGTTTAAGGGAATACACGTTGAAGCTTGAGGGAAGGGATAGGGCTAGGGTTACGGGGAATGTGAGGGGTATAGAGGTTATGCTAGTGTAGTAGAAAGATGATCCCCTGATGCAGGGGAAGTGCCCTGGAGTGCTTCTGAACCTCCAAAGAGTTTAAAATGTATTGAGGAAATTAGACTTAAGCATTTCTCCTAAAATGATTGAGAAAAACAAGTTATTTTAGTGGTACAGTGATGTATCTACCTTCTAATGTGACATATCTCACCATCATTATGGAAATGTCATCAAAAGGAGCAGGATTTGAGGCCACTTTAATTCCAATAGTGAAAAAATCAAGCTCTTAACCCTTCTCCAGAAACTTCTTGGTCTCCATGGCTTTGTCAATTCTTCTATTAAAGAAGTGGTTTCCTTCCATACCAATCCATGTAACCTTACCGATCATCTCTTCGATGACAGTAAACGAGATGCCCTCATATGTCACAATCCTATCCTTCCAGCCATTTGTCAATTTTTAACAAGTCTTTATTTTTTTTTATTTTTTTAATTTTTAATTTTTAATGTTTTCATTTTTTATAATATTCATATTTTTATAACTTTTATATTTTTACTATTTTTTATGAAATTATATATATGTGTGTGTGTGTGTGTGTGTGTGTGTGTGTGTGTGTTAATAGGTTTCAATAGTTTTAATTAATATTAATGATTTTGATTAATTTTAATTTTTAATCAGTTTAATTTAAATTTTATTAATTTAAATTTTAATTTATGTTAAATTTATTGTTTTTAATTTTTGTTACTTTTAATTTATTAGTTTCTTAAATTTTTGTTTGTTATTTTTACTAATTTTTTTATCAGTCAAAAAAGAGGCTGAGGGCCTCACTATTTTATATACTTATTTTATAATAAAAGGCTTTGACAATAGGGAGAGCTCCAGTTACAAAAGACTATCTAGGATGGTATAGCCAGTAGGAATTACAATTGGCAAAAAGAAAATTTATAAATTAAACCTATTTGAGCTCTTCATCTGAAGAGCTAGTTACCATGACAGTGGAAGCATTAACATTCCTAGCTTCATCCTCGATCATTAGTGCTACCAAGGAATTGGCCAAGTTGGAGGCCTCCAACTTCTCAATAGGAATTTGTAAGGCTGAGAAAAATGCATCAATTTTTTAATCTTGTTGCACACTTTCCATGGACATGTCCTTAGTTAGCTACCACATTTGGTCCAATTCCAGGCCCATCAAATCCGAGTTGCTCCAAATCTTCATGGGTAGCATATGCATTGCTGGCACGGAGAAAAATAGTGTGTACCTTGATTATTTGAGCTAAGTATCCAAATGAGTGTTAGATTGACCCGGGTCATTCATGAATTTTACAACCTCTTCCACTAAAGCCATATCTCCAAACCTTGTAGAAAGTTGTACCCTTAGTAAGTTGGTGACCATCCACCTTAGGAGCTTAGGGTCTTTAACACCATCGATGAGCACCTGCTGCTAGTAGTACAAAGCCTCCTAAATAGTAGTTATAGTTCCCCTGCCAATCAAATGACCAGCGTTCAATAGTTTCCTGAGCTTTAAATCATTTACCAGACCGAGCAATGAATAATGCACATCCCAATAATGAAACTATGCACCAAATTCTCTTGCATTTCTTTGACAGTGTTGATGGCACCGGGCTTTCCTTTGTTTGCTCTTGTCTTCTTTTCCATCCCACCACTGTAATGCCCCTTGCCTATACAGATCGAATTTCAGTCGTATGGGAGAGATTTGTGGAAACCACGATTAAATGATCCTCCTTTACACCTTCCTGGATCGATCCACACATGTCCTATGGATACTCTAATAAAATCAGGTGATTTATAATAATTGTGCATTATCTTCATTAGTAGGATGTGGTGGCCACCTCATCGGCCACATGTGTAGATGAGATCAACCCATAAATTTTAATTATCTTGCCTCCTTTTTCCAAAATTTCCAACATGTCCATCATTTTTAGACAATGAGTTCCACCCCTAAATTAGATAATCAATCAACAACTTTGTTAGCCTCCCTAGGAATGTGCAAAATGTGATTAGCATTGAGCAGTTGTGAGCATTATTCAACAATGCGATGAATATTCCAATGAATGGTCTGACCACATTTAACTACATTTATGACCATTAAAGAATCCACCTCAACCATGAGATTATCCCATTGTTTGTCTTTAGCTATTTGAAGGCCTCTTAAAAGAGCTTTGGCTTCAGCGAAGTTGTTGGTGCAAATGCCCCAAGCTTCACAAAAACCAAGATTGGGTAAACCATTGGAGTCTCTGAAAATACCACTCACTCCTGCATTCCCTGGATTACCCTTATAGGCACCATCAAAGTTAAAATTGATGAAGTTTCTAGAGGGTAATTCCATTTTGCTTGCATTTTTCACCTTTTTTGAGCTCCAACCCCTTTATCAAGGAGATGTGTTACTATTTATTTATTAGTTACTTATATTGTATTAATTTTTAATGTTTGATAATTTTTATCTTTAATTATTTGCTATTTTTTAATTTTACTTGCTTTTTATTTTTTATATTTATAAAAAAAAATTATTGTTTTAATTTTTAATTTCTATTTTTTAAAATATTAGATTTTTTTTGTTAATTTTAAATTTTATTTTTGTTAACTTTTTATATTTTAAATTTTTTTTTTTTCATAATTTTTTTTATCAATTTTTAATTTTTTAATTAACTTTTAATTTTTTGTAATTTTCAGTTTTTATTAATTTTTAATTTGTTCTATTTAATATTATTTTAAATTTTTATTACTTTTTAGTTTTTATTAAGTATAATTTTTTATTTTTAAAAAATATTATTTTTTTATAAATTAATTAGAACTAACAAGCATGTTAATAGCACCGTAGGTGCTATTACTAATTTTAAATAGAAGAGGGATAGAAGATTAATATAAATATGTGTACTTTTTTCTCACAATATTTTTAGACTTTAATTATATAAAAATTAATTAAAAGCATGACTGATTTAAAGGATGTTTTGATCTGACTATTACTAAAGTCTAATTCTTGTAATAAACAAAGAAATAATAGAGAAAATAATTAAAATGAAACTGGATCGAATTATTCATATATCTCGTGGCATTACATATGACAATGCAATTTAAAAAGTTCCTTAAAACATTTGATGATATTTTTCATGCATAAATAATGGATAATCTTGAATGCACTGGAGATTGACTAATTGGGTGAACTAGGCAGGGCATCCATCGCCATTATCATCAACTCATTCAGATTATACTATATTTTCCTCTCCTAACCTAACAATACCATACCATACAATATATGATTTAATAGTCACTCAAACATGGAACCCAAGCCAAGACCTTCACAAGAAAATTCATCTGCATGGCCGATGATATGGAAATCTATGGTGAAAGTTTGTAAGCTACAACATCGATGGTAATCATGTATATGGAGTTATTATTGCTTTCAAAAAGTTAAAATGGCATGTGTTTTGATAAGTTTCGTTGATTATAACAAAACCGAAGCGTGAAACCCTTGAATGGTGTAAGGGTCTCTAAGTGCTCACTATTTGTGTAACGCCAACTAAAACATTGGCACAAAACCCAAGAACAACCTTGGTTTAGTTAGAAAAATTATGGAATAATACTTTTTTTGAAAAGTGTTCCCACATACAGGGTTCGAAACTACAGTTGTCACAATAATGTTTCAAAGTCAATTATATTTAATAAATAAAGTCTTCCCATTATAACCAAATATTAAACCTACATTAAACTAATGAGTGGGTTTAGTCTAAGCAATTTTTAATTCACTCTAAGTTTTAATTTAATAAATAATTAGATTCCTACTATAGTCCACTATTCCATATTTAAATTTAGAGGGTTAAAGAGGGTCAAATTAAATAAATAACCTAGGTATTTAATTCCACAAAGTTTGAAAAATTAACAAGGTTCTCATTTTACATGGGGTTAGAATAATGAACACTTCCCTACCCCAAAAGTAACCCCTTAAAAAGTCAACACATAAATTTGAAAATAAACCATTTAAATTAAAAAGTTAATTTCGACTCACCCACTCTCTGCCTAATTTTTGTAGGGATGAATCTCATCCCTTGGATGGATTCAATTTGGTCCCTTGATGTGGAAAAAGGGTAACCAACCCTAAAGCATCCTTATGAAGTCTTCTTTCACATTTCATTTGATTCATTATTTTTTTTCTCATTGGTATTACAGGTTGAAGGAGGAGGAAGAGAAGCCATTAGGGACCATCTCAAGCTCTTGGAAGAGGCTTCCAAGCTCCATCCTTTGTCTATTTTGTTGATACCCTCATTAGGGTTTGAAAAGATGTATTTATTCATTTTATTTAGTTCATTTTGTTGTATTTTCCCAAATGGACTTGTGGGTATTTGCCCATTTTATTTATAAAGCTACATTAGATCTATACTTTCATTTTGAGTAAGTATATATACATTTTTATACTTGTGTATGTAATTATTTATTTTAAGAAATCATTTATTGTTTATATTTTTTTAAGGTTTTAAAGGAAACCCTGAATTTAATATATATATATTTACGCGTCACTATAAAAATAGGCCATGAGAACGAATTTTGTGCAGGGAACTCTGTGTATACTGGCCGCATCAGAGAGGGGGTGGATTACAACGTGTGGGGAGTAATAATGTTTGGTGGGTGGGGAGGGGTCGGTGACCCCAACCCCCACCCCATTTAATATTAAATGGGGTGAGGGTTGGGGTCGCCAACCCTTCCCCACCCCAATCTACCACCAAAACAAAACTAATCCTACAGGCTGCATTACCAAACACTACCACATATAAATTTAAAGCTTGCGGCCCATGTTTAAATAGATTTTGTTTTTTTAAAAAAAATTGAATATTAGTGTTATTACTAAGTTAATCTATTATTAATATTGTTATTAATAATAGTTTTAATGCCAATAATTTAGTCATTAGGTAGTAGTACTACCATTATTAATAGTTTTTATAAATAATAGGAAAAGATCATTAGTGTTAATAGTTTTGCTATCAACAAATCTAGCTTTGATATTTTTGATTTCTTTGTAGGGATTAATGGTAACAAGTTAAGAAGTAAAATGATATTCCTACCTAATTTCTTTACACAATTTTAAGTGATTGATTTACTTAAAAAGTATTGATTTATTAAGTTAAGAAGTATTGATTTACTTTAAGTGATTAGACAATTTTATAATAACTAGAAAATGAATTTACACATTCCCATGAGACAAGGGCCAAAATTTTCAAAAGGATAATTTCTCTTATCTACTAGTGCTAAGGAGTGCTATATTTTTATAAATTGAGTAAATAATAATTTGCAACTTAAGTTCTTTCCAAGAAATTTGAATGAGTATAACTCTTTTACCACAATACAAGAAAATGCAAGAAAGTAGTCCAACTTTTCCAATAATACATTTAGAGCTAGAACAACATGTTTTGTGGGAACACATCAACTTAAATGGAATGAAATATTTCCTCTTTAAAAACTTCTTTTCTATCTCAACATCTAGCTTACAACATAACTTTGAAAGCCAATAATCAACCAACATTTTTTTTAACAAATACTAATACAATGTCTTTTACTTAAACTAGGAATTAATACAAAAAGTAGCTAAAATAAATGCAATAGTACAATTTTCTCCACTCTAAGAGGGAATAAAAAAAATGGCTTCTCACAAAAATGAATTTCTTAAGGATTCCAACAAAAGCTCGAAGCTTCACAACACCAACAAGAGAGATCCTTCATGATTTTCTTGATCCACAACAAAATGGGGGGAGAGGCAACACTCTCCACCAAACCAAAATATCCAATGAGAGGGAGAATCCATCCTCCTCATTGGCCCCTGAGCCCTAACCACATTACAATGAGAGGTGATTTCAACACATGGCAACAACAGGCTTCCACATCACAAATCAAGTATTTCATGACCATTCCAAATGCACATTCAACTCAAAATAAAAAAACACAAGAAGGAGAAACAAAAAAATATACAAGGCTTCTAAATGAAGTGCCAAAGGAGAAAGAACCTATGGGGAGGCCACTTATGCCTCCCAATGGGAAATGAGTTCCCGCCTTAAAATCCTCCAATACATGTCTTAAATCCCCTACTTACTCTTATGCCTCCCTCAAGTACCTCTTATGCCTCCCACATACTCTTTTGTCTCCCTCATTCTCTTGTGCCTCCCTCATACAAGAATAAGTAAGAAATGCAAGTATTCCTTCTCTAAGGTGGGACACCCAACCTAAACTCCTTCCAAACATGAAATAACTCTTTTGCCTCCCTACATGAATTCTCCCCATAGTCCCCTCCTACACCACACTTAGGCATTCTACCCAAGCACCCAGCAAGCATTCCAAACACTCAACAAAAACAAGCACACAACAAAAAATAGAGGAATAGTCCTTTGGCCTACCGTCTAGCATTTCCACCTAGATTGTCTCGCATCCATGATGTGTTTCATGTTTTAGTACTTAGGAGATATATTTCATATCCTTCTCATGTGATGGATTGGACCTCATTACAGGTGTAGGATCAGGGGCAGGTGATGGTGGAGCTCATCCACATTTTAGAGTGCAGGACCCTAGGCCTTCGAGGTAGAGAGATTAAAAAGGTTCGAGTGCAGTGGGATAGGTATGATGAGACTGTGGCTACATATGAGGATGCTACATTGCTACGAGTTCAGTTTCCTCACCTGTTCCAGTGACTTCCAGGAGGAATTTGAGTCTAAGGGGAGGGGATGTAGTGTCCACTTCCCTTCGACACCTTTTTATTATTGATTATGATATTGTCGACTATACTTATGGATATTATTGTATTTTTTGATTTGGCATGATTTTAGATGTTAGAGATCACTGAATGTTGTTGATTTCGATTCATATATGATACACTCCAAGATCTCAAAGAGACCCACAAATCTATGAGCTAACTAAGAACCTTTTCTGTAATAGATAGGGCTCTTATGTGGTCTGACACGAAGAAACACCTTCGTGACCACCTCATAACTACAATTTATCCTATGGTGATCTACATACTTCTTCTGTCTGTCATGTGCATTCTGTAATCTCTGCCTGATCATAACAACCTGTTGATCCATGTCCTGTAGTAGTGCTAACCTAAGAGAAACAATGTCCTCTAACCTATCCCAACTAAGAGGTGTACTGCACTCTCTGCCATATAATTCCTGAAAAGGATCCATGTCTATCGAACTTGTAAAACTATTATTGTAGGTGAACTCCACCAAGTACAAATACTCCTCCCATCTCGACTGGTGATCAATGACATACATCCTAAGCATGTCCTACAAAATATGACTCACCCGCTTAGTTTTTCTATCTTTCTCAAGGTGATACGCTATTCTGAAATTGATCTTCATCCTGAGGGCATGCTACACAGTAGTCCAGAAGTGGGAAGTATATAGAGGATCGTAGTCAGAAATGATGTTCCACGGAATCCCGTGTAACCTGAAGATCTCATTAAGATATACCCTTACCACTACACTAGATGTGTAGGTGGTCTTTGGTAGAGAAAAATGAGCCACTTTCGCCAATTTATCCACCGTGACCATAATGGCGTCGTGGTGGTATCTCGACGTTAGTAGCTGAATAATGAAGTCCATGGAAATGGTGTCCCACTTCCACTCCGGTATAGCGTGAGGAAAGAGAAGTCCAACTGGATGTTGATTCTCGGCCTTCACCTTCTGAAAATTTAAACAATGTGACACAAACTGAGCCACGTCCCTCAAAAGTCTCCTCCAATGATACAACTATCTCAAAGTTGTATGCATCTTCTTCACCTCGAGATGGGATGAATAGGGTGCATAATGTGCCTCTGTCAAAATTTCCTCCCTCATGCCTCCATCTCTAGGAACAAAAGTCCGACCTCTATGCTTGAGAAGGCCATCTATCTCTAGGGAGAATCAACCAAACTTCTACTCAAGGGTTCTCTAAGAATCAATCTCTGCCCTGGCTACAAGGTAGAATTTGTCGTGAGGAAGCTGCTGTAAAATCCTGCTCCATAAATTTGTGCCCACTAAAGTGTCCATAACCACATGTCTCTGTCTACTAAGAGCATCTGCAACCACATTCTCCTTCCCATTCACATGCTTTATCTCCATGTCATACTCAAAAAGAAACTCCATCCAACCTTGCTGATGAGCATTGAGATTGGGTTGTGTGAAGAGGTGGCGAAGACTCAAGTGATCAGTCCTGAGTGTAAATATTTGGCCAAAAAGGAAGTGTCTCCATCATACTAAGGCATGAAAAATTTTCGCAAGCTCAAGATCATGATTCGGATAATTGAGCTCATAATCCTTGAGTTTGTAAGACTCAAAAGCCACTACTCTACCCTCCTGCATCAACACACCTCCAAGTCCTAACAAAGTAGCATTTGTGCATACGAAGAACTCACCATGAGAATCTGGTACTACAAGAATAGGTGCTGTCATGAGGCATTCCTTCAGTGTCCTGAAGGTCTGATCACATCTATCTAACCAAACAAACTTCTTCCCTTTCCGATGAAGGGAAGTGATGGGGTGCATAACCCGAGGGAAGTCCTAAAAAAATATCCTTTAATATCCTTCTAAACCCCTGAATCAATGTACCTCTATCATACTAAAGGGTGTCAGACAATCTATAATAGCTTTAATCTTAGAAGGATCGACTGCGATACCTTGCCTAGAAATGATGTGGCCAAAAAAATATACCTTTTTCTGAAAGAACACACACTTCTCCAAGTTCTCGTAAAGATGCTGCTGAAGAAGGCACTGAAGAACATAGCGAAGGTTCTCCTCATGCTCCTCACGTGTACATGAGTAAATCAGAATCTAATCAAGGAAGATGAGCATGAAGCGATCCAAGAATGTCCTAAATATCCCATTCATCATGCTCATGAACACTACGGGGGCATTGGTCAAACCAAAAGGCACTACAGTGAACTCGTAGTGGCCATATCTCGTACAGAGGGTGGTCTTATGAATATATGCCTCCATGATCCTCAGATGATGATAACATGACTTAAGATCTATCTTGGAGAAAACTGTGGCCCCCTTCATCTGATCAAATAAATCATCAATGCACAGAAGGGGGTAATATTTTTTTATCATTACCTTGTTTAGCTAGTGGTAATCAATACACAACCGTAGAGATTCTTACTTCTTTACAAAAATAAATGGTGCACCCCAAGGGGATACACTAAGATAGATCAGGTACTTTGTCCACATCAGGCCCTCAAGCTGTAACTTGAGCTTGTAAAGCTTAGGAGTAGTCATCTGATATGGTTCTCATGAGATAGGATTTATCCCCCAGAACTAAATCTATGTGAAAATATATCTCATGTGGGGGGTTATAAACCCTGGTAGCTCCCCTAGAAAGACATCTGAAAACTCTCTCAAGATGGGATGATCATCAAGGGATGGTCAAATGGACTCATCCTCTGATCTTTCACTAACTCGTAACAACATACATCTGATAACCTCGTCACACACACTACTTAAGTTGCATAGCGGAGATGGTGAGAATAGAAAACGACCCTCCTAACCCTATCCTATCACTGACTCAACTCCTAGATCATCTGTACGATGCATATAGTCTTATGGTAATAGTCCACTCTGGCTCTATTTATAGACAACCAGTCAATGCCTAAGTTGACTCGATAAGAAACCTAGAGGAAGGATGCAAAGATCCGAAGTTAGTGGTGAAGGGTCCCAAATCCACTACACACTCCTTAACTAAGGAGTCTACATAAAATTTGGCTCCCCCAGAAACTATTTCAACGTCCAAAATAAGACCCTGCCTAACTACCACTAGCTTGCAACGCACTACCAAAGATGGTGCAATAAAAGAATCTGATGAACTAGAATCAAACAAAATGGAGGTAGGAATACCACCAATGCTACATGTTGTCTCTGATGATGGTACTCTAGTGGTTAGCTTGGTTAGTTCTCGACCATTACATAGATCTGATGGCTGCGCCCCATGTCACCAATGGTAGGCTCTAGAAATCTGCATCTTACCTTTGTTACTAAGGTTTTTGTACACACTCTCTTCGAATGATGTCCGACAAGACCACAACCATAATAGCTACCCCCGGTCCTCTCTAATGAGATAGCAGCTCCAACAGGTACTCTAGAGGTCTGTGATATGGATTCTGATGATTCTGGCTATGGACTGTTAAGGTCTCTACTAGCAAGCTCCTGCTAAATGTGCCCTCGGTGCACACTCTGTGTCCTAATGGGACCCCTAGGAGGAGGCCCCATACTCCATCCCCTCTGTGCATCAAATCTTTGTAGAGGTCTATAAGCTAGGTGGGTCTAGTGCTACTGAGGTGGCTACTATGGTGGCCTAAAAGATGACTATGTTAAACCCTGTCCACCATGAGGAGTAGGAACTAACCCCCTTGAACTCCATCCTGCATCTGCTAAATGCGGCTCCGAAATCTGTCCTTGGTCTACTGCATCTTTCCCTCGTGTCTCCTTTTCAATATAGGCCTTCTCCATGGACTCTGCTAAGGTTTGTGGGCAGTGAATGCACACAGTACCACCCAAATACAAATTTAGGCCCCTAATAAACCTGTGAATCCATACCTTCTCATCCTACATATAGTTGACATACTGGAGTAGGTCAAGAAATCGACTCTCATACTCAGCTACAGTCATAGATGCTCGACGGAGGTTGTGGAACTCATCTATCCATTGCTAAATAAACCTCCAGGATAAGTACCTACTGTTGATGCAAAATCATAGCACCCCTGGATGCAAATCAAGGTTCTAAATGATGTCTTAGGCATCCAATGTGATTGCACAACATGGAAACCTCTCTCCAAGTGTGGGACTTGTGAAACTGAGAGAGGAATCTCTAGATTAGAGGCTGGTTCCTCAAACTCCTCTGATTTAGATCTATATTTGCACAAATACAGAGGTTCAGATCCTAATCCTACTCTAGATTGCAAGGAGACAGGGATAGAAATGCAAAAATTGAAACTAACTAAAGATGGTGATGCACCAAAAGGAGTGGTGAATGTTTTTGTCATGCAAGCTAGATGTTGATCAGATTTCTAGGTTGATCACTCTAGCATCTAGTGTGATTTCACAACATTGAAACCTTTCTCCAAGTGTGGAACTTGCAGAAATGAGAAAGGAATCTCCAGAGAAGGCTGGTTCCTACTCCTAAACTACCTGTCACAAGCTATTCCAGTGCAGGCAAGCTAATCTAAACCTAATCTAACCATGCCAAGGAGACAGAGAGAGAGAGAAAAGGGAAAAACAGCAAAAGCCTACACTAAAACGGTGATACACCAGAGAAGGAGAATGTTGAACATCTATCAAAACTGCCATGGAACAAGGAGAGGTGAGTAATGGGAAGGATGGACAGATGCATCACACGCCCAAGGATAGATTTCACACAGAAAATGTCCCAAAACTCCATGAACACAGCTCCAGACCTACAATGAACATTCAAATTTGCACAAATACCTGCAATGAAGAGAGGCAAGAAGAAAACAAGCGAAAAATGAGCAAGGATGGACAGATGCATCACAAAAAATGTTTTTGTTGCTTCAGAAGTTTGCACAGAACATCATTTCAATAGTAAAAGGAAAAAATGCCATTACAGAGCAAGGGAGGAGGTTCGAACTCCATTTTCAACCCTGGGGAAGAAAATAAGGGAGGGAAGAGCCGAAAAGATGAACAACTTGTAATCCATCCCTCCAAAATGAGCCAAATCTGGCTTTTTACATTGCATGGGTCGAGCCCATGAGAGAGAAAACGTAAAAAAATGTGGGAGCCCATTCCTCATTGACTACAAATGCATTAAATCAGCATGGAGGACCTTACAAACCCATACCCTGTCATCTTGACCAAATGGGAGGAGAGTGCGACCCATTCTGTATTAAATATGGTCGTTGAAATGTCACTTCTGGCCATGAACACGTACTAGAAACGTTTTTTTTTAATTTTCTCTCTCCAAACTGAACCAAAATAATAGATTTACCATGAAATCCTGTAGATAATTTCATAAGCTTTCCAATTATATAAAGAACGTGCAAATCCGAGCTCTGGATCAAAAGATATGGGGGTCTGAAGTTTTAGGGAAAAAAGGGCCCAAAAAATGGATATTTGAATTTTTTCCCGTGCTCTGCCACTTGGATGACACATGTCGGGTGATGATTGGATGAGAAATTCTCTCTCCTCTGCCTCCTGCGGGTTTCCCTTTGAAATTTTGAATTTTTTATAACTTTGGAAAATTTTCCATTTTTTCCCCGCGCCCCCACCACTTGGGACACGTAGCATGATCTGGTTGGAGGATAGGAGCGCGGGGTCATCCTTGTCTTTTAATTTTTTGGCCCAAGACTTTCTAAGTTTCCAAAACTCTCCCTGAGCTCCGAACTCCCCCACCTTAGGACACGTGTCCTGTGTCTATTAGCTCGGGCCGACCCTTCAAACCTCGTCGTTTGAACTTTTGGGCCCAAAAACACTTAGTCGAAATTTTTATTGCGCCTCCCCTTATGACACGCGTCACATTCTGATTCGTTGGAAGCTTTTCCGGGTCTTCGCGTCCCTCGCGTGTTTTTGGCCCGGATGTCCCAAACGAAAGTTCCCTATTTCGGCCGAACCGGCCGGTTCGTGTCCTCCGCGTACTTTTGTCCCAACTGTCTCGGATTTCCTGGGATAAATACTTCCGAACCGCCCGAAGTGGACTGACTTGTTTCAAACCGGCCGATCCGCGTCCCTTGCATTCTTTTGTCCCAAATGTCCCAAACTCTGCGAAGCAAGACTTAGGGAATTTTCTTCATTTTTCCGGCTGGTTCAGCTTTTCGCACCCCGTGCGTCCCGATGTCCCAACTGTCCCGGATGCCGCGCAGACCACCTAGCAGCTTTTCGACTGATTCGTGCCTCGACGTCCCAACTATCCCAAGGACCGCCTGGACTAGGACTTAGCCAATTTTCTCTGTATTTCAGCACCAAGCTTAGTTTTTGTAATTTTTTCACTTTTTCTCGACCTGTTGGGTTTTCTTCTTGGATGGGAGAGTTAGAAAGAAGCAGAGGGGGCCCCAGAAACATGCTTTTGGGCCTTGAATCGATCTACCTACCTGGGACTTGAATATTCTGATGCATGTTATCAAAATTACCCTGGGGGGTGAATTTTGGATAACACCTACTCCTAAACCACTCCTCAAAGAGCTCCCAGGTAACCTTCTTTGAATCAATGTGGAGCTTTTACTCCTCGATCCTCCACCAGACACCTTCTCCATCCCTCAAAAGATGGATCACAATACGAGATTTTGTGTTTCTAGTACAAGGGCAGAGCTTGAAGCACCTGCTCAAGCTCACCAACCAGGCCTATGCCTAACATCCACCTATATCTCTAGAATAGTGAGATGGTCGTAGCTTTAGGATCTCCCTGATATGGTCCGCAACTGTTGACTGATGACCCCTAGGCCTCTCTGCATGCTCATCTCTAGGTCTAGGGCTCTGAGACCTATCCTTGTGTCGTAAAATCCTTTCTCCCTGCCCCCTCTGTGGTGACTCCACTCTGGCCAACTCCACGTATGAGTTCTTTGCCCTATGTTCCTCGCTATATTGAGGAGATGCATGAGCCTCAATGGATGGCTCCCTATCATGTCTGGCTGATCATCCTCCTATGGACCCTCCGCATATAGAAACATTGACGTCCTAAAGTGTTTGTAAAATCTAGTGTAGAATAGCCGATACGGCCTGCTCTGGAGGTGGTATATCTAGGTCTATGTGAAGGGACCACTCGTCTAAACTGCACCTCCTAAACAGACCAAGGTGAGAGTTATTTCATCATTCTAGGTTTTATTCCATTTTTCTATGTTTACTAAAATATCCAATCTTTCAGACAAGTTATTTTCTAGGTTTAGTATTGTTCTAGGTTTAATATTGTACTAGGTTCAATGTTCATGTCTCGCATTTTTCTATATGCCCAAGGGTCCAAGCTCTGAACCCACGACTCTTATAGCAAGTGTAACACCCTCTAAAACACCTGCACGAGACCCAAGAACAACCTAGGTTTAGTTAGAAAAATTATTGAATAATAATTTTTTGTGAAAAGTGTGCTTGCATATAGGCTTCAAAACTATAGTTGTCCCAATAATGCTTCAAAGTCAATTATATTTAATAAATAAAATCTTCCCATTATAACCAAATATTAAACCCGCATTAAACTAATGAGTGGATTTAGTCCAAGCAAGGTTTAATTCACTCTAAGTGTTAATCTAATAAATAATTATATTCCTACTATAGTCAAATATTCAATATTTAAATTTATAGGGTTAAAGGGGGTCAAATTAAATAAATATCCTAGGTATTTAATTCCATAAGGTTTGAACAATTAATAAGGTTCTCATTTTACATGCGGTTAGAATAATGAACACTTCCCTACCCCAAAAGTAGCCCCTTAAAAATTCAACCCATAATTTGTAAAATAAACCATTTAAATTAAAAATTTAATTTCCACTCACCCACTCTCTACCTCATTTTTGGAGGGATGAATCTTATCCCTTGGATGGATTCAATTTGGTCCCTTGATGTGGAAAAAGGGTAACCAACCCTAAAGCATCCTTATGAAGTCTTCTTTCACATTTCATTTGATTCATTATTTTTTTTCTCATTAGTTTTGCAGGTTGAAGGAGAAGGAAGAGAATCCATTAGAGACCATCTCAAGCTCTTGGAAGAGGCTTCCAAGCTCTATCCATTGTCTATTTTGTTGATACCCTCATTTGGTTTTGAAAGGATGTATTTATTCATTTTATTTAGTTCATTTTCTTCTATTTGCCTAAATGGGCTTGTGGGTATTTTCCCATTTTATTTATAAAACTAAATTAGATCTATACTTTCATTTCAAGTAAGTATATATACATTTAAATACTTGTGTATGTAATTATTTATTTTAAGAAATCATTTATTGTTTATCTTTTTTTGAAGGGTTAAAGGAAATCCTAAATTTAAATTATGTGTGTGTGTGTGTGTGTGTGTGTGTGTGTGTGTGTGTGTGTGTGTGTGTGTGTGTGTGTGTGTGTGTGTGTGTGTGTGTAAAAGCAGGCCGTGAGAAATAATTTTGCGTAGGGAACACTGTGTATAATGGCCGCATCGGAGAGGGGCCGCTTATGAAACTTGTACTATTGCATTTCTTTTAGCTACTTTTTGTATTAATTCGCACTTTAAGTGGATGACATTGTATTAGTATTTGTAAAAAAAGGGTTGGTTGTATATTAGATTTCAAAGTTGTGTCGTAAAGCTATATCTTGAGATAGAAAAGAAGCTTTTAAAGAGGAAATATTTCATTCCATTTAAGTTGATTTATTCACACAAAACATGTTGTTATTTCTCTAAATGTATTATTGCAATAGTTGGACTACTTTCTTGCTTTTTCTTGCATTGTGGTAAAAGAGTTAAACTCATTCAAGTTTCTTGGAAAGAAATTAAGTTACAAATTGTTATTTACTCGATTTATAAAAAATAGCACTCATTAGCACTAGTAGAGAAAAGAAGTTATCCTTTTGAAAAATTTGGCCCTTGTCTCATAGGAATGTGTAAATTTATTTTCTAGTTATTATAAAATTGTCTAATCACTTACAGTTAATCAATAAAACAAGTAGAAATTAGGTAGGAATCTCCTTTTACTTCTTAACTTGATACCCTCAATCCTTAGAAAGAAATCCAAAATATCAAAGCTAGATTTGTTTATAACCAAACTATTAACACTAATGATCTTTTCCTATTATCGATAAACACTATTAATAATGGTAGTACTACTACCTAATGACTAAATTATTGACATTAAAACTATTATTAATAACAATATTAATAATAGATTAACTTAGTAATAAGACTAATATTCAATATAATTATATTTAAAATATATAAACATATTATATATATGTATATATATATACACTATGTATATATAAATTATTATATAAAAGGAATCGATTTTTTTAAAAAAACCAAAAGCTATTCAAACATGGGCCGCAAGCTTTAAATTTCTATGTGGTAGTGTTTTGTAATGCTGCCTGTAGGATTATTTTTGTTTTAGTGGCCGACCCCACCCCATAAACTCAATCTAAACCCTAAACCCCAATCTACCACTAAAAAAATAATAATCCTACAGGCCGTATTACAAAACATTGCGACATAGAAATTTAAAGCTTGCAGCCCATGTTTGAATAGCTTTTAAAAAAAAAAATGATTCCTTTTAAATAATAATTTATATACACATAGTATATCTATATATATAATATGTATATATATTTTAAATATAATTATATTAAATATTAGTCTTATTACTAAGTTAATCTATTATTAATATTGTTATTAATAATAGTTTTAATGTCAATAATTTAGTCATTAGGTAGTAGTACTACCATTATTAATAGTGTTTATGTAGTGCCCACTTCCCTTTGACACCCTTTTGGTACTAATTATGATATTGCTGATTATATTAGGGACATAATTATGGACTTTATTATAGTATGATGTTAGATGTTAGATCATGGATTATTGTTGACTTGATTTAGTTATGATGCATGATGATTATTAGAGACATTTTATATGTTGATGTCATGATGATGATATATTGTTTGACATGGTTATATTATGGATGTTGTTTGGACTTTTGAAATGTGGATATTGTGAGTAGACCTAGAAATGAAATTATTGGATGATGATATGGTTTTTGGTAAAACTATAAATGATATTGTTAGATTGCTTTGATGTTGTTGTGATTCATATATCCAGATGATTTTGGGAATTATATTTATATTATTTTGGATGTTCTGATATGGCCACGAGGTTGAAGGAGGTATTTTTATTTTACAGGTCTAAAATATCACAACAAACATTAGGGGATTGGAGACCAACCACATTGGAATTCTAGATGAATTCAACAAGGTCACCATGGAAACTTGTGTTTGTTTGTGTTAGGGATTCCCATGTGGGGCATCAACTTTTAATGTAACCAAGGGATTATGTGTATTTATTTATTTGGACCCTTTGTTGTGTTTGCATGTGTTTATTTTGTGATGTATTTGACCCTTTTCATTATTCATTAAATGATTTGTAATACTATGAGTAATCATGTTGTTAAGTAAATAAATTAAAATATGTCATAAGAAAGTAATTAACAGAGTTGTTGGCCTTACATTAAAGTGTTGTAAGAGATGTGTAAGTTAACATTTGAGTGTGAAACACTCCACCTTCTTGGAAATTTGAAATTTTCCTTGGAGGCTTGTGGAACAACTTAAACTTGTCCCATTACTCTTAAATTTAATTACCAACCATACCTATAGTTGGAGAGTTGAGATTGCACTTTTATAATGCTTTTTGAGAAGGAAAATTGTAGGTTTTTAATTGTAATTTTCTTACATGATTTAATTTCAGTTCTTTGGGGTGTGGGTTGGATTTGAGTGTGTAAGTAAACTGTCATATTATTCACCCACTTATTTATTATACATTGGAGAATGAGGTTGACTTTTGGGGTTGGGGTTTGGGATGTGTAATGTGGTATCCTACTTGGATCCACCTCATCCTCTTCACTTCCCTCTTCTATAAAATTTGAATTGCTTGCCTTGTTTTGGGTTGCTCCACTTTTGGTAAAATCATTAGGGGTGAATTATTTTGCTGTTTTGGAACTCTGGATTTGAAGAAGTTTTGGAAGATTGTTGCATGTTCATTCTTGGCTGATTTGGATTGCTTGCATTGGGATAAATCTTGCTATTTTGGAACTTTGAACAAATCCATCATGTGGAGGATGGAGCTTGGCTCTCGAAATGCTTCTTTTTTGTATATGAAAATGTTAATGTGTGAATTTTTTGGCATGTTTGTGGGCTATTGGGTAGATGGCCTAGGAATGGTGTAGGAGAAGACTATGGGTTTTATTTTGTGGGAGACACAAGTGTGTTTTAGGGAGGTATAAGGGTGGAGGGAGTTAGGATTTAGGTTCCACCTTACAAAGAAATAGCTTGCATTTCTTTACTCATTTTGGGGTGCTATAAGAGGTTGGGGAGGCATAAGGAAATGTGAGGAATAAGGGGTACTTGGGGAGGCATAAGGAATGTCAGGGTTTAATATACTATATTTTGGCAGTTTGTAATTCAAGTGGTGATACCAATTTCCCCTTTTGGGAGGAATAAGAAGCATCCCCCATAGTTTCTTGCTCCTTTGGATTGCTTGATGAAGCCCTAGTATTGTTTTTAATGTTTTAATGTAGTTGTAAAATACATTCTGTTTTGGACTGTGTTTTTATTGTGAAAATGCTACTTGTGTGTTTATGGAAGCCTGTATTTTCCATGAGTTGGATCACATTTTTTATTAGATTTTGGTTAGGTCTCGGGGGCCAATGAAGAAGGATGGATTCTCCCCTTCATTGGATGTCTTGGTTGGGTGGAGAGCGTTGCCTTTCCCTTACTCTTGTTGTGATAAAATTGGAAGAATGAGAAATACGCATGTTGCTATTCTAGAGCAAGGAAAAAGACATTTTGGCAGTCCCTTGTGAAATGAAATCTTATTGTAGCCCTTTCCCACTTTGAATTGGATGATCTATATATTAATTTTAATGTAAAGATAACTTGTATTAACAATGAAAGTTGCAATTTGAAATGTAAAAGAGTTATACTCTATGTTTCTATTTTTGGAAGGAATGTGAAAGAATGATACATATTTTGCATGTTGTATGTTGAAATCAAATGGAAGGAAGTTGTAAGAGTTTCATTTGAATTAATGGAAGTGTTTTTCCTTGTTCATATGATATTATTTCCATTCGAAATCTGTGTTTAACACGCACTATGAATTCCCTATTTCGAAAGTGGAAAAGTGAAACACGTGAGAAGAAAATGTATTATCTTGCCTTGTTTATAATATATGATTTTGGAAAGAATAGAAGCTGAATTCTTGTTTTAATGTGTTCTTGAAAGCAAGAAAATTATTCACAACCAACATGGAATGAATTCAATGTTTTATTTCATGGCGAAAGAGATAGTTAGATTATGTTTTATAAATGTATACACTTCTTTCAATTCATTGTATACTTTGTAAAATTCCTTTAATAAATGTATAAATTACCCTCCAAATAGATAAGAGGAAAATGAAATAATCAATTGGACTTGATGAGGATAAAATGATCCCAAACCAAACTAAAAACACTTAAAGGAATATTTCAAAACCTTGTAAAATCAAGTTCAAAGCTCTCATAGTCGTTTGTCTGCCGAGAAATGTAAATGTTCAAATTGCAAATCAATCAGAAAAATTGAATGTTGAAATATTTCCTAAATCCCTCTAAGAACAATTCTCCATGACTATTTGACATGTTGAGAGAGGGAGAAGATCAAATTGAACAAATCTCATAAGTTAAAATTTACCAGTTTGCACTGTAAAATACTACAGATCATTTTCACAAAATTGACTCCTTAAACTTTATCAAAATCAAAATTTAATGATTCTTGTGTGAAGAGGACATTGAGATCTTTCCAGAAAGTCTTGGTTTTCCCAAAACCGAGCTCTCTATCAAAAGTTATGGCCTTATAAATTTTTTATTCACTTGGTGTCCAAAAAAAAATTGGGAAATTTTTCATTAGTCGGCCCACGGGCCCAAATTTTTCCCTTAGAGCTTTGGAAATTTTTTGGGAAGATTTTCAAAAAATTTCCCGCCACCCTGCAGCCAATCAAAGGCTTCCATGTGGCACCACGAGGTGTTGGTGGAGGGGCAGATCACTTTTCCCTATTTTCCCCATTGTCCCACTGGCTCACGACCAACCAAGAGCTGCCATGTAGCGTCATGAGGCATCCACAGAGGAGTGGGTCCCTTTTTTCCTTTGGTGTTTTTGAAAATTTTTGGGAATTTTCACTAAATTTTTCCTACCGGCCAGCGGCTAGTTAGGAGCTGTAACGTGGCATCATGAGGTGTCGGTGGAGGCATGGGTGAATTGTATCCTTTTCACCATTCAGGTGTTAAAACTCTTTGATCACCGCCGCCCTGTTTTCCCGCATGGCTTAGGAGGTGCCACGTGTCCCTTGTGGACTTGTGGGAGCATGGGTGTAAAAGTGGCGTTTCACCCTCACGTGGAAAAATTTCTGAAAGCCTCCCGCGGCCCCGCCAACCCAACTAATCCTCTGGGAAATATTTCTCCTCTCGGCCCAGAGACCCGCCCTTAGGGAAAATTTTCTCCTCTCGGCCCGCAGGCCCGCTTTTGGGGATAATTTTCACCCCAAGGCCTGCCGGCCCATAACTTGAAAAATATGAGGGGTTAGGAGGAATTATTTATATCACTGGAAAGGTGAAGAAATTTCCTATCTAATGGGAATGATTTAGGGAAATTTTGAATGCATTAATTTTGGGTAAAATCAAGTTGAATCTTTAAATCCTGTTAGATAGTGGGTATGGTGAGGAATTACCCTCTTAACTTAATTGAATCTTCTAACCCTATATTTTAGACCTTGTAACCTCTAATAATTGTTAACAAAATAAAAGTATATTCTAGTAGATTAGAATTGATCTAGAACCTTATTTATGACAACTACTATATTGTAACCTAGTTGAAGACCTTTTAAAAAAAATTATTCCATAATTTTCCTATCTAATCCTTGGTTGTTCCATGGGTCTCAAGTGTGTTGTTTTAGCTTGCATCACACTCGATATCAGAGCAGTGGTTCAAAAGCTTGGGCCATTGGGCACACTAGAAAACTTGAGACATGAACCTTAAACCTAGCAAACTTTTAAATCTAGAAAACAACTTAGTTTAGAAACTACATATTTTAGTGAACATGGAAACTAAATAAAACTTAGAAAGATGAACTAATTCTCGCCTTAGTCTGTGCAAGAGGCACAAACTAGACGAGGGGTCTTTTCACATAGACCTAGACTTACCACCACCAGATCATGTTGTAGTAGCCATCCTACCACATAGTTTGCACTCTTCAGGATGTTAATTCCGCTCTACACAGAGGATCAACAGGAGGGCATGTAACAAGAAATGAAAGATTCACTTCCCTTAAGGGTCATGTATCACCTCGACCTAGCAAGGAGCATGGAGGAGAGAACTTCCATGTAGAGTCAGCCAAAGAAAATTCATCAAAGAGGGGATAGGGTGACCGAGTTTCAAGACATAGAGAGAGGTCTCAGAGCCCTAGGCTTAGGGATGAGCATACAGAGAGGCCTAGAGGCTGTCAAACCATAGCTGTAGATCACATCTAGGAGATCCTAAAGCTTCGGCCATCACATTATTTTGGTGACAGAAGTGGATTTTAGGCAAAGGCCTAGTTGGTGAGCTTGAGCAGGTGCTTCAAGATCTGTCCTTCTTCTAGAAACACGAAAGCTCATGTTGCGATCCATCTACTGAGGGATGGAGCTGGTGTCTAGTGGTGGAAAAAGGAGCAGAAGCTCCATGTTGATTCTAAGACAGTTACCTGGGAGCTCTTTGAGGAGCATTTCCGGAGTACATATTTGTCACGGAGGTTCATTCAGAAGTGAATAGATGAGTTCTATGACCTTCGACAAGCATCTCTTATAGTGGATAAGTATGAGAGTAGATTTATGGATCTACTCAAGTATGTTGATTATATGCAAGATGAGCAGATGCAGATCCACAGGTTCATCCAGGGCCTGAATCTAGACATTGGAGGTACAGTGCGGATCTAGTGTCCACAAACATTAGCTGAGGTTGTCAAGAAGGCCTATATAGTAGAGGAGACTCTAGGAAACACCCAGTAGGCTAGAGACCGAGTCCGGAACCACATACAATAGATGTAGGACAACAAATTGAGGGGGTAAGTACCCCTTGCTTATGGTGGATAGGGTTTAGCACAGTCATCTTTTAGACCACAGTAGCAGCATTCCCACCAACCTTATAGACCTCCACAGAGATCTGATGCATAGAGAGGTCATAGTATGGGCTGTTAGGGGTCCCATCAAGACACAGGGTTCCTAGAGAGCTCACTCAACAGGAGCTTGCTAGCAAATACCTCAATAGACTATATCCAGATAATCAGGATCCACTCCACAAACCTCTAGGGTACTAGCTGGACCTACTACACAGGGGAGAGGATCAGGCGGTTGTTTTGGGTGTGGTGTTACTGGACATTTTTGGAGAGACTGCCCACAGAACCCTAATAAAAAAGGTAAGACACAGATCTCAGAACCCAATGTTGGTGATATGGGGTGGAGTCATAGGATGTACGCAGCAGTCGAGAACTGCCAGGTAGAGCATTAGAGTATAGTTATTGATACTACAGGTGACATTGGTGGTATTCCTACCTCCATTTTGTTTGATTCTTGTTCTTCTGATTCTTTTATTGCACCATCTTTAGTAGAGCAATGCACGCTGGTGGCAGTTAGGCAGGGTCATATTTGGGATGTTGAGATGGCTTCTGGAGCCAAGATCTCTATAGATTCTTTAATTAAGGAGTGTGTGGTGGATTTGAGACCCTTCACCACTATCTTGGATCTTCATATCCTTCCGTTGGGCTCTTATGGAGTCATCTTGAGCATGGAATGGTTATCTACACACAGAGCCAGAGTGGATTGCTACCACAAGATCATATCTTGCACAAATGATCTAGGAGTGGAGGCAATGATAATGGGGGTCAAGAGACCCATTTCTATTCACACCATCTCTGTTATGCAGCTTAAGCAGTGTGTGTAATGGGGTTGTCAGATGTATGATGTTAAATTCGGTGACATATCATAAGATGGGTATAGTGGACCATCGCTAGATGATCATCCCATTTTGAGAGAGTTTGCAGATGTATTTCTAGGGGAGCTACTGGGGTTACCAACCCCATGTGAGATTGATTTTGATATTGATCTAGTTCTGGGAGCATAGCCTATCTCACGAGAACCTTACCGGATGACTACCCTTGACCTTTGCGAGCTCAAGTTACAACTTGAGGGCCTTCTAGAGAAGGGCCTAATTCATCCTAGCATGTCCCCTTGGGGTGCACTAGTGATCTTTGTAAAGAAGAAGGATGGATTCTTGTAATTGTGTATTGATTACCGTCTGTTGAATAAGGTAACGATCAAGAATCGTTATCCCCTTCCACGCATTGATGATCTGTTTGATCAGATGAAGGGAGCTACAAATTTCTCTAAGATAGAGATTAAGTTAGGCTATCATTTACTGAGAATTTTGGAGGCAGACATTCATAAGACCACCGTACGTACGAGATATGGCCACTATGAGTTCATAGTGGTACCTTTTGGTTTGACTAATTCCCCTGTAGTATTTATGAGTTTGATGAATGGGGTATTTAGGACTTTCTTAGACCGCTTCATGCTAATCTTCCTTAATGACATTTTAATTTACTCACATACGCATGGGGAGCATGAGGGGCACCTTTTCTAGGTTCTTCAGTGTCTTCATGTGGAGCAGCTTTACGGGAACCTGGAGAAGTGTGCATTCTTCCAAATGGAAGTGTAGTATTTCGGATATATCATTTCTGGGGAAGGTATCACTGTCGATCCTTCCAAGATTAGAGCTATTATGGATTGGCCAACACCCACTACTATGACTGAGGTGTGCAACTTCATGGGACTAGAAGGTTACTACAAGATATTTTTTTCAGACTTCTCTCGGATTGCACACCCCATCACTTCCCTTTAGAGGAAACGGAAGAAGTTTGTTTTTTCGGACAAGTGTGAGCAGGCCTTCACTACACTAAAGGAATGTCTCACTACAGTGCCTATTATTGGAGTGTTAGATCCACAGGGTGAGTTTTTCATTTGCACGGATGCTTCTTTAGTAGGACTTAGAGGTGTGTTGATGCAAGAGGGTAGAGTAATGGCTTTTTAATATTGAAAACTCAAATATTACGATCTTAATTATCTGAATCATGATCTTGAGCTTGTGGAAGTTGTGCATGATTTTTTTTGATGGAGGCACTTTCTACTTGGTCGGAGATTAACACTCAGGATAGATCACCTGAGTCTTCACCACCTCTTCACGCAGCCTAATCTCAACACTCATCAGTGGCGTTGAATGGAGTTTCTTTGTGAGTATGATACGGAGATAGATCATGTGAAGGGGAAGAAGAATTTGGTGGCAGAATCTCTCAGTAGATGGAGACATGTGGCTATGGCCACCTTAGTGACCACAAATTCGTGGAACATGATTCTTAAGTAGCTTCCTCTTGATATCTTATACATTACAGTTTGAGTAGAGATCGAGTCTCAGAGACCCCTCAAGGGGAATTTTGATAGTTTTTCCTTAGAGGCAGATGGTCTTCTTAGGCACAAAGACTAGATTTATGTTCCCAGAGATGGAGGCTTGAGGTAGGACATTTTGACAGAGGCACATCATGCACCCTATTCATCCCATCCAGGGATGAAGAAGATGCACATGACCTTGAGACAGTTGTACCATTGGAGAGGAATTTGTAGAGACGTGGCCCAGTTCATGTCATGATGTTTAGAGTGCCAGAAGGTGAAGGTCGAGCATCAGCATCCAGCTGTCCTTATTTTTCCTCATGCTATACCAGATTGGAAATGGGAGACCATTTCCATGGACTTCATTATTAGGTACCGATGTCGAGATATCACCAAGATGCCAACATGGTCACTGTTGATAAATTGAAAAAAGTGGTTCACTTTTCTCTAGTGAAGACCAATTATACAACCAGTGTAGTGGCACAGGTGTATCTAGATGAGATTTTCAGGTTGCATGGGATTCCGTGGAAGATCATTAGTGACCACAATCATTTGTATACTTCCCACTTCTAGACTACCATGCAACACGCCCTCGAGATGAGAATCAACTTCAACACATCATATCACCCCGAGATAGATGGACAGACTGAGTGGGTGAATCAGATTTTAGAGGATATGCTCAGGATGTATGTGATGGATCAAAATTCTAGATGGGAGGAGTACCTGTACTTGGTGAATTTTTCCTACAATAATAGTTTTCAGAGTTCTATAAGCATGGCTCCTATTTAGGATTTGTATGGTAGAGAGTGTAGGACACCTCTTAGTTCGAACAAGTTATAGGATAGGGTTTCTCTTGGACCAACTTTATTGTAGGATATGGAGCAGCAGGTGATTTTTGATCAAGAAAAGACTGCAGGAGGCACAGGATATGTAGAAGAAGTATACAAATCAACATAGTATAAACTGTAGTTTTTATGTGGGCATGAAGGTTTTCCTTCATGTCAGGTGACACAAGATCCCTATCCATTATGGAAAATGTTATCACTTAGCTCCTATATTCGTTGGTCCTTTTGAGATCTTAGAGCATATTGGCCCTTTGGCCTACCATCTAGCATTGCCACCTAGCTTGTCTCACATACATGATGTGTTTCATGTTTCAGTTCTTAGGAGATATGTTGCAGATCCTTCTCATGCTTTAGATTGGACATCATTGTAGGTGCAGAATTAGTGGAAGGTGATGGTGGAGCCCGTTCACATCCTAAATCACATGACCCTGAGCCTTTGAGGCAGAGAGGTTGATCAGGTCCAAGTGTAGTGGGATAGATATGATGAGACTGCAGCTACATGGGAGGATGCTACTTTGCTACGAGTTCATTTTCCACACTTGTTCCAGTGACTTCTAAGAGGAAGTCGAGTCTAAGGGGAGGGGGATGTAGTGCCCACTTCCCTTTGACACCTTTTTGGTACTAATCATGATATTGCTGATTATATTAGGGACATGATTATGGACTTTATTAGAGTATGATGGTAAATGTTAGATCATGGATTATTGTTTACTTGATTCAGTTATGATACATGATGATTATTAGAGACATTTTATATGTTGATGATGATATACTATTTGACATGGTTATATTATGGATGTTGTTCAGACTTGTGATATGTGGATATTGTGAGTAGACCTATAAATGGAAATTACTGGATGATGATATAGTTGGTAAAACTATTAATGATATTGTTAGGTTGCTTTGATGTTGTTGTGATTCATATATCTAGATGATTTTGGGAATTATATTTGTATTATTTTGGATGTTCTAATATAGCCACAAGGCCAAAGGAGGTATTTGTATTTTGTAGGTCTAAAATATCACAACAAACATCAGGGGATTGGAGACTAACCACATTGGAATTCTAGATGAATTCAACAAGGTCACCATGGCAGCTAGTGTTTGTTTGTGTGTGTTTGTTTATGTCAGGGATTCCCATAGGGGGGATCACCATTAAATGTGACCAAGGGATTATGTGTATTTATGTATTTTGACCTTTTTTTATGTTTGCATGTGTTTATTTTATGATACATTTGACCCTTTTCGTTATTCATTAAATGATGTGTAATATTATGAGTAATCATGTTGTTAAGTAAATCAATTAAAATATGTCATAAGAAAGTAATTAACAGAGTTGTTAGCCTTGTATTAAAGTGTTGTAAGAGATGTGGAAGTTAACATTTGAGTTTGAATCACTCCACCTTCTTGGAAATTCAAAATTTTCCTTGGAGGCCGATTTTGGAGGCTTGTGGGACAAGTTAAACTTGTCCCATACCTCTTAAATTTAATTACCAATGATACCTATGGTTGGAGAGTTGAGATTAGAATTTTATAATACGTTTTGAGAAGGCAAATTGTAGGTTTTTAATTACAGTTTTCTTACATGATTTAATTTCAGTCCTTTGGGGTGTGGGTTGGATTTGAGTGTGTAAGTAAACTGTCATATTATTCACCCACTTATTTATTATGCATTGGAGAATGAATTTTAATTTTGAGGTTGGGGATGGGGATGTGTGATATGGCATCCTACATGGATCCACCTCATCCTCTTCCCTTCCCTCTTCTATAAAATTTGAATTGCTTGCCTTGTTTTGGGTTGCTTCACTTTTGGGAAACTCTTTTGGGGTGAATTATTTTGCTGTTTTAGAACTTTGGCTTTGAAGAAGTTTTGGAAGATTGTTGCATGCTCATGCTTGGATGATTTGGATTGCTTGCATTGGGATAAATCTTATTTTTTTGGAACATGGAACAACTCCATCATGGAGAGGTAGGATCTTGGCTCTTGAAATTATTCTTTTTTATTTATGAAAATGTTAATGTGTGAATTTTTTGGCATGTTTGTCGGTTGTTGGGTATATGGCCTAGGAATGGTGAAGCAGAAGACTATGGGGTTTATTTTGTGGGAGGAACAAGTGTGTTTTAGGGACTTATAAGGGTGGAGGGAGTTGGGATTTGGGTTCCACCTTATAAATAAATAACTTGCATTTCTTTACTCATTATGGAGTGCCATAAGAGGTTGGGGAGGAATAAGGGGTACTTGGAGATGCATAAGGAATGTCAAGGTTTAATATACTATATTTTGGCATTTTTAATTTAGGTGGTGATACCCATTTCCCCTTTTGGGAGGCATAAGAAGAAACCCCCATAGTTTCTTTCTCCTTTGGATTGCTTGATGAATCCCTAGTACTATTTTTTATGTTTTAATGTAGCTGTAAACTACATTCTATTTTGGACTATGTTTTTATTGTGAAAATGTTTCTTGTGTTTGTGGAAGCCTATATTTTCCATGAGTTGGATCATACTTTTTATTACATTGTGGTTGGGGCTCGGGGGCTAATGAAGAAGGATGGCTTCTTCCCTTCATTAGATGTCTTGGTTGGGTGGAGAGCATTGCCTTTCCCCTACTCTTGTAGTGATCAAATTGAAAGAATGAGAAATACACATGTTGTTGTTCTAGAGTAAGGAAAAAGATATTTTGGAAGTCCCTTGTGAAATGAAATCTTATTGTATCCCTTTCCCACTTTGAAGTGGATTATCTATATATTAATTTTAATGGAAAGATAACTTGTATTGACAATGAAAATTGAAATTTGAAATGTAAAAGAGTTGTACTCTATTTTTCTATTTTTAGAAGGAATGTGAAAGAATGATACGTATTTTGCATGTTGTATCTTGAAATCAAATGGAAAGGAAGTTGTAAGAGTTTCATTTGAATTAATGGAAGTGTTTTGTCTTTTTCATATGATATTATTTCCATTCAAAATATGTGTTTAACATGCACTATGAAATCCCTATTTGGAAAGTGGAAAAGTGAAACACGTGAGAAGAAAATGTATTATTTTTCCCTGATTATAATATATGATTTTTGAAAGAATAGAAGCTGCATTCTTGTTTTAATGTTTTCTTGAAATAAATAAAACTATTCATGACCAGCATGGAATGAATTCAATGTTTTATTTAATGGAAAAAGAGATAGTTAATTTATGTTCTGTAAATGTATACACTTCTTTCAATTCACGATATACTTTGTAAAATTCCTTTTTCAAATGTTCAAATAACCCTACAAAGAGATAAGAGGCAAATGAAATATTCAATTGGACTTGATGAGGACAAAATGATCCCAACACAAACTAAAAATACTTAAAGGAAATCTTTCAAAATCTAGTAAAACTGAGTTCAAAGCTCTCATATTCATTTGTCTGCCAGGAAATGTAAATGTTCAAATTGCAAATCAATCAGACAAATTGAATCTTGAAATATTTCCTAAATCCCTCTAATAATAATTCTCCATGACTATTTGACATGTTGAGAGAGGGAGAAAATCAAATTGAACAAATCTCATAAGTTAAAATTTACCAATTTGCACTATAAAAGCCTACAGATAATTTTCACTAAATTAAATCCTTATAATTTATTAAAATAAAAATTTAAAGATTCGTGTGTAAATAGAACGTCGAGAGATTTCTAGAAAGTCTTTGTTTTGCCAAAACTGAGCTCTCTATCAAAAGTTATGGCCTTCTAAAGTTTTTCTTCACTTGGCGTCAAAAAACAAAATTTGGGAAAAATTTCCTTGGCAGGCCCACGGGCCCAAATTTTTCCATTAGAGCTTCAGAATTTTTTTTGGAAATTTTTTTATTTTTCCCCCACCGTTGCGCCAGCCCATAGCCAATCATAGGTTTGCATGTGGCACCACAAGGTGTTGGCGGAGGGGCGGATCACTTTATAACTTAGTGCTTCAAAAAATTTTAGGGAAAATTTTCCCAATTTTCCCCACCGCCCTGCCAACCCGTGGCCAATCAGGATCTTTCAAGTGGTGTCGCGAGGCATCAACAGAGGGTCGAGTCCCTTTTTTCCTTTGGCATTTCTGAAAAAATTTGGGAATTTTTTCTAAATTTTCCCCACCACCCTGCAGCCAGTTAGGAGCTACCACATGGCATTGCGAGGCATCGACAGAGGTGGGGGTGAATTGTATCCTTTTCAACCTTCGGGTGTTAAAAATATTTGATCCCCACCACCCCATTTTCCCCGCATGGCTTAGGAGGCACCACGTGTCCCTTGTAGACACGCGGGAGCATGAGTGTAAAGGTCTTGTCTTTAGTGTTAATAGAATGAATTTTCTTAGGATTATATAATTACAGAAGAGGAGAGGGAAATGAAAAGTAAATATACTCATCTCTCAGTGAGTCATCCATATAATCAGTAGGAATTCCACATTCATTTGAGAATCATTAATCTCAATGAAAGTTAAATAATTGCATACTTGGGCTCATAGATTGTCACACAAAACACCTACCAACCATTACGGGATTGATCCTCAAATGAATGGGGATTTGATATTTATAGAAGGGAATCCTTGATTTAGGGAGAAGGTATATCAAATATGTGGTATTAAGACATTACGTAAGAGTCGTGAATATATGTTTTTGTGATATTGTGGAGACATAGTCCAGGATAGGGGATGGTCATGTGAAAAAAACTCATACTTAAACAACTAATTATCAACTTTGATAATATGAAAGCCACATACATTATAGTACCACCACTTCAATTGAAATAAATATGCTATCTTATTGGGGTTTATATGTTGTAACAAAGAAATCCAACTTACAATTGTTGGATTAATTTTTTAAATGAAATTTTATAATACTAGATGAATAATATTTAGTATAATTGCAGATTCACATTTTTTTAGGAGTGCCACTTCCACCTCATAAATTCCACTTCAAATTTTATTAATAGTAAGGCCAATGGACATTATTTTAGTAGTAAAACCATTTACATTCTAGTTTCACCCACATTATCGTAATGATCATGTTATATTGGCATTTTATTCTTCTCGCATACTGATCCTAGTAATAAAAATGTATGGGTTAGGATTTATGAGTTTTATTAGCATTTGAAGCATGCTATTAATAGAGATGTCCATAAGGAGGAGATGGTAAGGCCAAGAGAAAAAATAAAAACATGCACGATATGTAAACAACTAACCCATATGCTAGTAATGGGGTCCTTTATATTGTTGTTTCATCCATGTTTACATACAAATAATGATACATTGGTATTTATATGTATCTAATGGACATCCATAAGATGTAATAGTTAAAGTATAGTTAATGTTTTCAATTAAAATTTAGGGTTTAGAACTTTAGACTAAGATGTCTCTGAGGAATTTCACATAGATTATGTGAGTTGTTGTAATTCTATAAAAAAGAAACTTTATCTAAATATAAACTAATAAAATATATTTTCTAATTTATATTGATTTGATTACCAGTCTTGTTAAAGAATAAGATTTACTCACAACAACAAAATAACTTGGTCTATTAGGAGACATATTACTTCCATGTGTGATAACAATGACAATAGTACCATGGGGACAAACCATAAGGCCATTGGCCCTAGCTAGATGCTTACATGAAAGTTTTAGGGTTTTGAGGAAGTTTTTTACCAAAATATAAAGGTGCTAGGAAACAATAGCCAGATGAACTCATTAAAACCTTCTTTGTTACTTGTGGGGATTTGAGCATTGAACATGAAGATGTATTTTTCAAAATTTTCATGGAAAAACTACAAGATGAAAAAAACTAAGCGGTTCTATCATCTACTAACTCATTCCATCACCAACTAGGTTACTATGTCATGCCCATTAAATTTGAAGCGGGGAAGCATATTGTCGGGGAATAACTTAGAAATGATGGACCATGCTCCCTTGAACCAATAACTCAAAGGTTAAATAACATACCCGTGCATCCTCTGACGCCTAGCGAGGCCATATGTCAGTCCAACAGTGACCTGTGAAAAGGCGGGTAAGCGGGGAAACTTAGGAATTTGCATAATTTATACCTCAAGAAGGTCAAGTACTGACAGTAAAAAAAAATAAATCTGGTTCTTCTTCATCAATGCTAAAAATCCTTGAAGTTAGCTTTATCATGGAGACCCACCTATCACAAGTGAAGTACTTAAATTCCATGCCAATCATTGGCCATTGAAGCTTGGGGCATGATTTCTAATCTTTTGGATGGAAGCCCCGTCGTAAATGAGTCAGGTATAAAAAATAAGGGCTAAAGTATCAAATCAAGGTACTGCAAACCCTATGGTTTAAAGTTGGAATATGACAATCCCTTGCTCCTTAAAGAACCGAAACATTTCATAAGTGTATGAAATGATTATATGGGCAATGCAGGCATCACCTTTGAGAATAAAATTTTGATCCATAATGGCCCGCAATTGTAACCACTTGGGAAGTATTCCTCAACAAAAAAATTTCGGCTTGAATATCCTCATCAATATGAGTTGCTTAGGATCTATTCTTTCTTTAAAGTCTAATAGGAAGATGATATAGAAATTTCCTAGTTTAATCAAAACTTGAGGTTGAAGAAACCTTTAGATGATGACTCCCATATTGGGTATTTAGAATACAAATATGGTGGTAGAGATTGTAATGGTGATGTCTGAGAGTGGATAAGTGGGAAATTTCACTCTTATGTTATCTTCAAATGTTAACCCACAATCATAAAAAGGAATCGGTCATAATAAGGACAAATAATTTGTCAGGGGTCACGTTATGGATATAAGAGAATTTCTTTCTAACCCATGTAAATAAGAACCTTGGTTATTTTTTAGACCTAGTGAAATTAAAAAACTTGGGCATTTAATTGTTTTGGCCCCTTTGAACCTCTAAAATTAATTAAGGAATATTTATTTATAGTGTTAATTTAATTACTTATTAAATTAACACATAAGAGAAATTTTACTATATTTGGATTAATTAAACTCATTAATTTTGTAATGTGGATATAATGTTTGTTATAATGGGGAAAATTTCATTTATCCAAACCCCATAATTGACTTTGAATCTTTGTTGTGACAACTGTTTGCTCGAAGCATGGTCAGTGGTCACTACTTTCAAAAATAATGGAATAGTAATGAGTCCATAATTTTTATACCTAAACCTAGGTTGTTCTTGGGTCTTGAGTGGTCATTTTAAGCAGGCGTTATAGATCCTCAAAGCCATGTATGTTCAATGTTTGAAGTTAATTGTTCCCACATTAGAGGGGAACTTTAGAGGATGAACTTACTAAATAGTGCAATATTAAACATGTCAACCACTATTTAAATCTGGAAAACAACTTCTGTTCTGAGAATCACATATTTTGTAAACATGGAAAACTGAATTAAAACCTATAATTGAACTATATGTTTGCCTATCTGGTCCTATAACAATAGGAAGAAATTGAAAATTAACGATCCTCGTCAATTTTACTATATTAGAAGTAACATACCACCTCCAGATGATACTGTTGAGTAGAAATATACCTCAGATTTTAAAGATCTTTAGGATTCATTAATGTCAACTATATGTGGTCATATTTTCATGGAGGATGGTCAGCCAATAAAAGGATAAATAGGAATTATAACCGATGAGGCTAAAGGCCAATTCCTTGACATATCGAAGCCTGGAGAGATCTTATAGCTCATCTTGTATTAAAGAATGAATTTTGAGTCACCCTATGGCGGTTGAAAAAGGAAACTATTGTTTTCCACCCATATAGGGATAGGTTTATGGATGCCAATAAGCTTAGAAGATCTGAGAATAAGATATTATAGGGGTCAGATAAAGGCCAATTACTTAGTATGAACCATATAAGGGAGATCTTAATAGCTATGGCCATCTCAATTATTTTGGTGATCAAAATGAATTTTGGCAGAGGCTTATATGGTGAGCTTGAGCGAAGGTGCTTCATATTTTGTTCACCCAAACTAAGACTAAAAACATAATGTCATTGTGATGGATCTTCTAAATTTATGGATGCCAATTTAGAAGATGACCGATTTGAATCTCCATATGAGTCATCCAGATGAGGTTAAAGTAAGAGCATCTATGTAGAGGAACAATTCAGGAGCAGGTAAATGGTTTTCCGATGTATGTATTTCACATACTAATGAAAATGCTAGAAACTTGATGCGTCTAGTGACATTTCAGACTCCATGAAGAACTTATGTTCTCATTCATCTCCCAAGATGCATTGAGAACTTGATAAGTGAATATAATTTTTTCAACATTCAAGTTTTAAAGAATGCAATAAGAAGAGAAGACAATCATTCAAAGTTATACAAAATGCATTGGGAAATATGAATGAACTTTTATCTTAGGAGATATATCATTCCAAAAGAGTGAGAGGCAAATGTTGGAAGTAGATGATGGTGTCATCTCTCCATGATGTTCTTCCATATAATAAGTAGTGTATTCCTTTTTTCCCTTTCATCTTGGTGTTCATTAATCCTTTCAAAAAAAGTTGCATTATGTGATTAACACCTATAATCATGATATTAGGCATGAAAAAATCTATTTCAGTTTCATTGAAAGGGATTGATTTGTCAATTGAAATGACAAGTGTTGATATTTATGAGTCAGGTGACACGTCTTGAGCATTATGGAGAAGGTATATCAGATATGAGGTGATTCCCAATTTACCCCCATGTGAGTGCATGAAAAATCGTGAATATATGTTTTTGATGAAGTGTTAAGCTCGGAATCTCATCATAAGGGTGGGCTCACCATGGATCCTATGGGACTGGTTTGAGAAAAAGGACTTTATTTACCAACTAATTTATGCAAGAATTTGATAATATGAAAGGCTAATATTGCATAGTTCCATTTGGAATTCCATTGAAATAAATGATACTATCATGATATTGAAGTATATATGTATAATGAAATTGGAATCCTTAATCTTTGACAATAAAGAGAGATACCAATTGTTTAAATGAAAGGATTTTATCAATCCTAGATGAATTTTTAGTATAATGAGGATTGACATATTATTTCACGGAGTTCTTCAAAGAAGCTCAGAAAGGTTATTACTTCAGAATTTTGTTAGTAGTCAAGGCCATGTCATTATTTTAGTGGAATACGAAACCACTTGCATTCTAGTATTGGGGCCCTAGGCATTATGGTAATGACCTCTAAAGTTAAAAAAAGTATTGGGCATTTTAGGGTCTGTCCTCACATGTTAAGAAACCATACTTCGCAATTACAAGGTATATTGTTTATTATTTTTCATGTTTGTGTGGTAGTATTTCAAGACAATGTCTTAATGGTGATGTCCCTTATAACTTGCCAGGACAATTTAAGGCCTCATTTTCAAATGGGTCTCCCAAAACTTCATCATGATATGTAAAAAATTAACCATTATGCTAAATGGGTTCATTTATATTGACCCTGGAGGTCACCCGATAGAGTGAAATTGTGACTAAGTGTTGCACTACATATCAAAATCCATGTAGTTTCTAATGTACTTCCATAAGATGTAATAATTAAAGTGTCAGTTAATGTTTCCCTCACACCAATGACACCAATAAAGTGGGCTACAACTAGATAGAATGAAAACTTGTGGATGGAATTGCAGATAGATTCCCCTGTGACTTGTTGTAATGTATGTAAAATAAGAAACTTTATCCCAAAGATATGTTAATAAAATACCTTTTCTAATTTATATGTAAATAGATATCCCTTGATAATTTATAGACCCTTTTATAATGGTATGTATAATGTGTATATATAAGGATCACTTGTTTAAATTTCAACACCAGTAATAGGACATGTCGACTAGGACGTTGGGATAAGGGTAAGATAAATTGATTAATATAAACTTTAGCACTAATCATGACATAGATAAACTAGGAATAGAATACACAGGACAGGAACATCTTAGATTTCCAAACACAAGTGCCTAGGAGCTAATGATCATTAGGCTGGGTTACTATTGTCTTGGAGAAAATGACAACAAATGTAAAAAGACTAGTATCAAAGCGAATGTTCTATAACATTTGACCATTAAAAGAAGTGTGGGAGTGATCAATGATTATAAACATATAAATACAAAATAAGTTTTACAGATTTGTTATAAGTGAGTGTACAAACTAGGGGGATGATAGTCACTAGATTTTATGGTACATATTCATACATCTAAGATGCGTAGTATATTAGGGAAAAGATTTCGCTAGGTGTTCCAGGGTTCACTATGTGATGTGTAGGAAAAATCATTTGATAATTATCCATTGATAAAGCAAATCTATCTGATGGTGTAGTGCCCACTTCCCTTCGACACCTTTTGTTATTGATTATGATACTGTTGACTATACTTATGGATGTTATTGTAGCTTTTGATATGGCATGATGCTAGATGTTAGAGATCATGGACTATTGTTGATTTTGATTCACATATGATGCATGTGGATTATTAGAGACATTCTATATTGATGTTGTTATATATGTTGACATGGTTATATGTGTGTGTGTGTGTGTGCGTGTATGCGTGTGTGTGTTTGAACATGTGTTATTTAGTCATATTGAGTAGACCTAGAAAATTGAATTAATCTTGTGATCATATGATTATGGATGAAATTGTAAATGAGAATGTTGCTTTCCTGAATAATGTTTGATTCATATATATATAATATTTGGAGTTATATTGTATATTTATTTTGGATGAATTGATGTGGCCACAAGGCCAAAGGAGGTATTTATGTTTTGCAGGTAAACATGTCACAACAAACATCGGGGGATTGGAGACCAACCACATTGGAATTCTAGATGAATTCAACAAGGGTCACCATGGCAACGTGTATTTGTTTGTGTGTGTGTATGAATTGATGTTAGGGGTCCCCATGGGGGGAATCACCTTTGAATGTGACCAAGGGGTTATGTGTATTCTTTTATTTTGTTCCCTTTGTTTAATTTTAGTATGTGGTTTTTAGTGATGTATTTTCCCCTTCATTATTTATTTAATTGGTGTCAATATTAGTGAGTAATCATGTTGTTAAATTAATTAAAATGGGTCAAAAGAATGCATTTATTAGAGTTGATGGCTCTTGGTTTATGTGTTGTAAGTAATGTGTAAGTAGCTTTGAGTGTGAAACACTCCACTTTCCTTTTGAAATTCGGATATGTCCTTAGGGGCTGATTTTGGAGGCTTGTGGGACAAGTTAAACTTGTCCCACACCTCTTAAATTGTTACACCAACCCTACCTATGGGTTGGGGAGTCAAAATTAGGCCTCATTATGTATTTTGGGAAGGCAAGTTGTAAGTTTTTATTGCACCTTCTTGCATGAAATTAATTTTGGTCCTTGGGGTGTGGACTTGGATTGTGTGTGTAAGTAAATGGTCATTTATTCACCCACCTTTTTAATTGTGCTTTGGAGTTTGAAGTTGACTTGTGAGGTGGAGTTGAGGATGAGTGATGTGGCATCCTACATGGAGCCACCTCATCCTCCTCTCTCCCTTTTCTATTTATTTGAATTCTTTTGTTGTTTTGGGGGTTACTTCAAGGGGGTTACTTCATGTTGGTTTGGGGCTCTTGCAATTGGAGAGAGCTAGAGATTTTTGAATGCTTGTGGATTTGTTGGTGCTTGGGACTGTTTGGATTTGAAGAAGCTTGTTGTTGAACTTGTGGATCAAGCTCTATCATGGAGAGGTAGGAGCTTGACTCTTGTAAAAAGGTTTTCTTTTTGTATTGTGCTTATGTGAATGTTTTTGAATGTTTGGTATGTTTGTTGGTTGGTTGGGTAGATTGCCTAGGTGTGGTGTAGGAGAAGACTATGGGGATATTTTGTGGGGAGGCATAAGAGTAAGAGGTTATTTGTGGAGGGATTTTGGGTTGGGTGTTCCACCTTGGACAAGAAATAGCTTGCATTTCTTACTTTTGGGGGAGGCATAAGAGAATGGGGGAGGCATAACAGGTACTTGGGGGAGGCATAAGAGTATGTAGGGGTTTGAGATGAATATTTTGGCAGGTTTTTAAGGTGGTCACCCATTCCCCATTGGGAGGTATAAGAAGCTTCCCCCATAGATCTTACTCTCTTGGCCTTTGTGTGATGAGGCCTTGTATATTTTGTTACTGTCCTTCTTGTGACTGTAACTACATTTTATTTTAGACTGTGATATGATTATGAAATCTGTTTTGTGTTGTGGAAGCTTGTCTTTTTGCCATGAGTTGAATCCATTTCCTATTGTAATTTGGTTGGGGCTTGGGGGACAATGGGGAGGATGGCTTCTCCTCTTCATTGGAATTCTTGGTTGGGTGGAGAGCATTTGCCTCTCCCCTTGTTTTGGTTGTGACTAATTTGAAACATGGTGGATATCCCTTGTTGATGTATGTGGAGCTTGTGTGAAGACAAATTTTGCAGTTCTCCTTGGGTCCCTTATTGTGAAATTTCCCACTTTAAGTGGATGACATTGTAATAATATTTATAGTGAAAAGATGCTCTATTTTTGGATATGAAAGTTGTATTTGTATGTGAAAAAGGAATGAGAAAGATTTATTTTGTAAGTTGTTTTGTGAACAGAAAAGAAGTTGTAAAGGAAATTATCTCAGTTTAATAGAAGTTAATTTACTTTATACAAAATGGAGTTTCTCCTGCTTGGAAATTTATAGATTGAAATACTTTTGCAAACTCTATGTTTGAAGGCTGGAAAATTCTGTGTTAGGAAGTATTACCTTCCTCTGTATTACTTGAAAGGCACATTTTGAAAATAGAACTACATTCTTGCTCTCCACGCATTAATTAAAGGAAAGTTAAACATTGTAAAATTGGAATGGAATGAGCTTAAATGTTTAAAGTATGGAAAATGAAATAGATAAATTTCCAGTTTGAAATACGTAGATTGTATCTATTGTTAGATTGTTTCAAACCTGCAAATCAATATCAGAAAAACATACAGAGTACCCTACAACAATGAAAGTCAAAATGAAACTTTAAAATGAACTAAGGATGAACAAAGCACATCATGAAACAATTGCATTGCCCTAGTAATTTATTCAGAACTTTAATAATCAGGAAAGAGGCATAATAATGTAGTTTCACAAAAAAGAAAAGAAATTCATATTGTAATCTCAACCGTTAATCAATTAATCCTTGCAATCCATTCAAGTACGTTTCTCCACGCCTATTTGGTGTGTTGAAGAAGAAATAATAGTGAATTAGACCAATTCTGGCAGTTGAAAAAGTTTAGTTCACATTTTAATGGAAGGAAAGACATTTTCTTAAATTTCACCCATCTAAGTTTGTTGAAAATAATATTTTGTGCTTCCTATGCAAAGAGGAGTTCGAGCCCTTTCCAAAAAGTCCTTATTTTCTCAAATTTGAGCTTCCAGTTAAATGTTATGGCCTTCTGAAGCTTTTACTTTGTTTGATTTTTAAAAAAAAGGGATGGAAATTTTTGTAAATCGGATCCGCAGGCCCAAAAATTACTTAGGGAACTTTTTGCAAAAATGTAAAAAAGTCACAAGTTCCTCTGTGGCCCCACAACCCCGCATCCTTCACTTTTGAAAAATATATATATACTTTTGCGGGTTCGCGGGCCCGAACCTTCAAACTTTTATTTTTGAAAAATTGGCGCAAAATCTTAAGTATTCCAGTTAGTTTTCTTCCCCACCTGTCACTGTCGGTCTGACACATGGCTTCTTCAGGCATCAACGGAGGCACGGATTGTTTTAGACCTTATCGCTTTTGGAAAAGATTGGAAAAAATTCCTAAGTTTCCTTGTCGGCCCACCTTCCCGCAGGTCACTGTTGGACTGACACGTGGCTTCTTTAGGCATCGGCGGAGGCACGAGTTGTTTTTAACCTTCACACTTTTTAACACAAAATCCAACATTTCTAAGTTTTCCCCGACGGTCTGCTTTCCCACTTGTAGCTTCTAGGCTAGACATGTGACATCACTAGGTGTCATCGGAGGCACAAATGTTTTTAAACCTTTTCACCCTTTCAAAAAAAAGAGTTAAAATCCAAATTACCTCTGAAGACCCACCTTCCTCCATTGGCTTAAAAATGTGCCATGTGTCCCTTGCGACTTGGGGCAAATTTCTTTCTTTTGGTGTGAAGCCCCGCCGGGACTCCGGGTGTAACTTGCACTTGGAAAAAATTTTATCCACCAGGCTCGAAAGCACCGAGGTGAAAAGTCTTCCCTAGGTCCGTAGGTCCGCCTTTGAAATATTTCTTCCCTCAGGCTAACCTTTGGGAAAATTTTCTTCCCCAGGCCCGCCTTTGGGAAAAATCTCCTCTCCAAGGCCTGCCGGCCTGTAACTTAAGAAATATGAGGAGTTAGGAGGACTTCTTTATATCATTGGAAAGGGGAAGAAATTTCCCATCTAATGGAAATGTTTTTAGGAAACCTTAAGAGTGTTAATTATGTGATAAATCAGGTTGAAGTGCAAAGATGAGTTTGAGAGTGGGTAAGTGGGAAATTACACCTTTTTTTACTTAATGTGTAACTTTAAAGCATGGGTTAACCTTTTAAGGGGTCACGTTAGGGGATAAGAGAATGTTTTTCTATCCCATGCAAATAAGAACCTTGGTTATTGTTTAGACCTAGTGAAATTAAAAACCTTGGGCATTTAATTGCTTTGGCCCCTTTGACCCTCTAAAATTAATTAAGGAATATTTAACTATAGTGTTAATTTAATTATTTATTAAGTTAACACCTAAGAGAAATTTAACTATATTTGGATTAATTATACTCATTAATTTTGTAATGTGGATCTAATGTTTGTTACAATGGGAAATTTTCATTTATTAAATTATAATTGATTTTGAATCTTTGCTGTGACAACTGTTGCTTGAAGCCTGGTAGTGGTCACGCTTTTCAAAGAAAAAAAATTATTCCATAATTTTTCTATCTAAACCTAGGTTGTTCTTGGGTCTCGAGTGGTCATTTTAGTGGGCGTTACACTTGGTATCAGAGCCATGGGTTCAAATCTTGGACCCTTGGGCACACTAGAAAACTTGAGACATGAACATTAAACCTAGTACAATATTAAACCTAGCACACTTTTAAACCTAGAAAACAACTTTGTTTGGAATTTGCATATCTTAGTAAACATGGAAAACTAAATAAAACCTAGGATAATGAACTAACTCTTGCTTTGGTCTGTGCAGGAGGCACGGACAAGACGAGGGGTCCTTTCACATAGATCTAGACTTGCCACCACTAGATCATGTTGTAGCAGCCATCCTACCCCAGATTTTATAGACGCTCTAAGATGTTAATGCCGATTTACACAGAGGGTCCATAGGAGGACGGTCATCCAGACATGATAGGGAGCCATCCGTTGAGGCTCATGCATCTCCTCGACATAGTGAACAAGATAGAGGAGAGAACTCCCGCGTGGAGTTAGGCAAAGCAGAGTCACCGTAGAGGGGATAGGGAGACCAGATTTCTAGACACAGGGATAGGTCTCGAAGCCCTAGGCTTAGGGATGAGCATGCAGAGAGGCCTAGGGGTCATCAGACTACAGCTATAGACCATATCAGGGAGATCCTAAAGCTATGACCATCTCATTATTCTAGTGATATAGGTGGATTTCAGGAAAAGGCCTAGTTGGTGAGCTTGAGCAGGTGCTTTAAGCTTTGCCCTTGTTCTAGCAACATGAAATCTCGTGTTGCAATCCATATTATGAGGAATGTAGCTGGTGTCTAGTGGAGGATCAATAAGAAGAAGCTCCATGTTGATTCAGAGATGGTTACCTGGGAGCTCTTTGAGGATCGGTTGAGGAGTAGGTACTTATCATGAAGGTTCATACAGTAGAGGATAACTGAGTTTCACGACCTCTGACAAGAATCTTTGATAGTAGCTAAGTATAAGAGTAAATTTCTAGATCTACTCCAGTATTTCGACTACATGCAGGATGAGCAGGTACGGATCCATAGGTTCATCCGGGGCTTGAATGTAGATTTTGGTGGTGCGGTGCATATCCATTGTCCAACAACATTAGATGAGGCTGTTGAGAAGGCCTATATAGCATAAGAGACTCGGGGGATGACACATCAGGCCAGAGATAGAGTAAGGAGCCGCATCAAGTAGATGTAGGAAAACAAGTTGAGGGGGTCATCTCCTCCTCCTCATGGTGGACCGGGTTCAGCACAGTCATCTTTTAGGCCGCAGTAGGCCCGCCCACCATATAAGGCCTCCATAGAGATATGATGCATAGAGGGGGCAGAGTATGGGGCCTCCTCCTAGGGATCCCATTAGGACGCAGGGTGCACTGAGAGCTTAGTCAGCAAGAGCTCAGTCTGGTGGAGGATAGAGGAGTAGAAGCTCCAAGTTGATTCAGAGACGGTTACCTAGGATCTCTTTGAGGAGTGGTTAAGGAGTAGGTACTTATCCCAGAGATTTATTCAGTAGTGGATAGAAAAGTTCCATGACCTCTGTCAGGCATCTATGACTATAGCTGAGTATGATTGTCAATTTCTAAACCTACTCCAGTATGTTGACTACATGTAGGATGAGTAGGTATGGATTCACATGTTCATCAGGGGCATGAATTTGGATTTTAGTGATGCGGTGCACATTCACTGCCCAGAGACCTTAGCAGAGGCCATAGAGAAGGCCTATATTGTAGAGGAGGCACGAGGAAATATGCATCATGCCAGGGACATAGTTTGGAGCCACATCCATCAGATGCAGGATAATAGATCGAGAGGGTAAGCTCCTCCTTCTCGTGGTGGACAAGGTTTAGTACAGTCATCTTTTAAGCCACCACAGCAGCCACCTCAGCAGCAGTAGTAGTAAACCCATCCACCATTTAGACCTACTTAGAGGTTCGACACACAGAGAGGACGGAATATGAGGCCTCTTCCTAGGGGTCGCATTAGGACACAGGGTGCGCCAAGAGCTCAATCAATAGGATCTCGTCAGTAGAGAACTCAATAGTCCATAGCTGAATCATCAAGATCCACAACATAGACCTCTAGAGTATCGACTAGAGCTGCTACTCATGAGAGAGGACCGAGTAGTTGATATGGTTGTGGTGTTACTAGACATTTTTTTAGAGAGTGCCCACAGAATCCTAGTAACAAGGGTAAGATGTAAATCTTAGAGCCTACTGTTGGTGACATGGGATGCAATCATCGGATCTATACAGCCATCAAGAACCACCAAGATGAGCATACGAGTACCATGATTGAGACAACAGGTAGCATTGGTGGTGTTCGTACCTCCATTCTATTTGATTTTAGTTCTTCTGATTCTTTTATTACATCATCTTTGGTAGAGCGATGCAGGATGGTGGAAATTAGGAAGGGTCTTAGTTGGGATGTCGAGATGGCTTCTGGAGCCAAGATCTCTATAGACCCCTTAGTTAAGGAGTGTGTAGTGGATTCGGGACCTTTCACCACTATTTCGGATCTTCGTATCCTTCCGTTGGGTTTGTATGGAGTCATCTTGGGCATGGACTGGTTGTCTGCACACAGAGCCAAGGTGGATTATTATCCTAGGATTATATAATGTAAAAATTATCTAGGAGTTGAGTCAGTGATAGTAGGGGTTAGGAGACCCATTTCCATTTGCACCATCTCCACCATGTAGCTTAAGTGGTGTGTGTGATGGGGTTGTTAGATGTATGTTGTTACAATTAGTGACAGATCAGATGATGAGTCTAGTAGACCATCACTTGATGACCATCCCATCTTGAGAGAGTTTTCTAATGTCTTTCCAGGGTAGCTACCAAGGTTACCACCCCCACATGAGATATATTTTCACATAGATCTGGTTCCGAGAGTAGATCCTATCTCACGAGAACCTTATCGAATGACCACCCCTGAGCTCTGTGAGCTCAAGTTATAGCTAGAGGTCCTTTTGGATAAATTCCTAATCCATCCTAGTGTATCCCCTTGGGGTGTACTGGTGATATGTGTAAAGAAGAAGGACAGATCTCTGTAATTTTGTATTAATTATTTCTAGCTGAACAAAGTAACGATTAAGAATCGTTATCCCCTTCCACACATTGATGATTTATTTGATCAAATGAAGGGGGCTACAATTTTCTCTAAGATAGACCTTAAGTCAAATTATCATAAGTTGAGGATTACGGAGGTAAACATTCATAATACCGCCTTCCGTATAAGATATGGCCATTATGAGTTCACCGTGGTACCTTTTGGTTTGACAAATACCCCCATAGGGTTTATGAGCTTGATGAATGGGGTGTTGAGGAAGTTTTTATTTCGCTTCATGCTCATCTTCATTGATGACATTTTGGTTTACTCACGTATGTGTGAGGATCACCAGGGGCACCTTTGCTAGGTTCTTCAGTGTCTTCGTGAGTAAAAACTTTATGAGAACCTGGAGAAGTGTGTGTTCTTTTAGGAAGAGGTGCAGTATTTGGGCCACATCATTTCTAGGAAAGGTATCGTAGTCAATCCTTCCAAGATTTGAGCTATTATGGATTGGCCAGCACCCACTAGTGTGACAGATGTCCACAGCTTCGTGGTTTTAGTAGGTTATTACAGGAGAATTTTTAAGGACTTCTCTCGGGTTATGCAACCCATCACTTCCCTTCAGTAGAAAGGGAATAAGTTTGTTTGGTTAGACAGATGTGAGCAAGCCTTCAGGACACTGAATGAATGCCTCACAAAAATGTTTGTTCTTGTAGTGCCAGATCCATAGGGTGAGTTTTTTGTATGCACAAATGCTTCTTTGGCGGGAGTTGGAGGTGTGTTGATGGAGGAGGGCAAAGTAGTTGCTTTTGATTCTCACAAACTCAAATATTATGAGCTCAATTATCCCACTCATGATCTTGAGCTTGCAGCAGTTGTACACGCTTTGGTTCGATGAAGACATTTCCTTCTTAGTTGAAGATTCACACTCAGGACTGGTCACTTGAGTCTTCCCCACCTCTTCATGTAGCCCAATCTCAATGCTTGTCAGCGGCGTTGGATGGAGTTTCTTTGTGAGTATGATATATAGATAGAGAATGTGAAAGGGAAGGAAAATGTGGTTGCAAATGCTCTTAGCAGATGGAGATATGTGGTTATGGCCACTTCAGTGGGTAAAAATTTGTGGAGAAGGATTCTAGAGAACCCTCCTCATGACATTTTCTACATTGCATCTAGAGAAGAGATCAATTCTTAGAAATCCCTTTAAGGGAAGTTTGATGGGTTTTTAATTGAGCCAAATTTTCTTCTTAGGCACAAAGACTAGATTTATGTTCCTAGAGATGGAGGCTTGAGGAAGGACATCTTGACAGAGGCACATCGTGTACCCTATTCAGCCCGTCCTAGGGTGAAGAAGATGCACGCCACTTCGAGATAGTTGTATCATTGGAGGGGACTTCATAGAGACCTAGCTTAGTTTGTGTCACGTTGTTTAGAGTGTCAAAAGTGAAGGCTGAGCATCAGCATTCAACTGGCCTTCTCTTTCCATATGCTATACCGGAATGGAAATGGGACACCATTTCCATGGAATTCATTATTGGGCTACCGATGTCGACATACCACCATAACGCCATCATGGTCACGGTGGATAAATTAACAAAAGTGGCTCACTTTTCTCCGGTTAAGACCACCTATACAACTAGTGTAGTGGCACAGGTGTATCTAGATGATATTTTCAGATTGTACGAGATTCCACAGAAGGTTATTTGTGACCGTGATCCTCTATGTACTTACCACTTTTGGACTACCATGTAGCATGCCCTTAGGAAGAAGATCAATTTCAGCACAGTGTATCACCCTGAGATAGATAGGCAGAGTGAGCAGGTGAATTAGATTTTAGAGGACATGCTTGGGTTGTATGTTATAGATCACCAGTCAAGATGGGAGGAGTATTTGTACTAGGTGGAGTTTTCCTACAATAATAGTTTTCAAAGTTCGATAGGAATGGATCCTTTCTAGGCACAGTATGGTAGAGTGTGCATGACATCTCTTATTTGGGACAGGTTAGAGGAAAACGTTTCTCTTGGGCCATCTTTGTTGCAGGACATGGAGAAACAAGTGGTTATGATCAGACAAAGATTACAGGAGGCACATGATAGATAGAAGAAGTATGCAGATTAGCATAGGAATAACCGTAGTTTTGAGGTGGGCACAAAGGTTTTCTTTCATGTCAGGCTGCATAATAGCCCTATTCGTTACGGAAAAGGTTCTAAGTTATCTCCTAGATTCGTGGGCCTCTTTGAGATATTGGAGCGTATTGGCCCTTTGGCCTACCATCTAGCGTTGCCACCTAGCTTGTCTCACATCCATGATGTGTTTCATATTTCAGTACTTAGGAGATATATTATAGATCCTTCTCATGTGTTGGATTGGACCTCATTGTAGGTGCAAGATCAGGGGTAGGTGATAGTGGATCCCGTCCACATTATAGAACAGAAGACCCTGGGCCTTCGAGGCAGGGATATTGACCAGGGTCTGGTGCAGTGGGACAGATATGATGAGACTACGACTACATGAGAGGATGCTACTTTTTACAAGTTCAGTTTCCACACCTATTCCAGTGACTTCCAGGAGGAAGTCGAGTCTAAGGGGAGGGGGATGTAGTGCCCACTTCCCTTCGACACATTTTGTTATTGATTATGATATTTTCAACTATATTGTTATCTGTCGAAAGTGCACCCTGTAGAGAGATGGCTACAGGTGTTCTAAGCTTACAAAAATGGATCTCTCTCTTTCATAAATACAATGGAAACACCTCAGGTCTGTGGGTATACCTATTTTGAGGTGAGTCTTTGGTATCAAGGACGGTTCCTTACTGATGTATCCTAAACTAATTTTATGGGGTTTAAGGGTAAAAGAGGACTGTAGAAGGATTTAAACTGAGGTGATACACCAAATTTTAATGATGTCTTTGAATGAGTATATGCACAATTGATATGGAAAGTATTTTTTTTATGCACAAGCCAACAAGTTTCTGAAGATAATTATGGGTAAAGACTTTGATGTATTGAGGGATAAAATCACAACAATATTTCTAAGTTACACATAAACATTAATATCATGCAGAAATTATTGAATTTGCAACATGGTAAGATAATTAATCAGGGAATTCAAATGCACAAGATTAATGGAAACACACACAAGACTGCAAATAATTGGAAAGGTAGAAAACACTTCACATTCAAAGGGTAAAACTGGTAATAAATTGCTTCAGCACTCCTGTATCTAAAAGTCCTCCTCTAACTCTAACTCCCTTTTTGTTTTGCCAAGGCACACAATGTATAACAAAATATTTCCTACCCTTCCTAAAATAGGCTAAAATTTTACTCTGCCATGCATCATATTTTATCATTCATCTATTAATAAATAAATGAATAAAAAAAGAACATGCAAATACAAAGAGGCATTAATAGCCATCGGTTACACTTTAGTCAACTGCAGTCGACTCTTTTATTTTTAAGAAAAGCATGTCTATTTTTAAGAAAAGCATGAGTAGATGATTTTCTAAAAATAAGCTTTGCTTGATGAGCAAGCTTTCTTTCCTATGCATGCATATTGGTCTTCTTGCTAATCTGTCCTTTTCTAAATTTTACTAAGGCATAAAAATTTACTCTCTGTGGGTGAGAAAAATTAATTACTTTCTGGCCATGGTTGAATCTGGTGAACTTAGGACTTGTTGGTGAGAAAATTTGTCTTGTGAACAAATTGGTGGGTTTCAAGCCAATGCAATGGGAATCTAATTCCCTCTACTTAAACGGTGCAAATTCTGTAGGTGCATGCATGAAATATGGGTTTCAATGGTGGCCTTTTGACCAGAGATCTAGTAGGGGCACTCCATTGACCCTGTGGAAAAGCTAGCAATGTCTCGCTAGAGAATAAACTTTGTCTTGGAAAGGGGAAGGGGAGTGGAAATTGAGGTAGGAGAAAACTAATGTTGTGAGTAGAATATCATATTCCCATACACATTAATTATAAATTTCATTTACATACATTTATAATCAGAAGAAAAACAAATCCGTAGGAGAAGCTACAAGATCGAATAAAACTCATTGGTCGCAAAGTACTAATTAATTCCTCAATGAACGGGGAAAATATTCCTTCTTTTATTATTGAAGCTCAAGCAGATTTTGTACATAGCTTGAGAATGGAAGAATTTCAAGGAAGAAAATAAAATAAAAGAAGAATGGCATTTTCTTTCTTTTCTAGGTACAAAGCACTCTAGTCTTTTTAAAATGAATCGCCAACCCTTTGGAATGGATTTGAGAAGCCATTATATTCTTCGCAAGAAACCATTACAACTTCGTAAATCCTCAATGACTTTTCCAATTCCTCTATTGTGAAGAAACCGCTCGTGGCGGGTTAAAAACAAGATCTTACAAAGAAAACGTTACATTCGATTTTCCAGTTTAAATATAGACCATTTGATTTGCTCCTCTAAATCTAAAATTGGGCCATCCATGTGGCAGAAAGGGATTGGAGCAGTCACGGGAGAAGCCTTTCACATTTTTTGTTTTTTCATGAGATTTGGCAATTTCGAACAAATTGGCCCGCAGCCCTGATTTGACTTTTCAACTTAGATACTTGGCACATTCTTATTAGAAATGGGATCATGGCCCTTTTCTCAATATTTTAACCTTTCTTGGAAAAAGGCTCAAAAAATCAGATTCCTCAGTCATTCTTCTCTCTCACTTTGAATTTTCAACGGCGGGCTTCACCTTTGACTTTTTCCTTTATAGCTTGATCGGGGCTACGGGTCATTTTTTAACTTTTCACCTTTTTCACAAAGAGGCTAAAAAAAACTTCTTCATTGACCCGGTTCTCTGATTTGACTAGGACACATGGAATGTTCTAGTTGGAGATGGTGTCGCAGCTCTTTTCTAAGCATTTTAACCTTTTTGGAAAAAAGCCTCAAAACTTCAATTTCCTCCGCCGGCCCACTGCTCTGATTTGAATTTCGAAACATGGCATCCTTTGATTGGTTGTGGGATTTGGGGAAGTGGTTAACCTTTACCCTTTTTAACCTTTTTTAGCAAAAAGGCTAAAAACTTTGAAGTTCTCCGTTGGCCCGCTCTCACACTTTTGAATTTTTCGGCAATTTTGGCCTTTCGATCTGCGGGGAAAATTTACCATTTTTGCCAAAAGTGACCAAAAGTGTTAAGTTAACAAAAAATATTGTTCCTCCCCATACAATAGGATCTGGCCACGTACCTGCATTCATTGGGGCCAAAATTTGATGGGGAAAACACACCCATCATCCCGACTTTGGAAAAAACATGGAGGAAGAGAACTTCATCGTTTTGAGTCCAATTTTCGAATTGCCTTCACGAACCAATGGCATGGAGGAAAAAAAATGATTTGACAACCTAGGCCATAGAGCAAGTGAACAATTTTGATCAAAAATGGAGGTTGCAAAGAGGATATTACGTGTACAGACTAGGAAATGGAGGATTTCTTAAAAGGAGTGAAACACAGGTTTAAATAACTCTAGGGAACGAATTTTGATAATTTCTTGAATATCTAACTTGGATTAAACACCAATGAAGGGCATGAGCTCAAAAAAATTGAATTTGGCTATGAAAAAGTAAAGTAGTTTTGAGGAGACAACAACTTGCTCTAGCTTGGGGACATGGCGTGAACTGTGCATGGCTAGGGCATGACATGAGGATCCAGAATCCTGAGTTTCAAAACATATTATGTTGACCAGTGCCTTATCCATTGGGCCTTGTAGACTCATGTACAATTCTAAGAAAGAGTGGAAGAAGGATGAAACACACAAGCCAAACCACACATAACAAAAACCAAACAAAACTTAAACCGAAACCACGCAACAGAAAAGGGAAAAACACACCTACGTAAATCACCTATGGTACAAGGTGGGGGACAACCCACTTTCAATGATGATGCAGTTTCAAGTATTTCCCACTTCGAGGCAATTCCAATGGCGTTCCATCCAAGTATGAGAGGAGAAAAAAATTCTCACCCTAAGATCCATGATTTTTGAATGGGCCGAGCCATAATGAATCAAACTTTCTATGGCTGCCCTTTGGTTCTCTTCTCTTGTCCCATAGTATGAAAAAGTCTCCAACCTTGAATTCTCTTTCCTTTTCCCTCTTATCAAATATATTCTTCACTTTCAATTGGTGTTCTTTAATTATATCCACCACTTGGCATCTACTTTCCTCTAGCTTCTCGAGGAAGAGGATCCTCTTATCAATGGAGTCTTTATATTGACCATCTTCTATTTCTTGCAGAAACTTGAGAGATGACATCTCAATTATGAGGGGAATATCTTCCTCAACTCCATGCAACATTTGGAAAGGTAACTGTTGTTGCAAACTCACAGCACCCCTGTATGCAGATCAGGCTTCTAGGTTGATCACTTTAGCATCCAGTGTGATTGCACAACATGGAAACCTCTCTCCAAGCATGGGACTTGTGAAACTGAGAGAGGAATCTCCAGATTAGAGGTTGGTTCCTCAAACTCCTCTGATTTAGATCTAATGCTTACACAACTACAGAGGTTCAGATGCTAATCCTACTCTAAATTGCAAGGAGACAGGGATAGAAGTGCAAAAATTGAAACTATCTAATGATGGTGATGCACCAAAAGGAGTGGTGAAACATATTCTGTCATGCAAATAGACACAGACCAAAGATTCACAACATAAAACATACACAGACTGATAAGGTATAATTTAGGATCTGAAATGAAGCAAATAATACAAACAGAGGACTGAAACCCATTCACAGAGCTTGCATTATCATTTCCAGTGTCAAAAACACTACATTACAACCTCAGAGAGGTAAAAAAAACTGTTACAATCTTTTTGAGAGGTCTGATCCTTGCATCAATCACTTGCTGGAGGTGAAAGAAGAATTTGCTATGTCAAAAATTGTTCCCCCCTTTCGAAATGAGCCAAATCTGGCTTTTACATTGCATGGGTCGAGCCCAGGAGACAGAAACGTACAAAAAACATGAGAGCCCATCCCTCCTTGACTATTGGTGCATTAAAATGGCATGGGGGACCTTAAAAACCCATACCCTATCATTTTGACTGAATTACAGGAGAATGCGACCCATTCTGCATTAAATCTGGTCGCGGAAATGTCACTTCTGGTCATGAACACGCGTCAGACCCGTTTCTCAATTTTATCTCTCTAGAATATACCAAAATTCAAGATTATCCCCTAAATCGTGTAGAGAATTTCATAAGCTTTCCGTTGATATAAAGAACGTGCAAATCTGAGCTCTAGATCAAAAGATATGGAGATCTGAAGATTTAGGGCACAAAACAGGTGAAACAGATTTTTTTAAATTTCTTCCCGCGCTCTGCCACCTGGATTACACATGGCATACATTGATTGGTCGACAGGGGCACGGGGAAGACCTTTGCTTTTAGCTTTTCGGCCAAAACTCTTGCTAAATCTCTAACTCCTTCCCGAGCTCCGAGCTTCCCTGTTCCATTGGACACGTGTCCAATTCCTATTGGCTCGGGCCAACGCTTGAAACCTCGCCCTTTTAACCCTTTTGGCCATTTCCCCTAGCGACACGTGTCATGATTTGATTGGTCCGCGGGTCTACCGGCTTTTCACGTCCATCTGTCCCGGATGTCCCAGTACTGTCTGGGACAAAAACTTCCGATCCGCCCGAAATGGGCTTCCTTATCCCTTTTCTGCCGATGACACGTGGCGTGATCTGATTGGCTCTCGGCTTTCTCAGCTATCCGCGTCTTCCGCGTCCCTTTGTCCCAACTGTCCCAGTGTGAAAGTTCCCCATTTTGGCCGAACCGGCCGGTTCGCGTCCTTCGCGTCTTCTTGTCCCAAATGTCCCAGAGCATTTAGTCGATTTTCTTCTCCTTCGGCCGAACCGGCTTTCCGCGTCCTTCGCGTCCCGACGGCCCGGATGTTCCTTTGCTCTGCAGACTACCTGGTGGCCTTTCGGCTGATTTTTTCCCAGATGTCCCTCATGTCCCGACTGTTGCGAGGACTAGGACTTAGACATTTTTCATGATTTTTTCCGGCCCAAGCTTATTTTCTGCAACTTTTTCACATTTTTTCAGAACTTGCTCTTTTCTTCTTCCGCCAGGGGAGTTAGAAAAAATTCTGAGGGGACCCTAGAAACATGATTTTTTCCCTGAATCAATCCATTTGCCTGGGACTTGAGAATTTTGATGCATGTTATCAAATTAACCCTTGGGGGTGGATTTGGATAACAATTTGGCGACTCACCGGGGTTACCTTCCTGCTAGGTAGAAGATACCAGTTGCCTGAAGTAGTCCATTGGGCATGGAGTCATCAAATATTCTAGTTTAGAACCCTAACTGACTTAGAATGTGTGCAAGGAGGAAGGTGGAATGTCACCTGATGAAAGTAAGGACTGCTAAACATCTCCATGGATAGCAAGCTGTGCCAAAGCACTTAGGGAAAACAAAACTAACCTACAGTAAAACAATATGCACAAGCACTTAGAGGAATGAAAATCTAATCTAATATTTACAGAGGTAGTGAACTTCCCTCTAGAAGCAACGCTTGAGATAGATTCCATTGACTGGAATCTGTAGTTCTTCACCATCCAGTGAGGCTAATTGGAAAGCATTGTTGTTCTTGCACTTTGTGACCATGTATGGGCCACTCCAAATGGCATCAAATTTTGAATGCCTTCCCGGTTTTGCTCTGTCCACATCCCATTTCAACACTAGATCTCCAACTTGAACAGATCTATCTTTGGCCTTCCTATCAAAGGTCTTCTTGATCAAAGCTTGATCCTTTTCCATTGCTTGGGATGCCTGATTTCTGATCTCTTGCAGCTCCATCAACTCTGCATACCTCACCTCCATGGGCTCAAACTCTAGCAACTCCAGCTGCTTCATGAGTTCCAATGTTGGCAACTCGAGTGACATGGGCAAGATTGCTTCCCTTCCATAGACAAGCCTGAATGGAGAGTTACCTGTGGATCTTTTGGGAGTTATCCTATCATCCCATAAGGCTGATTTAAGTTTGGTATGCCAAGATCTCTGATTCTCGTCAAGAGTCCTCCTAATGATCCTCAACAAGTTCTTGTTTGTAGACTCGGCCTGGCCATTACCTTGGGGGTAATAGTTTGATGAAGTGCTTAGGTAAATACCATTCTTGACAGCCCACTCAGTCACCCTAGATCCAATGAATGCCAATGCATTATCAGAGATTCTCGTAGCAGGTACACCAAATCTGGTTGTTATCCCCTCATAAAAGTCTAAGATGCTAGACTCATTTGCCTCTTTGAGTGCTACTGCTTCTGTCCATTTGGTGAAGTAGTCTGTGGCTGTCAAAATCCATTTTTTCCCTTGGCTTGAATTGGGATTAATGAATCCGATGAAGTCCAAACCCCATTGCATGAATGGCTGGTCAACCGAGATTGAATGCAATGGGAGGGCAGAAAGTCTCTCTTTTCCTGTGAAGAATCCACAATTCTTACACCTCTTGATCCATGCATAGCAATCATTGAAGATTTTAGGCCAATAATAACCAGCCTTCATAATTTTTAGAGCTATCACTCTTGGTGCAAAATGGCCACCAGCTGGTCCATCATGGAACTCTTCTAATACCTTTTGAATCTGACCTATGCTAATGCATCTCAGCAGCACTCCATTCACATCTTTCTTGAACAAAACTCCATCAACAATGGCATACAGAACAACCTGCAACCTGAAGTGTCTCTTTTGGGTCTTGCTCATCTCCGGGGGGCATAGGCCTGTTACCTAGGAAGTGTATAACGCCTTGGGTACAGCAAGGAGTGGGGGGAAGCATTGTCTTCTTCTTGATTGCCACTTGGCTCATGGCTGTCCTGGACTGTCAAAACAGCCTCTTCTTTGTTGCATACTTCTTTTTGCTTCCCCAAAACTAGCTGCTCACACAGTCCTTTCCCTCTTACTAGCTTGGTGATCTTGATCTCAATGTCATATTCCATGACACGGGTGATCCAACCTGCCCTTTTCTCATTCAAATCCTTGTTAAGGAGGAAGTCCTTAACTCTAGCATGTGAGACTAGCAACTGGACCTTGTTGTTTGAGATTAAATGCTTGAATTTCTTCAAGCTTCTGATTACTACAAGCACATGCTTCTCAATAAAAGAGTACCTCACCTCATAGTCATCTAGGCTCTGGCTGAAGAAGGCAACTGGCTTGCTTATCATTATCTTTGTTCTGTTATACCAGAAATGGCAGAAATAGTGTCATCACCTCCAAATGCATAGAGGATGAAATCCTTGGAGAAGTCTGGGTTGATGAGAGTTGGTGCTTGAGAGATAGCTTCTTTGATTGCTTCAAAACTCTCCTTGCCTTATGTTGTCCACTTAAAATCCATGCTCTTCTTTAACATTTTGGTGATGGGCTTGACAAGGGCTACAAAATCTGGGACAAACCTCCGAACAAAGTTTATCCTTCCCATGAAACTCTGAAGGGCTTTCTTGTGGCTTGGCAGTGGTAGTGCTCTTATGGCTTCAACTCTCTTTCTTGATCATTTGCTAATCCTTCTTTGGAGACAATATGGCCAAGTAGCTTTCCTTCATGTGCAAGAAAGATGCACTTCTTAGGATTCAAAGACACTCCAAATCTCCTACACCTCATGAAGACTTGTCTCAAATGAGAGAGGTGGTCTACTGCATTCTTTGAAAAAATAGTGATATCATCAAGGTAGATCAGCACCACATTGTTAATCAAACCTTTGAATGCCATGTCCATTGCCCTTTGAAATGTTAACACCAGTGTTGGACAACCCAAATGGCATTTTCCATGTAAGCATATGTGCCCCATTTTGGTTGTGAAGGCTGTCTTGAATTGGTCTTCTCCCTTCACCATAATCTGATTGTAGCCTGAGTAGCCATTAAGTAGTGAGAACCTTTCTGAACCAGCTACAACTTGCAATATTTGCTCCATGGAAGGGAGTGGATAATGGTCCTTAAGGGAGGCTCTGTTCAAGTCTCTGAAGTCAACACAAATTCTGATTTCTCCATTTCTTTTTCTCACTGGCACCAAGTTTGTAACCCAACTTGAGTTTTTGATGGGGAAGATGATACTAGCCTCAATAATCTTGCTTAACTCTTTTCTCATGAGAGGTTCAATATGGGGATTCACTGGCCTTTGCTTTTTCCTGACAGGGTTGGATTCCGGATCCAGCTCAATAGTATGTTGTGCCAACTTTGGGTTGAAACCTCTTAGATCTTTGTAAGTCCAAGCAAAGACATCTAGGAACTCTTGACAAAGCTGAACAAAATCAGATTTCTCTTGTGAGGTACTTACTTTGCCAATCTGCAATGTTTTGCCTTCTTCTACTAAAATAGGCTCTGAATCTTCACCCCGTACTTGAATGTTTGCTTTCTCCTTCCGGAACTGATCATTCAGGTTGAAGATTGACTCCAAGGTTATGAGGCCTTTTGGTAATTTGTTAGTTCTCAGCTACACCACTTGGTCACCATACTGCTAATGCAGCTTGTCTTGATTCCTGGCGGAAAACTCAGCTTCTTCTTGTAGGAAATTAACAATTTGCTGATCATTCTTGAAGACTTGACAACTTGTATTGATATCCGGAATAGCTGGTCTCACAACCAATTTGATATGAGGCTGAGATTTCTCACTTTTGATACTTTCTACAACATCAAACGTAGCCCCAATTGCTGCTATCCTGTCAGCGGCTTCATTATTTTTTCTTGGGATGGAATTGATGCTAAAAGCTTCAAAATCTTCAATAAGATCCCATACCTAATTTTTGTAGTTCTTCAACAGATCATTTTTGGCAGCATTTTTTCCTTTGACTTGGTTTATGATCAGCTCACTATCACCAAATACTTGTAAATTCCTGATGCCTTTCTTCTTTGCCCAGTGCAGTCCATGAATTAAGGCTTCATACTCAGCTGTATTGTTTGAGCAAGAAAATTGAAAACGGAAGGTTGAGTAATACTTTATACCTTTGTGGTGAAATGAGCATAGCCCCTCCTCCTGCACCTTGCTTACTCCTTGATCCATCAAAAAACAGCTGCCATACCTCATTGTCATCTTTGTGGTCTGGTTAGGTGATGCTAGGAATAGGCTGATTTTCTTCGTGTATGCAATAGACCCCTAGCTCATATTCTTCTATTTCTTTATAAGGATTAAAAGCATGCACCTTGCTTGCCCATTCATCAAGATTTAGATCCGGGATGCTTCCGACCTTAGTGTCAGCCTCATCGGTGCTTGGGTGATCTTCTTGATCAAAACGCTGAACAATTGGCATTAATTTTCTTTGGAGTATAAGGCTCAATATGGAAGTTTGCAATAGGTTCAGACCTAATTGTAGCCTTAGTTCCATACCTTGTTCTAAAAAGCATGTGAGACCAATCAGCAGACAAATATCCTCCAATCTTGGCTGTGAAGTCCCTTGACAAGCAAAGGGTAAAGAGTGGTGGATAGTCTATGACTGATACATCTTGTAAAACAACAACATTTGGACATGCATGCAAAGTAAGACTCAGGCTTCTAATTACTTCAACTATTGCTACTTCTGTCCCATCTAGCTACACTACCCCTTTGGATTATGATTTCATACTGGACCCTAGCTGATTAGCTATTTGTTTGGGCATGGCAGAACTACTTGCCCCAGAGTCTATCATGCAATTGTGCACTAGCTGACTTCCAATGATCAATGAAACGTAGAAAGGAGGGGGCTTCAACATCTTACCTTCGCTGATCTCCATGATTTCCCTCAGGCTGAGCAGCATTTGTAAGCACTTTTTCTTGCATCCGAACTTGCTGATTTGAAGTTGGCCAATCCTTCATGGCAGCTTGCAGCAGATCTCTTTGGCCTGGGATGGATAGGGATTCCCACATAGATATATTGAAGTTTGTCTTCTTCATCTGATCAATGATACTAAATGGTGATGAAGGATCTCTATGCTGTCCCTTGGTTTGCACACTTACTCCTTGCACGTGGGTAGCAACAGCTGGCATTGGAGTTGGCCTAGGGGCTGTTCTTTGCTGCCCTTGTGCATTTGAAATGGGACTTTGCTTGCCAATCATTTCTGGAGTCATAGAAGGTTGTGGGCTGGTTGGAGCTAGTGGCTGCTCTTCACCCAAATTCCTCCTTTTGACCTTGTGTTGGCTGCAACACCTTGGGAAACTACCTGGTTCATGCCACAGAAATCCTCTGCCTGCCAATTTACCAATGTGGTGTCATTTGGGGCTGATTGTTGTTGGAATGTTTCTTGTTGTTGGCTGTTTCCTTGACTTCCCTCACCCTCCACTCCAGTAGTTGTCACCATCAATTCTTGATTGAGAGCACCATTGAAACACATGGATTGGTTATGAGGCTCATTGCATGGAAACCACCAATCATATTCCTGAGAAATGTTGTTCTGTGTTGGCACTAATGCCTTAGAGGCAGATATGGCATTTGGACTATAGGGCTGGAATGGTCTATTGGCAGGAGGCCTTGTTTGATTCATATTTGTAGCTGGATTAGGTGGTATTTGTGGTTGGTATGGCTGCCTATTAGGCTGAGCTTGGGACTTGATAAGAAGGTCTGAAACCTTGGGATTGTTGCCTCTTGAGAGTAACTAGCTCATTGCCTATGTTTTGCAATTGCTTCATGACCTCTTGAAGCTCATTTGGGGCACTTTGAGATGAAGTGGAAGCTTCATTTAAACTCTGATTTCTAGGAGTGGGAGAAGGAGCCAAATTAGGTGTTTGATGGGTGTTTGGGATCTCTAAACTTGGAAACAATGGCATGGGAGGTCTAGGGGCAAGTTTGCCAAATTGGATTAAACAATTTTCAGCCCTAATTGCAATGCTATAAGCCATAGGGATAGTTATGCCTCCCATGGACTGAATTAACATAGAAATATCGGAATTTAGAGCTTTGAGATAATAGCAAAAATCACCATTTGTTGTTGGCCTGACTGCCACTGGAATCCTCTCCCAAGTTTTTTGAAATCTGAAGTTGAAATCGGTCAGCTGCTCATTAGGAGCCCTCTTAATGGTTGTCAGCTGCTCCAAAAGAGACAAGTTGTCTCCCTTCTCTCCAAATTGCTCATAAAGTGCAATACACAGCTGATTCCAGTTTGTGATAGAACCAGCTCCAAGGCTCCTAAACGATTGCAATGCTTTACCCTTGAAGGAAGATGCCAGTAACTTGACAGCCACTTACATTTCATTGATTTCATGAATTGCACAAAGGTTAGCGATATCTTTAACATGATCACCTGGAGTAGTCTGATTTTCTCCAGTGAAGTAGGGAATGTTCTTCAAGGCTGAAATAGGGATTGGATGTTGTGCATTGAGGGAAAGTGGGCTGCTTCCTGTGAAGTTGACGTAGGGGTTGTTCTGAGCCATTCTAATTGGTCTTAAAACCCTTGTTGACTGAATGAAAGGCCTACGAGGTGGAGGAGTATGAGAGAGTTCTGTTTGGTGGAGATGGAGACCTTCGAATCCTCCTCCCTCTTTTCCTTCTTCTTGAAGATAATTGTAGATTATTCAAATAGCACTTCTTCTTCTCCAACTCTTGACCTCTTGTGGTGATTCTTCTCATGAGTTTTCAGGCCTACACTGCTAAAACAGTTGATTCTTCCCCTTGGAGTCACCAAATATGCAAATAATAGCTCTTTTAAGAAAGAAACTTACAGCAGATGCACATCAACTTTGCTGCAATAAAAATGAGACCTCTAGGGTCCCACCTGGCCTTCCAAAACTATTATAGCGGGCTCACAGCACCCCTAGATGTAGATCAGGCTTCTAGGTTGATAACTCTAGCATCCAATGTGATTGCACAACATGGAAACCTCTCTCTAAGCATGGGACTTGTGAAATTGAGAGAGAGGAATGTCTAGATTAGAGGCCGCTTCCTCAAAATCCTCTGATTTAGATCTAATGCTTACACAACTACAGAGGTTTCAGATTCTAATCCTACTATAACTTACAAGGAGACAGGGGTAGAAGTTACAAAAATTGAAACTAACTAAAGATAGTGATGCACCAAAAGGAGTGGTGAAACATATTTGTCATGCAAATAGCCACAGACCAAAGTTTCACAACATAAAACATACACAGACTGATAAGGTATAATTTAGGATCTGAAATGAAGCAAATAATACAGACAGAGGACTGAAACCCATTTCAGAGAGCTTGCATTATCATTTCAGTGTCAAAAACATGCATTATACCCTCAGAGAGGTAAAATAAAAGTGTTACAATGTTTTGGAGAGGTCTGATCCTTGCATCAATCACTTACTGGGGGTGAAAGAAGAAGTCTGCTATGCCCAAAAAATGTTTCCCCCTTTTAGAAATGAGCCAAATCTAGCTTTTACATTGCATGGGTCAAGCCTAGGAGATAGAAGCGTACAAAAAAATGTGAGATCCCATCCCTCCTTGACTGTAGATGCATTAAAATGGCATGTGGTATACCTTAAAAACCCATACCCTATCATTTTTACTGAATTACAGGAGAATGCGACCCATTCTGCATTAAATCTGGTCGTTGAAAATGTCACTTCTGGCCATGAACATGCATCAAAGCTGTTTCTAAATTTTCTCTCTCTAGATTGCACCAAAATTCAAGATTAACCCCAGAAATCACGTCTAGATAATTTCATAATATTTCTGTTGATATAAAGAACGTGCAAATCCGAGCTCTGGATCAAAAGATATGGAGATCTGAAGATTTAGGGCAAAAAACAAGCAAAACGGATTTTTTTAAATTTTTTCTCACACGCTCTGCCCCCTGGATTACACGTGGCATACATTGATTGGTCGAATAGGGGCATGGGACAGACCTTTGATTTTATCTTTTCAGCCAAAAATCTTGCTAAATCTTTAACTCCTTCCCAAGCTCCGAGCTTCCCTATTCCATTGGACACTTGTCCAATTCCTATTGGCTCTGGGCCAATGCTTGAAACCTCGTCCTTTTAACCCTTTTGGCTATTTCCTCTAGCGACACGTGTCATGATTTTATTGGTCCATGGGTCTGCTGGATATTTCGTGTCCACCGCGTCTATTTGTCCTGGATGTCCCAGTGCTTGTCTGGGACAAAAACTTCCAATCCGCCCGAAATGGGCTTCCTTGTCACTTTTCTGCCGATGACACGTGGCATGATCTGATTGGCCTCTCAGCTTTCTTCGGCTATTCTGCGTCTTCCATGTCCCTTTGTCCCAATTGTCCTAGTGTGAAAGTTCCCCATTTCAGTCTGAATCGGGCAGTTCGCGTCCTTCACGTCTTCTTGTCCCAAACGTCCCAGAGCATTTAGTTGATTTTCTTTCTCCTTTGGCCGAACCGGCTTTCCACATCCCATCGCATCCTAATGGCCCAGATGTTCCTTTTCTCTGTAGACTGGCCTGGTTGGCCTTTCAGAACGATTCGTGCCCAAATGTTCCCTCACATCCCGACTGTTGCCGAGGACTAGGAATTAGACATTTTTTATGATTTTTTTCTGGCCCAAGCTTATTTTTCTGCAAATTTTTCACATTTTTTTCAAAACTTGCTCTTTTCTTCTTCGGCCAAGGGAGTGAGAAAAAATTCTGAGGGGACCCTAGAAACATGATTTTTTCCCTTAATCAATCCATTTTCCTGGGACTTGAGAATTCTGATGCATGTTATCAAATTAACCCTTGGGGGTGAATTTGGATAACAGTAACATACCTATTGATTTCTTTGGAGTGATCCTATCGGCCCACAATACATCATATAACTTCTTGTGCCAGTTCCTTTGATTCTAATCTACCAACTTGTGAACAATGGTCACAATGTTCTTGTTGCTTGAATCAACTTTCCCATTTCCATATGGGTAGCAGTCATAAGAGTGGGATAGGAAGATTCCAAATCCATAACAAAAATATGTTAGGTCCTTGGAAGAGAAATAGGTGGCATTTTCTATAACAATTTTCTGTGGTATTCCAAAACAAATAATGATATTCTCCTTGATGAAGTTGTAGACTGTTTCAAAGCTGGCTTGCTTGGTTAGGATGGCTTCCACCAATTTAGTGAAGTAATCAGTTGCAGTGAGTACATAAGTATGCCCTGCACTAGAATGAGGATTCATAACACCAATAAAATCTAGCCCCCATTGTTGAAATGGTTCTTTAATCACCACAGGCATGAGTGGTAATGCAACTAGTTGTGGCTTTCCAACAAATTGTTGGAATTCTTTGCATTTGGAAACCCAATCCTGAGTGTCTACAAATATGGAGGGATAATAATATCTCCATTTGAGGATCTTATGTGTGGTGACCATTGCAGAGAAATGTCCACCACAAGCTTGATCATGATATGCCCTGAGCAATTTTTTTACTGCTCCTTATCTACACACCTAAGGAAACAACAATTTTGGCCTCTCTTGTAGAGTGCATGTAGAGTCCTTATTTGTTTGTAATCAATATGAGGAGGGAATTATCCATAAGTGAGATAATAAGCAATGTTAGCATACCACTCATCAGTAGTGGTGACAAAGAGCGCCTGTGGATTGTCTCCTAAACAGGTTGAGAAAACACCATCTTTTTCTCCCTGCTGAGCTTTGAGAGCTTCATCTTCAGCAATCAGCTTGCACAAACCATTTCCTCTTACCAGATTAGAGGGTATAATCTCCAAGTCATACTCTTGGGTCTTTGTAATCCAACTTCCTCTCTTAGCCCCAGGATCTTATTGAGTCAAAATGGACTTGGTTGTACTTCCAGGGACCATCATAACTGTATGGGAATTGAGAATGTAGAATCTGAAACTTTTAACAACTTTGACCACTATGTAGGCATGTTTCTCTAATTGTCTATACTTTAGCTCATGATTTTTCAAACAACAGCTCATGAAAGTAATGGGTGCTTCCAAACCTTCATCATTTTTCTGAACAATGATAATAGAGAGTGGATGTGCTGATGCATAGCAATGCATGATGAACTCCTTGTTGAAATATGGAGATACAAGTGTTGGAGATTTGGCAAGGGATTTCTTTATCTCCTCAAATGTTGTTTCTCATTCCTTATTCCAATTGAAACTTGATTGATGTTTAATCATGGAAGTTATATGCTTAGTCAGTTTAGAAAACTTAAGAACAAAATGAGGAAGTAAGTTTACCTTTCCAAAGAATGAATGAACTCCCTTCTTGCTGGTTGATAAGGCTAGTGCTTGGATAGCTCTGATCCTTTAAGGATCAATGTGTGCTCCATGTTTGTTCACGATGTTCCCCAACAACTTACCTTTTGTGACTCCAAAAATGAACTTCTTTGGATTTAGAGAAATGCCATGCTTCCTACACCTTGCAAGGACTTGCTCCAAATGACTGATATGATCTCCCCCCCCCCCTCTTTGAAAAAACTGTGAGGTCATCAAGGTAAATGAGAATGCAATATTTCAAATATTTGAAGGCCAAGTCCATCGCTCTCTGGAAAATGGCTCCAACATTGATCAAGCCAAAAGGCATTCTGCTATAAGCAAAAGTGCCCCAAGGTGTTATGAAGGCTGTTTTGTTTCAATCCTCTTCTGCCACCTTGATTTGGTTATACCTTGAAAATCCATCTAGCAAAGAGAGCATGTCAGATCCCTTGACTACTTGCAAAATATGATCCATAATTGGAAGAGGGTAGTTGTCCTTGAGAGATTCCTAATTCAGATTTTGGAAGTCTACACAAATCCTTATTTCCCCATTCTTCTTCCTTACTGGAATAATGTTAGTCACCCATGTTTAATGGTGGATGGGGAAGATGATTCTAGCATTGAGCATATTTTTCACCTCTTCTTTGATAACATCAGCAATATTTGGATTGTAGGGCTTCTATTTTTTCCTGAAGGGCTTAGCTCCTTGCTTCAAAGGGATGGAGTGATGCATTTCCTTTGGCTGAAAAGATTTGAGTTCATCATAGGAATAGGCTAGGATGTCTGAGTATTTTTTTAGCAGAGCAACAAAATTTCTCTTCTCTTCCGGTGAGCAGCATTTACCAATGTTAACCATCCTTGGATACTCTAAAGTGCCAATGTTTTATTGATCAAAATCAGATGGACACTGAGAAGATTGTTTTTCTTTCTCTTGGATGAACTTGTCATGCTTGTCAAAGAGGTCTTCCAAAGAAACTAGGCCTTTGGGGATTTTGTTTCCTTTCAGTTTGATTACTCCCTCTTCATCAATTCCCTCAACTCCTTCCTTCTCTTCTTTGGGGACTGATTCATGACGTGGTTTTTTACTTCCTTCAAAGAAAAGGTTATTGAAGTTATCCCCTTGTTATAAGAAGGCTAGGATTGGATTATCATCATTAAAGACTTTCCAATGATTTGCATTGTCTAGTATGTTGGGTCTAAACACCATCTCAATGGTCACTTTATCTTTGCCAAAAGAAGGATGAGGTGTCACTAAGGAGGCTGACACTGCTAGAGAATCAGCCTTTTCATTATGCTCCCTAGGGATAGCTTCAATGGAGAATGCATCAAAGGATTCAATGCAGTCCCACACTATGTTTCTATAGTTCCCGAGCCTTGGAATTTTCACATGATATTGTTGGCGGACCTGTTTTACCACAACCTCTACATCACCTTTGCATCTCACCTTCTTGATTCCCATGTCCTCTGTTATATTCATGCCTAAGAGTAATGCTTCATACTATGTTGTATTATTTGTATTATCAAATTGCATCTTGTAGGTGAAAGGGTACAGCTCATTGGAAGGAGAGTACAATACCACACTAGCTCTTAAACTTGCTTTGGAATGACTACCATCAAATGCCATTGTACAAATATTATCTTCTTCTTTCTCCATGAGTAGTGGCAAGATCTCTTCCTTTTGTGATGTAAGGAAGTAGTTTCCTAGCCCACAGTCTGGAAAGAGGATGTTAGCTCTTGGATCATCAGATTTCCTTACTGTGAATTTCATTTTCTTGACTGACAGTAATTTCTTCATTTATCCTTTCACTGGGATAGTTGCAGATGACCAATCCATTTTCATTTCTCCACCTATATCTTTGTAAAAACTTCTACTCAACTGCATACCAAAAGATGTTGGGATATCTACCACCTGAATGGTCAAGAGTATCTTCTTGTCAGGGTAATCAGCTAGCACTACCTGATCATCCTTAATCCTTCCTACCAATGGAACTTTTTTGGATTCCATTGAGTAGCATGTGCCATTTAATCGGGTCAAAGTGAGGCCAAGATCATTTTCAGCTTTTGTTGGCATCACATTATCCGAGGCTCCAGAATCTATAATGTAATTTTTCAGCTAAAAACCTTTGATGAGAAGTGACAGGTAAAAAGGCTCAACTCTGTTGGTGGTGGAGGCACTGAGGGCTAACATGTTTTGAGAAGGTGGTATGGATGGTGTGGGTAATAGGCCTTTAGAGATTGGGATTGAAGAAAAAGGGTTACTACAATGATCTGCCTTGATGAATTTGTCAAATTGGACAGGATGTGTTTGTAGGTATTTAATCTCAGAGAGTTAAACTTTGGTTTTGCTTGCATACTCCATAAAGTGAAATGGAGTTATGGTAGATGAGGAAGAGGTTCCAATAGTGGGAGAGGATTTAAATTTTAGGGGTTTTGTTACTTTTGGTGATGGGTTGTCCTTTTCATATGTAACAATTGGCTTGGAACGAGGTGAGGGTATAGGATTTGATGAAATTTAGATGGTTTTGCAAAACCAACATTTAGAAGAGAATTGCTCTTAACATCTTTTAAGTTGGGAGAAGAATCAGATAACTTACTTCGCACAGAAGTGTGATCCTTGGCAATTAGTGGTTCTGATTTCTCTCTAGTTGATTCCATGGAAGGTGGTAATGGTGATCCCCTGCTGATGATCTTGTTTAGTGGAGGCTTTGGAGAGCTATCTTCTTTGTTCTTCCTACTCCCAGTTACAACTGCTGAGGCTGAAACACAATTCTTGGATTGTTCACAAGTGGAAAAAAACACATGTAAAACATGGATCTTATTCATCACCTTCCTCTTCATCAGTAATGTATTTAATTAGGCCATTGTGCATGCCAATCTCTTCAATTTCAAGAAAGTTATCATAGTCATCCATGCTTTCTTCTTCAGTTTCCTCAATGTCTGTTCCTTCTTCTGATGCCCTAGTGTCATAGATGACATTGATTAGTGGTGCTTCAAGAGTAAGCCTATGAGGAGGTGGACCATTTCTTTGTCTATCAGGAGGATTTGGTCTCCTTGGAGCATTCCTCATTATGATTTGTGAAAGTTGCTTCTTTAAAAAAACTAGGTCATTCGCCATTTTTTTGAACATTGGATCAGTGATGACTAAATTTGAACTCTGACCTTTTTGCTTCCCATTTGGTCCTTTTAATTTTCTAGAAAGAATTAGATCATCATCAGTCTCAATTGTAAAGTCTTTAGCTTCCCTCAACGTTCTCGGTTGAGATTTTTTGAGGAAGAAACCAAATTCTGATGGAAAAAGCACTGATGAAGAACCTTTTCAAGTTGTTTTCAGAGGGTACCACATCCTCTAGGATCCTTCTTTCCAACCTATCATACCTTGCTACAAAATATCTCATTGATTTGGAGGTCTTGTTCTTCATCTAAAATAATTAGACCAGTAGATCTTGACAATCTTCTATCCTCTTGAACCTATGTTCAAAAGCACTTCTTATATCTTCCTAGCATGTGAGAGATCTTGGGGGCAACTTGTAGAACCGTTCAAAAAAAAATTCTTGGAGTGACTCCACAAAGAGCTTGACTGAAACATCTTCATATTAAACTCACAACCCTCCACAAGAAGTGGTGAATACTGCTACATGTTCTTTAGGGAGCTGAGAACCACCCCCTTTGAATTTTGGGAAGTTCTTTCTTGAGCCTCATGGGAGGTCATGAAGTGGTTGTGGAAGAGAAATTTGTCTAGTATTTCTTCCCCATGGTATGTTAGGATTGTGTACCTCACACTCATGATCACCCATTATATTCCTATTTCTATCCTTGAGTCTTGTTAAGGCTACTTCTGCTACTGCTCTTTCTTCTGCTTCAACTTGGAGTATTTCTATTTCTTCATGTTGAGACCTTATCTCCTCTTCAGAAACTTCCTCTCTTTTAAGCTCTTCAAATGTGGGATCAATGTTTCCTCCTAGCCTTAGTTGTCATGTGTATCTTCTATCAGCTAACTTGAAAGTTTATGATCTTCTCTGGGGTGCTGGAATTTATCTCTGCCTTTCCATTTTCATAACACGTACATCTTCCAAGTCTAGAATCCTTATGGAAATGTAGAATTGATTGACACTTTGTCTATTATGCCAAATAGCTTCTCTCATATCAGAAGCAATGTCTTCTTGGATGTGAAAGAGTAAATCAAGTATCTCAATAGGAGGATCTCCTAGAATAGCCATGATTTACATCCATGAAGTTTGTGTGATTATTCAATCTCTCAGAAAATTTTCTTCTAGAATCTTTTTTTGTATTTTATTACCCTGAGGTCATTTTTAGGTGCCAATGTTGTAAAATCTACCCCACAGTGGGCACCAAAATCTGTTGGCGAGAAAAATTTTCTTGTGGAGAAATTGGTGGGTTTCAACCCAATGCTATGGGAATCTAAGTCCCTTTACTTGAACAGTGCATCTTCTGTATGTGCATGCGTGGAAAAGTGGATTTCAATGGAGGTCTTTTGAAAAGAGATCCAATAGGGACACTCCACTGCCCCTGTGGAAAAGATAGCAATTTCTCACTAGAGAATAACTTTGTCTTAGAAGGGGAAAGGGAGTGAGAATGGAGGTAGGTGAAACTAAGATGTGAGTACAATATTAGATGCTGACACACATTAATTAGAAATTTTATTTACATGCATTTATAGTTAGAAGAAAAAAAATCTGTAAGAGAAGATACAAAAAGGAATGAAATTCATTGGTCAAAGTACCAATTAATTCCTCAATCAAAGAGGAAAAAATTCCTTCTTTTATTATTGAAGCTCGAGAAGAGTTTGTACATAGCTTGAGAATGGAGGAAATTCAAGGAGAGAAGAGGAAATAGAAGAGGAATGGAATTTTCTATTTTTTCCAGGTACAAAGTAGTCTAGTCCTTTTTTGAAATCAATCGCCAGCCCCTGGGAATGGCTTCAAGAAGCCATTATATTCTTCGCAAGAAACCGTTATAACTTCACAAATCGACAACACCTTTTCAAATTCCTCTTTTGTGAAGAAAACTTTCGTGGCGGGTTAAAAATAAGATCTTGAAAAGTAACTATTACATTTGATTTTCCAATTTAAATATAGACCAGTTGATTTGCTCCTCTAACTCTGAAATTGGGCTGTCCACATGGTAGGAAGAGATTGGAGTGATTACGGGGGAAGCCTTTTACATTTTGTGATTTTTCGTGAGATTTAGGAATTTGGAACAAATTGGCTTGTAACCCCGCTCCAACTTTTCAACTTAGACATGTGGCACATTATTATTGGCAATGGGATCACGGCCTTTTTCTCAATATTTTAAAATTTTTTGGAAAAAGGCTAAAAAAATCAATTTCCTCCATCGGCCTGCTGCTCTGATTTGACTAGGACATGTTGCAAATTTTGGTTGGAGATACGGTCGCAGATCCTTTCTTAATATTTTAACCATTTTTGGAAAAAGGCTCAAATATTCAAATTCCTCAGTCGGCCCGCTCTTCTGCTTTGACTTTTCAATGGTGGGCCCGAGACCTTGGCAGAGCCGAGGAGCATTCTAGAAATTTTAATCAACTTTTGTAAATTTGGTTAAATTTCCAAAAGTGCTCCAATGGCCCGCTCATCTACTTTGACTTTTCAATGGCAGGCTTCACCTTTGACTTTTTCCCTACAGGCTTCAACTTTTACTTTTACCTTTATAGCCTTATTGGGGCTATGGGTAATTTTTTAACTTGTAGCCTTTTTTACAAAGAGGCTCAAAAACAAAAACTTCTCCAACAACCCACTCTTCCACTTTGACTTTTCAACGGCGGGTTTTAAAAACTTTTTCCGTCAGGCTTCAATTTTGACTTTTTCCCTCCAAAATTTTCGGGTTCGCGGGGAAAATTTACCATTTTTGCCAAAACTTACCAAAAGTGTTAAGTTTACATAAAATTCCATTCCTCCCCATCCATTCGGATCTGACCATGTACATGCATTCATTGTGGTAAAAATTTGATGAGGAAAAGATGCCCGTCATCGCGACTTCAGAAAATACGCAGAGGAAGAAAACTTCATCTTTTTGAGTTCAATTTTTGAATTTCCTTCACGAACCAGAGGCATGAAGGTAAAAAAATGATTTGACGACCCAGGCCATAGAAAAAAGTGAAAATTTTCGATTAAAAAATTGAGGTTGTAAAGAGGATATTACGTGCATAGACCAGGAAATGGAGGATTTCTAAAAACGAGCAAAACAAAGGTTTAAACAAATCTAGGGATTGAATTTTGCTAATTTCTTGGATCTCTAACTTGGCTTAAACACCAATGAATGACATGAGAACAAAATATTTAAATTTGGCTATGAAAATGCAGATCATTTTTTATGAGACAACAGGAACCCAGGTTGTTTTCTTTGAATTTGGGAATCAATCTGGTGACGTTGATCTAGCATGGTTTGATTTTTGATCATTGATTCTTCAATCGTGGTTGAGTTTTACTGAATCACCGCTTGAGTTTACATGGTATGGGGTAACTCAACCCTAATGATCACTTCATTTGGATTTTTTGGTTATGCAGGTGAAGCCTTGGAAATTTTTTTATTGATGCCATTGTTTGATTACTATCCAGCTTGGATTTCCTGTGAAATGGTTCTTTGTCACTCATTTCTTCTCTGCTCGAGTTCTTCGAGGAAGGTGGTCATGGATTTTGTCACCATTTCTATGATCTTTGAGCTTGGCTCTCACTGTAGATGCGTATTGCATCTATATTTTTGTGACCATTTCTCTTTCGAGCTCGGCTCTTGAACTCTCTACAGGGTTTAATGGCCACCATTTTTTATTATTTTGAGTTCTGAGCTATTCTACCATTCTACCTATGTAGAAGAGTTCATGTGATCTGAGTTTCTTTCTTCATTGTGATCTCTCTGTTAGATCCTTTCTTGGAAGTTCTACCAGCTACCTTCTTAATTCTCCTCAAGGTGGTCACCATTTGTATGGGTTCAAGCTCAGTTAAACAGCTTTGTGAAGCCCTTATGCATGTATATTTAAGGTGGTCACTTCTTCTCTGTTCAAACTCTCTAAGTGAGATTCAGTTGATTTTCCACCAGTTGTCTCTATCTTTGAGATCAGATTTTCCTAGAAAAAAGGTCTTTGTCCTCTTTCCCTGGCACCATCATTGAAGTCCTTCCATCTTGGGACTATGTAACTATGACATTGTTTGATGAGGTAAGGTAATTCTTGACCTTTTAAGTATCACTGTTGATTTATCACTATGTTATTTCGTATTCAAAACACTAATGATCATTTCATTCCTTGCATTTTTTAAGTGATTTCTAAGACAACCTTGATCTCTGAGATAAAAATTGTTATGGGTCCTTCGTTTAGTCCTGATCTAATCATCTCTGGTGGGTTTCGTTACCTCGATCCCAACCGGTAATCTATTGCTCAATAATTGTGCTCATTTTGAAATTTTGAAACCCATGTATCATATCAAATTGTAATTTCAAAAGCTTAACTATGGATAACCCGAACATGGGTATATTTCCTTTTGCTTATGAGTTATTGGATGTGAAACCTTTGTTTTGATTTTGTAATATATTTTTTGAAGATTATAATCTTTCTAGAAACGTTGAAAACCACTCCATAGAGTTTCTTTTAGAGATCTGTACTTCCTTCTATTTGTCCATGTAATAACTGAGTTTGAATCTTTTGTTTCGAGATTTGTAATCTCTACTTATTTTCAATGCTTAAACTAACTTGTAATGAGTCTAAAATGAAGAGATTGTCGATCTTTGGTTTTCTATTTCTGCAATTTCTCATTTCTAGGTTCATCCTCTTAAGCTAAAATTGGGCTTTACATATTTCATTTGAACTATTTTTCTTATAGCTAGGATTTCCAGTGGTTTCATGCAATCTTCTTGTAGTTCTGTAACCACATGTTTTCTGACAAATCTCATTTTGGTTCAATTCCTCTATTATGAAGCTCTGTTCTAATGTAAAACTTTCTTTTACTTACCCTTCAGAACATGAAGAGTGGTTACGCTTAATAGTTTCCTGTCATACTTTCCTTTATCTTCTATTTTTAGCTTACTTCCTCAACTCAAAAGGTCCATTTTATCAAGGACACTATAATTCCTTTGCTATCAGTTAAATATATATCTGAAACTTAGTCATTGAATGTCTTGAATATGACATACCTTTAGTACAAAATTTATCCTTTTCATTTAGGAAATTATAACTGCATGAATCCAATGCATATCATTCTATTGAAGTTTATTCAAAAATTATTGTACCTATAAACTCATTTTGCATCTGAATTTGGCTTTGAATAGGAAATTATAACTATACTGTAGCAGTATGTCTGATAATTGATGTTTTATTTCTGAAAACAAAAGTACTTAAGGTTAGATGTACTTTTCAAATTTATGAGCTTGATTTCCTTGATTCCTCACTATTTGGCCCTCCTATAAATTTGTTCTTATTATCCTTCTTCATTATCAGTTGTAAAATGACTTGAAAATTTGATTCTGAAAATTGAAAACTGTAGAAGTTAATCATTCACTTTGATTTGAGAGACTAGAAAGGACATAACTGAACATTGAAACTTTGTTGATATGTTGTAGTTTCATTTATTTTCTACTTTAATATTATATTTTAGCTTCATTATAGCTTTAGTATGCATGCTTGAAAATTAAAAATGTGTATTTTACATGGTGAAGCCCTATCAAAATTTCCCCATATTTCACCTCATATTCTGCTTAAGTTGTAATCTTATCTTTCCAGTTAACTTTAGCCTTCAAATTCAGATTGTTTTGCTTCACCTTTGTGTTGTATTATGTAACATGTACTTATATTTGCAGGTATCTTTTTTGTTTGGTATTGTAACTTTTCCATTTCTAGAATAGCTATTGAACTTTGAGTTACATTCTTCCTTCATACCGGCATGTACTTATGACCTATCTACTTCATGTACCATAGGATAGAAGTCATTTGAAACTATGCAATTTTTATCTATAGTGAGGATTGTAAGACATGATTTATTTCTTCTTGGCTTCAACCTGTACATACACACTTAAGAAAACAATTATAAAATATTTAGGATTTTTGGCCTCTCTTATGTCCATGGTTTTTATTTCTATTCTCTCCTTCTTTCTTAGTGAGTAAATCAAGTATGTTGTTTTATCTCCATGTAATTTATATCTCATGTTGTTAAGAGATCCATATGCATGAGTTAGGATAGTATAGGAATATGGATTAACCCTGAGCTCGTAACTGATAATTTTCTCTTTTCTACTTTTCAGGTATGGTGCTTTCAACAGTGAAGGTGAAGAGGGAAAAAGATGAAAATGAAGATGCATCAACCAAAGGAGAAACCCAAGGAAATAATGGGTTCATTCATACTCCTCTATTTTCTCTTTCATGCATATGTACCTCTTATTTCAGTAGTTGTACTTTACTTTTTAGTTACATCCCACGGCTTGTGTGGGAACATTTGAAATTCCTTATGAATAAAATATTGAATTCTGAAATTGAGTTGTGTATTTATTTATGCATTTCATCTTTCTATATAGATTGTATGACGAACTAAAAAACCTAATAATATAATTGAATGTCTTAATCATGAAGGAAAGAACACTAAAGAATACCTGTAACATCTGGATCATGATTGCTACTCCAAAACCTAACACTTCATCTATTCTGCAGTTTAATGTCTTCATCAAGATAACAGCTATCCTTTGGGGATTTGTGTTATTTTGCTGAAGATAGTCATGAAATTATAGACTATGTGATTTGTTACATTTTGTAATAGCACACATAGTTACAGATTTCATGTAATCATTAATTAATTCAACAATAAGAATATTTTTGAAAGAAAATCCCCTATCTTAGGTCTACTTCACCAATGCTACCCATTGTAACAAAGTTTCGACTTGCCCATTTTTACACAAGTGTAAAACTTGACAACATTTCTAGCGATCCTATTGGGAAATCTTCCTGTTAGATTGTAAACTAGTGCATTGCTCTTGTCCATTGGACATGGAGTCTAAAGCATGTAACTAAAATCTACCTTCCTGAAGGTCCAACTCTTCCAAAACAAACTAAAAAAGGGAAAGGATATGGTAAACCAGATCACGTGCACGAATGCACTTATTGAATTGAAAAACATTGCAATGTGTAGGAACTACACTTATTAAAGGGAAATCCTACTCTAAACAGTCATTGTAGGATTTTCAAGAACAATTTTTAAGAAACATACCATTCACAGGAATGGGAAGTTCCTCTCCATTCAACCTCGAAAGATGAAAAGCATTGTGTTCTTTGCAAGCTAAAATCATATAAGGACCACTCCAGATTGTATCAAATTTTGTGTGTCTTCCTAGCTTTGCATGATCAACATCCCACTTTAACACAATATCTCCTTCATTGAAGATTCTAAATTTGGATTTCTTATCAAAATTCTTCTTCATCTGTTTCTTATTCTTTTCCATATTTACATGAGCTTGATCTCTTAGCTCTTGTAATTCCATTAATTTTGCATAACAAACCTGCAATGGTTCATTCTCAAGCAGCTCAATTTGATGCAACAAATCTAATGCAGGTAACTCAACTGAAATAGGCATTCTTGCTTCTCTTTCGTAAACAAGCTTGTATGGTGTAATTGTCCAACTAATCTTTTAGGAGTCACTCTATCAGCCCAAAGTGTTGAATTCAACAATAGATGCCAAGCTCTCTGGTTATCTTTGAGTGTTCTTTTGATGATCCTTAAATGATTCTTGTTAGTACTTTTAGATAACCCATTACCTTGTGGGTAATAATTAGATGATGAACTTAAGTAAATTCCATGGTTGACAACCCAATCTGTTACCTTTGCACAAATAAATGCTAAAGCATTATATGATATGATAGTTGCTAGAACACTAAATATGAAAACTATACCTTCATAAAAGGATAGTAACGAATTTTCATTAGCATCTTTCAAGTCTATTGCTTCATTCCAACATGTAAAGTAATCTGTAGTAGTCAAAATCCACTTGTATCCTTGTGAAGAAGGTGGGTTTATCATGCCAATAAAGTCAAGACCCCACTGCATAAAAGGATGATCAACTAAAACAGGTTGTAAAGGCAGGGAAGCTAAATATTTTTTTCCAATAAAGAAAGTAATTTCTTACACTTTCTAAACCATTAGAAACAGACCTTGAATATGTTGGGCCAATAGTAACTAGCTTTCATAATTTTTAAAGCTATGGTACATGCTAAAAAATGACCTCCTACAGCTCCTTCATGGAATTCTGATAATAATTTCTAAATTTTATGATAGTCAACACATCGCAGCAAGATTCCATTTATATCCCTTTTGAACAACACCCCATAAATAAAAACATAGGGTATATCTTGTACTCTGAAATATCTTTATTTTTGTATCCATACCTTCTGAATAGGTTCTATGTTGTAGATAGTTAACTAAATCAGTCATCCATCTTGATTCCTGAACTTCTTGAGCAAGTTAAGGTTACCGATTTTTTGGCTGAACCATGATGTCTGATTGCCGATATGTAATTTCAACATGCTATTTTGAATCTTCTGGTTCTGTAGCTTTATGTTTTTTGATATCAGCAATTAGGTGTTCACAAAAACCTTTACCTCAAACTATCTTTTCAACTCGGATATCAATATCATACTCCATGACCTTCATTATCCAACCTGCTCTTTTCTCATTCAATTATTTATTTAATAAGAAATCTTTCACACTTGGATGGGAAACAAGAACATGGATTTTGTTGTTTGAAAGCATGTACTTAAAATTATTGATCCCTCTGACTATTGAAAGTACTTTTTTTCAAGAAATGTGTACCTTGTTTCGTAATCATGCAAGCTCTATCCAAAGAAAGCAATTGGATATTCTATATTTTCATCATTAACCTGAGTTAATATAGCTAAGATTGTTTCAAGCTCCTGCAAGTGTATACATTGTAAAATCTTTATCAAAATTTTGATTTGTAAGAGTAGGAGCCTCAGAGATGGCTGTTTTTATTGCTTCAAACCCTTCTCTCCCTTCGTTGGTCCAAGAGAAATTTTTCTCTTTATTTAACATAGCCATCAATGGTTTAACCAATGCTGCAAAATTTGGACCAAATCTTCTAACAAAGTTTATTTTCCCAAGAAAAAATTGTAATGTCTTCTTATGATGAGGCAATGATAGTCTCTGTTATGGCTTCAATTATGAAAGGATCAATTACCAAACCTTTCTTATAAAAAATATGACCAAGTAATTTACCTTGATGTACTGAAAATATATAATTTAGAGGATTCAAAGATATTCCAAACTATCTACATAATTGAAAAGTCTACCTTAGATGTATTAGATGTTCTTCTGATTTTTTTGAAAATATAATGACATCATCTAAATAAACAAGGATCCCTTTATTTAACAAGCTGTGAAAATCCATGTTCATTGCACATTGAAATGTTGCACCAAAATTTGAAAGGCTAAAAGACATTATTTTGTAAGCATAAGTACCCCACTTGGTGGTAAAAGTTGTTTTGTACCTATCTTCTTCTCAGACTAGAATTTGATTGTATCCATTATAACCATTGAGAAGAGATAATCTCTGTGCTCCAGAAACTGTTCTTAAAAACTGATACATATTTGGAAGTGGGTAATGATCTTTTACTGAAGCTTTATTAAGATATCTGAAATTCACACATAATCTAATTTCTCCATTCTTTTTCCTTACAGGAACAATATTAACTACCCAATTTGAATGCTTAATTGGAAAGATAATACTTGATTCGGTTAACTTAGATAATTCTTTCCTCATTAGAGGCTCTATTTTGGGATTTACAGGCCTTTGTTTTTGCCTAACTGGCTTGGAATTTGGCTATAATTCAATAGTATGTTGTGCTAAACTAGGATCAAAATATTTCAGGTCTTAGTATCTCTAAGAAAAAACATCTTTAAATTTCTTGCAAAGATCAATAAAGGAATGCTTTTCAGCCAAGGAGCATACCTTTCCAATAAACAAATTTTTCCCTTGATCAACAAAGATCTCTTCATAGTTATCAACATGTGTTGACATATTAGTTGTATCTTTCCTTAACTGATCATCAGTGTTGAAGATGTCTTCTAAGGTGACCAGACCTCAAGGAAGTTTGTTTGTCTTTAATTGAACAATCTGGTCACCATATAAGTGTTGTAATTTATCTTGATTTACTACAGAAAATTAAGCCTATTGCTGTAAAAACCTATAGATCTGTTCATCACTTTTCAAAAACCTGCCAATTCAACTCACTATCAGGTATCAGAAGGCCTGACAATCAGCTTTATATGAGGCTGAATCTTGTTATTTTCAATCTGTTCCAGCACTTTGAAACTAGCACCAATTGCAGCGAGCCTATTTGCATGCTTATTTTTTGTTGTAGGAATGAATTGGATATTAATAGCTTTGAAATATTCCATTAAGTCTGAAACTCTATGTCTATAAGAATTCATTAATGGATTCTTACAAACATTGAAGTTTCTTACTTGATTAATAACCAACTCAGAATCACCAAAAATCTGTAGCATGCTAATACATCTTTTTCTGGCCCAAAGTTAGCCGTGAATTAATGCTTCGTATTCAGCCACATTACAACTAGCATGAAAATTAGAGACTCAAATCTGAAAAATACATTTTGTTTGTTGGGGAAGTGAGCGTCAAACCTTCTCCTTGTCCTTTCTTGTTTTTAGCTCCATCAAAATGAAGCTTCCAAATCCCTTCCGTTACATTTTCTGTTTTGGACAACAAGGGAATTGGTGTATTTTCTTCATGCAAGCAATACACACTAAACAAGTGTTCTTCAACTTCCTTGAAATGATCACGAGTGTGTTCTTCATGTGTCTTTTCATCTATAAACAAGTTAGAAACAACATCTAGTGTTGTAACATGAGCTATATTATCAAAATCAGATTGGTCTAAGGCTGCATAATTAGCTACTGCATTAGAAGCATGAGGCTCAATGTGAAATCTGGCCAATGGTTTAGAATTCATAGTAACCTTGGTCCCATAACAAGTAGTGAAAAATAAGAAAGATCGATCCAAAGAGAGATAGCCTCCTATTTTGTTGTGAAGTCTCTTGATAAATAGATAACAAAATGAGGACGTAACTCTACTACAGTAACATCTTGCAAAATGAAAACATTTAGGCAAGCATGAAATGTTACCTCTAGATTTCTGATGATACCAACTATATTAGTTGCAGTTCCATCCAATTGTAGCACACTTTTTTCTGTAGGTTCATACTGCATGCCCAATTTTTTTGTGATTACTTTTGGCATAACTGTGCTACTTGCACCACTGTCCACCATACAATTATGAACAAGATGTTCTCCAATAATCAATGATAGATAAAATGGTGGTGGCTTCTTGATGTCATGAGCATTTAAGACTTTCTAAACCATCCATTTAACTTCTTTGATGTGGTCTTGTTCCATTGTTCCAAGGACCATGTCTACTTTCTGGACTTCCTTTTCTACTGTTTTAGAAGAAATTTGCAGCTTAGCTAGTTCATGAGAGAGTAAATCCTGTTGTCCTAGAATACTTAGAGCATCCCATATTGAGATGTTAACATTATGCTTTTTCATTACATCAACAATGTTAAAAGAAGCAACAATTTTAGAGACAGATTCTACTGTTTTAGCATAGGTTTTGGTGAAAACTGATTCCGCTTTAGCTGTTTTTGATATCTGAGGTATAAATAACCTCCTTGGATTAGGTTGTAGTTGTTTTAGCTATTCTTTACTAGTTGTAACGCCAATTGTTTTTTAGGAACAAATGCACTATTAGCTAGTTTTGGGCTTATAGTTGTTGTTTTATTAGTGATAGTAGGTAGGACAGGCCTATTCTACTATTTTTCACTCTCTGTAGCTTTTTCTTGAGCCCTAGTTAGTAACTGTAATGAAATCATCCTCACTGAAGATGACTAAGTTCTGTTCAGGTGCTTTCTGAATATGACTTTCTTATCTTACCCAGCCCTCCATTTGAGGTATGAACAATTTTTCAAACTGAGGTTGTGTAACAAGACTTATGTTCATAAAAGTCATTTTGGAAATTTGCAGTTGAATGAGGTTGATTACAAGGTTGACACCATTCTTTAGTAGCCATATTAAATGGGACTGAACGTTAGATGTACTAGAAGCCTTTGGGTCAAACTGTCTTTGCTGATAAGGTTGCCTATAATTTTGATTATGTTGGTAAGGCTTCCTATTTTGCTAATTTTGTTGATAAGGAGCCTGATAAGGTCTACTAGGTAATGCAAGCCTATTCTCAATTGAAGTAAGCTTGTTCCCCATAGTCTCCAAAGCTTTAAATATGTCATATGATGGGGCTACAATATAAGGTTCTATAATTGTTATAGGTTGAGGAATAGGTGCTAAATCTTTCAACAAAGACATTGAAAGTCTCGGTGCTAATTTTCTAGCTTGAATAAGACTATTTTCAGCTCGGATAATGATATCATAGGCTGTTGGGAGAGTCTCTCCTCCCATAGACTGAATCATAGTTGAAATATCACTGTTTAATGCCCTAAGATAATAAAGAAAAGCGTGACTAGCTTGAGGCTTGACACTTGCTGGAATTCTTTCCCAAGTTCTGGAAAAATGGATGTTGAAACTAGACATAAATTCATTGGGAGCTCTTTTAATGGTAGACAATTGTTCTATGAGAGATAAATGATCTGAATTATCTTGAAATTGTTTCAGCAATTTATCACCTAAGTCATCCCATGTTCTTATGCATCCAATCTCTAAATTTCTATACCATTGCAAGGCTTGTCCTTTAAGAGATGCAGCTAAAAGTCTCAAAGCTACATCCTCATGAGTGATATTATGAACTGCACATAAGGCTGCAACATCTTTAATGTGCTCTATAGGTGTAACCTAATTTTCACTAGTGAATGATGACAAACTTTTCATGGCAACATTAGGGATGTCATGGTAAAACTGGGATTACTAATGGGATGCCATTAGTAAAGGTCACAAAATTCCTTGGTGGTTGAATAGCCATTTGAAAGACTAGAATTTGAATAGAAAATTTGATACATGGTGAAGGAATATTAGGAGGAGGGTTATCAAAACCAGGTCTATTATAAGGTAAAGTATTACCAACTCTTCTCCTTCTTGCAGAATTCAAAGGTAAAGAAACAAAATCAAGAGGAATTCCTCTTACCGATGATCTTGTAGTCACTTTAGGCATGGAACATGCTGCAATACTAGTTTGGAATCAGGTTCATGGAGTCGCCAAAAAGATCTTTAAATATTTAGAAAAAAATATTGCTACCTTCTGTCCCGAAAGTAACTTTTGATTTGTTGTAAATTTTATGTAGATATCTGTAACTTGCATGCAGATCTGATTCGTTGTCCCACAGGACGTGCCAAAAACTGTTATCTCTCAAAAGTTCACCCTGTAGAGATATGGCTGTAGGTGTTATAAGCTTACAAAAATAGATCTCTCTCTTTTGTAGATATAATGGAAACACCTCAGGTTTCTGGGTATACCTATTTTGAGGTGAGTCTCCGGTATCAAGGCTGGTTCCTTATTGATGTATCCTAAACTGATTTTCTGGGGTTTAAGGGTAAAAGAAGATTGTAGAAATGATTTAAACTGAGGTATTCACCAAATTTTTATGAGGTATTTGACTAATTATATGCGCAATTGATACGGAAAGGATTTTTTTATGCACAAGCCAACAGTTTTCTGAAGATAATTAAGGGTAAACACTTTGATGTATTGAGGGATAAAATCACAACAATACTACTAAGTTACACATACACATTAATATCATGTAGAAATTACTGAATTTGCAACAGGGTAAGATAATTAATCAGGGAATTCAAAATCACAAGATTAATGGAAACATACACAAGACTACAAATAATTGGAAAGGCAAAAAATACTTCACATTCAAAGGGAAAAACTGGTAAAAAATTGCTTCAGCACTCCTATATCTAAAAGTCCTCCTCTAACTCCTCCTTTGTGCTTTGCCAAGGCACACAATATATAGCAAAATATTTTCCACCCTTCCTAAAATAGGCTAAAATTGTACTTACCATGCATCCTATTTTATCCTTCATCTATTAATAAATAAAGGAATAAAAATAGAACATGCAAATACAAAGAGGAATTAATAGCCATTGGTTACACTTTAGTCAACTGTAGTCGACTGTTCTATTTTTAAGAAAAGCATGAGTGGATGATTTGCTAAAAATAAGATTTTTCTTGATGAGCAAATTTTCTTTCCTGTGCATGCAAATTTGTCTTATTCCTAATCTGTCATTTTCGAAAGTTTTGCGAAGGCGTAAAACTTTACTCTCTGTGGGTGAGTAAAATTAATTACTTTCTGACCATGGTTGAATCTGGTGAACTTATGACTCGAATTAAGATGCAAAATATTGCAGACTTAATTATTTTTTGGTAATTAAATTATTAATCTCCATTTGATGCTAGCAAAGCTCTCGCAAAATGTTTCCTGTGGCCACCATTAATAACTTCAAGCTTTCTCATGTGAGTTTTTTTAAAAAATTCCGCCATTGATGTAACTTCAAGCTCGACTGAAGGTTCTCTAAAGAACTCTCTTTTATTACCTCAAAAATATCATCCACGTAGGACAAAATTGATCCAAAAACGGGCCTGGAAAATCCTTTTTCATGTTTCTGATAGAAATTGCATTTTTTTTTCACATATTCGGCCCACCCATTTTCTTTTAATCTAGGCCTTACACGTGTCTGAATCTGGTCAAAGCGGGATTGCGGCTTACTTTTGATACTTTTCTACCTTTTTGAAAAAGGCTTAAAATTTTAAAATGCCCCGATGGTCCGCTTCTTTGATTTTAACTTTTGATGCTTGGGGCAAAGTCGTGGGTGACTTCAACACTTTTTTTCCCGTTTTAAAAAAAGGGCTTAAAATCTCAAATTGACCCGACATGGGTCTCCACGGGTAGATTTTATTGAGTATGTGGCCTTATTTGGTCCTTAGCAGGGGTGTGGGGCACTTTGAAACTTTGCTTCTTTTTTTTAAAAAAAGTTTTAAATTCTCCCCCGACAATTTTCCTTTGACTTACTTTAATAAATTGACTTTAAATGCTTCTAGCCGAGCTGTGAGGCATTTTTAAAACTTTGTACCTCATTTTTCAAAAAGTTTTAGAGTCCAAAAGCATTCTGACGGTCTGCTTCTCCACTTTGACTTTTTAATGCGGGCTCAACTTTTGACTTTTTCCTTTTGACATGAGTAGGGCCCTAGGTCATTTTATGACTTTACGCCCTTTTCCAAAATGTCTCAAAACATAGAAAGGGTCCTCCCCTCCGCATCCAATCAGATTTCATTGGGCCTGCGGACCAATTTGACACTTTTTAAAAATAATAAAATAATAAGTGCTAAGTCAGCCAAAAGACCCACCATTTTCATGAGTCAAGTTGAGGTTTGCATCGATTTTGGTGATTTGATTTCCTCCATTCAATCTTTTGCATGATGTAACCTCATTCATTGATCTTCTACATTTCTGACTTACATTGAATGTGGTCAGTAAAAACTTTAACCATGGTGGTTTTCTTCAAATTTGGGTGATCAATTCTAAGCATTGATCTCTGTACTTTTGGTTTTAAATCATTTGATCACTAACTTCGGGTGAGTTAGGTTAAGCATCGGCTGAGATGGGTGCGTTAAAATAACTGAACCCCATTAATTTTTTTATTTCACCTCTGGTTCATGGGCGAAGCCCTGGAAAAATTTTATTTGACGCCATTGTTGGAGTCCTGAAGCTCAGCTCTTGAGATTGGTTTGGTTGTACATTTACCGAGTTCTGCGAGTTGGCCACCATGGTTTTTGTGTTGGCTTGTTGAATCATTGTTCTTGATGAACCTTATTTTGAGGTGGGAATTTTCTGATGGCTCCTTCAATTCAATGATTCGACCATTACCATTGGAAATTCATTTCCTAACTCATGGAGGTAACTCTGGATTCATCCTTCTCTGAATGGCTCAGTAATATGAATATTCTGCTTTGCTTGATGCTGATAAGCTTATATCATCATAGTTTTCATGGTTATTACTCTTATCTTTCTTTGAACCAACTGTGGAGGGTTTTCTAGATAATTTCCATTCTGGGTATTCCATATTGTAGCTCCATTTGTCTCAGCCAGGCTCTGCAAAATTTCTATCTTGGGCCATTGATGAAAACATGAAGCTCTATCTATTTACCATTATTAATTCTCTTCTATGTGATTTTTTACTCTTTCTGAAACTTTGGCTCTTGATGCCTTTGATATTTCTTCCTAAACTCTATGATCCCCACTTTAGAGATTTCTTTGAGCATTCTAGATACTGATATCTATTATTTTTCTCTGAAAATATACTCATATTTTGTTTTGAACCTCTATAGAATCTTTACCATAATGTATGATTTGTCTTTAGTAGTGCACTTTAATTGATGAAACTGGTGCTTTTATTTGGATGTTTCCTTGAAGTGTATTGCAATAGAGTCTATATATGTAATTATAGGTATATGGACTTTTAATTGTCCTACATGAATGAATTAATTTTCCAAAAACCTATATATACACATGTATTTTAAATTCATGGCTTGAGGTATTTCAACCCATATTTGGGTATCCCTCCTTTGATGTGGGTATTTAGACTTCTTTATTTATTCTTGATTCTACAATCTGTTTAGTACTACATTTCCTTTTATTACAGCTTTGATATGTATGCTGGAAAGTTTTAAAAAGGTACATTTTACATGGTGAAGCCCTGTCAAAGTTTTCTTCAGAATCCCTTCTTCTTTAGTTGCAATCACGTGGAACATATACCTTCTGAATTATCTTATGAATTATATCTTCATGTACCATAGGATGGAAATCATTTGAGAACTGCAACCTTTATCTAACAGTGAAGACTGTAAAACATAATTTATTTCTTCTTTACTACAACCTGCACCTGCACACTTAAGGAAATAGTTAGAAAATATTTAGGCTTTTTGGCCTCTCTTAAGTCCATAGTTTTCTTTTCTCTTTCCTCCTTCATCCTAAGTGAGTAGATCATGTATGTAGTATGATCTTCAAGTAATCTATATATCCCATTGTTAAGAGATCCATATGCATGAAAAAGGACAATGTAGGAATATGGATTAACCCTGAGCTCTTAACTGATAATATTCCTCTTTTCTTCTTTTTAGGTACAATACTTCCAGTGATGAAGATGAAGAGGGAATAAGTTGAAGATGAAGATACATCAACCAAAGGAGAAGACCCAAGGAAATGATGGGTTCACTCATACACCTCTATTTTCTCTTTCATGCATGTGTACCTCTTATTTTAGTAGTTGTACTTTACTTTCCAGTTACATCCCACAGCTTGTGTGGGAACATTTGAAATTCCTTATGAATAAAGCATTGAATTCTAAAATTGAGTTGTGTATTTCTTTCTGCATTTCTAGCTTTTTGATATGGATTATATGATGAACTAAACAACTCCAGTAATATAATTGAATGTCTTAATCATGAAGGAAAGAACATTAAGAATACCTGTAACATCTATTAATGAACTCTGATTTCTTTGCAATATTCAATTATATTGTTTGTTGTTCCAGAACTTAGCATTTCATTTATTCTGCAATTGGATGTCTTTATCAAGACAACACAACTTGTCCTTCAGGGCTTTGTGTTCTTTTGTTGAAGATAGTCATGAAATTGTAGACTATGTGATCTGTTATATTTTGTGACAGCACACATAATTGCAACTTCCATGCAATCATTAATTAATTCAATAGTAACAATATTCTCTTAAAGAAACTCCCCTAGCTTAGGTATACTTCACCAATGTTATCCATTGTAATGAAGTTTCGAGTTTCCCATTTTTACACAAGTGAAAAAATTGTCAATATATACTTATGGATGTTATTTTAGCTTTTGATATGGCATGATGCTAGATGTTAGAGATCATGGACTATTGTTTATTTCGATTCACATATGATGCATGTAGATTATTGGAGACATTTTATATTGATGTTGTCATGATTTTGACATGGTTATGTGTGTGTGTCTGTGTGTCTGTGTGTGTGCGCGTGTGCACACACGCTTTTGAACAAGTGTTATTTTTGTTATATTGAGTAGACCTAGAAAATTGAATTAATCTTGTGATCATATGATTATGGATGAAATTGTAAAGGAGATTATTGTTTTCGTGATAATGTTTGATTCATATATATAGATAATCTGGAGTTATAATGTATATTTATTTTGGATGAATTGATGCCACCACAAGGCTGAAGGAGGTATTTGTGTTTTGTAGGTAAAAATGTCATAACAAACATTAGGGGATTGGAGACCAACCACATTGTAATTCTTGATGAATTCAACAAGGGTCACCATGGCAACATGTATTTGTTTGTGTGTGTGTGAATTGATGTTAAGGGTCCCCATGGGGGGAATCACCTTCGAATGTGACCAAGGGGTTCTGTGTATTCTTCTATTTTGTTCCCTTTTTTAATTTTAGTATGTGGTTTTTAGTGATGTATTTTCCCCTTCATTATTTATTTAATTGGTGTCAAGATTAGTAAGTAATCATGTTATTAAATTAATTAAAATTGGTCAAAAGAATGCATTTATTAGAGCTGATGGCTCTTGGTTTATGTGTTGTAAGTAATATGTAAGTAGCTTTGAGTGTGAAACACTCCACTTTCCTTTTGAAATTTGGATCTGTCCTTAGGGGCTGATTTTGGAGGCTTGTGGAACAAGTTAAACCTCTTAAATTATTACACTAACCCTACCTATGGGTTGGGGAGCCAAAATTATGCCTCATTATGTATTTTGGGAAGGAAAGTTATAATTTTTTATTGTACCTTCTTACATGAAATTAATTTTGGTCCTTGGGGTGTCAACTTAGATTGTGTGTGTAAGTAAAAGTTCATTTATTCACCCACCTTTTTAATTGTTCTTTTGAGTTTGAAGTTGACTTGTGAGGTGGAGTTGAGGATGAGTGATGTGGCGTCCTACATGGAGCCACCTTATCCTCCTCTCTCCCTTTTCTATTTATTCAAATTCTTTTGCTATTTTGGAGGTTACTTCAAGGGGGTTACTTCATGTTGGTTTGGGGATCTTGTAATTGGAGAGAGCTAGATATTTTTGAATTCTTGTGGATTTTTTGGTGCTTGGGACTGTTTGGATTTGAAGAAGCTTGTTGTTGAACTTGTGGATCAAGCTCTATCATGGAGAGGTAGGAGCTTGACTCTTGTAAAAAGGTTTTCTTTCTGTATTGTGCTTATGTGAATATTTTTGAATGTTTTGTATGTTTGTTGGTTGATTGGGTAGATTGCCTAGGTTTGGTGTAGTAGAAGACTATGGAGATATTTTTGGGGGAGGCATAAGAGTCATTTTTGGAGGGATTCTGGGTTCGGTGTTCCACCTTGGATGAGAAATAGCTTGCATTTCTTACTTTTGGGGGAGGCATAAGAGAATGGGGAGGCATACGAGGTACTTGGGGGAGGAATAAGAGTATGTAGTGGTTTGAGATGAATATTTTGATAGGTTTTTAAGGTGGTCACCCATTCCCCATTGGGAGGCATAAGCAGCTTCCCCTATAGATCTTTCTCTCTTGGCCTTTGTGTGATGAGGCCTTATATATTTTGTTACTGTCATTCTTGTGACTGTAACTGCATTTTATTTTGGATTGTGATATGATTATGAAATTTGTTTTGTGTTGGGGAATCTTTTCTTGTTTCCATGAGTTGAATCCGTTTCCTATTGTAATGTGGTTGGGGCTTGGGGGGCAATGAGGAGGATGGCTTCTCCTCTTCATTAGAATTCTGGTTGGGTGGAGAGCATTGACTCTAACCTTTTTTTGGTTGTGACCAATTTGAAAGATGGCGGATCTCCCTTGTTGTTGTAAATGGAGCTTGTGTGAATAAAATTTTTGCAGTCCTCCTTAGGTCCTTTATTGTGAAATTTCTCATTTTAAGTGGATGACATTGTAATAATATTTGTAGTGAAAAGTTGCTTTATTTTTTGATATGAAAGTTGTATTTGTATGTGAAAAAGGAATGAGAAAGATTTATTTTGTAAGTTCTCTTTTGGTGAACAGAAAAAAAGTAGTAAAGGAGATTATCTCAGTTTAATAGAAGTTGATTTACTTTATACAAAATGGAGTTTCTCTTGCTTGGAAATATGTTGATTGAAATAATTTTGGAAACTCTTTGTTTGAAGACTGGAAAAGTCTGTGTTAGGAAGTATTACCTTCCTCTGTATTAATTGAAAGGATTGTTTTGAAAATACAACTACATTCTTGCTCTCCATGCATTAATTAAAGGAAAGTTAAACATTGTAAAATTGGAATGGAATGAACTTAAATGTTTAAATTATGGCAAATGAAATAGATAAATTTACAGTTTGAAATATGTAGATCTTTGTTAAATTGTTTCAAACCTGTAAAACAATATCAGAAAAACATATAGAGTACCCTGTAACAATGAAAATCAAAATACAACTTTAAAATGAACTAAGGATGAATAAAGAAAATCATGAAACAATTGCATTTCCCTAGTAATTTATTCAGAACTCCAGTAATCGGGCAAGAGGCATAACAATGCAGTTTCACAAAAAGGAAAAGAAATTCGTATTGTAATCTCAATCGTTAATCAATTAATCATTTCAATCCATTCAAGTACGTTTATCCATGCATGTTTGGTGTGTTAAAGATAAAATAATAGTGAATTAGACCAATTCTGGCAGTTGAAAAAGTTTAGTTCACATTTTAATGGCAAGAAATATGTTTTCTTAAATCTCACCCATCTAAGTTTGTTGAAAATAATTTTTTTTGCTCTAATACGAGCTTCCAGTCAAAATTTATGGCCTGTTGAAGTTTTTACTTCGTTTGGTTTCAAAAAAAAGGGAAGGAAATATTTTGTAAATCAGATCCACTGGCCTGAAAAATTAGTTAGACCATTTTTTGAAAAAATGTAAAAAATCACAAGTTCCTCCGCAAACCCGCAACCCCACATCCTTCACTTTTGAAAAAAAATATATATATACTTCCACGGGTTCGCGGGCCCGTACCTTCAAACTTTTATTTTTGAAAAATTGGCACAAAATCTTAAGTATCCCCATCGATCTACTTCCTCGCATGTCACTGTTGGTCTAACATGTGGCTTCTTCAGGCGTTGGCGGAGGCACGGGTTGTTTATGACCTTATCGCTTTTGGAAATGATTGGAAAAGAAATTTAAGTTTCCCCGTCGGCCCGCCTTCCCGCAGGTCATTGTTGGACTGACATGTGGCTTCTTCATGCGTCGATGGAGAAGCAGGTTGTTTTCAACCCTTGCACTTTTTAACACAAAAGCCAACATTTCTAAGTTTTCCCCGATGGTCCACTTTCCCACTTGTAGCTTTTAGGCCGGACACATGGCATCATTAGGCGTCGATGGAGTGCGCGGATGTTTTTAAACCTTTTCATTTTCTCAACAAAAAGATTTAAAATCCAAATTACCTCCGATGACCTACCTTCCCGTGTTGGCTTAAAAACATGCCATATGTCCCTTGCAGCGTAGGGAAAATTTTCTTTCCTCGGCGCGAAGTCCTGCCATGGGCTTGTGGGTGCGCAAATAAAAATTACTCTTTTTAGCTAAAGGCGCAAAGCACCAAATGTCTCCCCACATCCGCCAGTCTAAAATCTTCCCCGGGAGAAAATTCCCTAGGCCCGCCTTTGGGAAAAAAATCTTCCTCAGGCCCGCTAGCCCGCCTTTGGAAAAAATCTCCTCTCTAGGCCCGCCAGCCTGTAACTTAAGAAATATGAGTTAGAACTTCTTTATATCATTGCAAAGTGGAAGAAAATTCCCATCTAATGGAAATGTTTTCAGAAAATCTTAAGTGAGTTAATTATGTGAAAAATTAGGTTGAAGTGCAAAGATGAGTCTGAGAGAGGGTAAGTGGGAAATTACCCATTTTTAACTTAATGTGTAACTATAAAGCATGGGTTGACCTTTTAAGGGGTCACGTTAGGGGATAAGAGAATGTTTTTCTATCCCATGCAAATAAGAACCTTGGTTATTCTTTAGACCTAGTGAAATTAATAACCTTGGGCATTTAATTGCTTTTGCCCCTTTGACCCTCTAAAATTAATTAAGGAATATTTAACTATAGTGTTAATTTAATTATTTATTAATCTAACACCTACGAGAAATTTTACTATATTTGGATTAATTATACTCTTTAATTTTGTAATGTAAATCTAATTTTTGTTACAAAGGGAATTTTTTTTTTTATTAAATTATAATTGACTTTGAATCTAAGTTGTGGCAACTGTTGCTTGAAGCTTGGTAGTGGTCACGCTTTGCAAAAAAATAAAATTATTCCATAATTTTTCTATTTAAACTTAGGTTGTTCTTGGGTCTCGAGTGGTCGTTTTAGTGGGCGTTACAGATGGTACCAATACATACCCTTCACCAACCTAAAAAATTTAATGCGTGGTTTTCCTAGTATTGTTTTATGAGTGTTGGGATAAAAAGGCATCATGCATCCACTTCTTCAAGTTACCAGATATATTAGATTCTATTAGATATGTAGTATAAAGTTAATGATCTAAGTGGGAATGAGATGAGATCTGACATAACAAAGGAGCGTGACATTTTTAGAGCTTGAACAATTTATTTTCATGGAGAAACTACTTTCTATAACATCAATACATACGGAAGGTGAATCAACTTTCCCTGATTATCTTTGGAATGTAACATTATAGATGGTGTACAAATATTAATCTATTTTCTCTTCGTAATGCTTTGATGGATGTGAATACGCTTTTGCAAATTGCATATTATGGGGTTGTGCCAGGGGAAGCTTTACTGGAACAAAAATAAATTTGTGTAAAGTAGGTAATAAAAGAATACGGCAATAAATGAAAAAAAATTATTTATTTTATTCTCGATTCCTGGCAAAAACAGGTAGAATATAATGTGGGAAATCTCTCAAAACTTTTATTCGGCTTCCTTGAACACTAACAACTAGTTTTTTGTTTTGTTTTTCTTCTTTTGAAAAGGATGAAATAGGGATGTTCCTCCAAACCTTACGCTCAAAGATTGAGTGTATGAGATTATCAATTGATTAATAAAATAGCTGACCTCTTTCATTACATGCTAACTTCAAAGCAATCCCCATGTTTATGGGATTATAAAAATCCTTTATTGATTTTGAATCCTTTTTTTATGGGTCATATCCCTATGTTTGTGGGATAAAAATCCTTCATCAATCCCGAATCCTTTATTTATGGGTCATATTTTCATATCTCTTAGAGTCTTGACCAACTATCCTCTGACTCTGGGGACTCCGTAGCCAAGTTATGCCATACTAATTCTAAATTTCATTATAAACATTATGCATGAAGGTGCCAGGGAAGTCTAATTAATAGAAATGGAGATATCGAAAGCTAGTGGACCAATATTGGAGGCCGGGGCGCTAACAGGCAAAAAAATAGCAATCTTCAATCTATTTTTAGCTAAAATCGCAAAGACAACTAAAGAACACGATTCTGGAAATTCAGTTGTCAAATACACGACACTTACTGGATAGAATAAAACTTGTTGATGGAACAAATCAAACTGATGCATAAGGAGAATTTATAAATGCATTATAAGATACTCTTTTCCTAATATACTAATCTATCATTTGTTCACAAATAAATAAATTCAAAGAAATTGACGATCTGAAATACTCACAGAAATTGACGATACATCAAATGCAATATTATAACCACCTCTCTTCTGATACAAAATTGTTATTAAAAAATTGCCAAGCTTGGCCACAATTTTCATTGGAAAAGAGTTTTACGTCAAAGAGCCCTTTTTCGTAGACATTTATACATTTATATTCAAATCAATTTTTATAATTTTTGCATGTAACCTTTTCAATTATTAAAAAATAATATTTTTAAAACTAGTTTTAATATAGATAATAATATATTTAAATATTTACTTTAAAAGTATTTTTAGAGTACGTGTTTAAGAATTTATAATATATACTCGAATGATAAACAAATATGTTTATAATTATATAAAATATTTTAATAATATAAGTTTTAAGTTATTACGCCGAAGGCGTTCCCCCTATGGTAAAGGACCTCCGAACGTTTTTGCAACTATGTTAAATTTGAAGTTCATTTAGATGTTTTTACAACGTAATTAATTTTGACTGCTGTTTGGACGTTTTGACATGTCTCGCTATTTTTAATAGTTGTTTTTACTTTTTTTTGCCTTACCCTTCCGTTGGTATATTAGCAGGTGGAGGATTTTTCACCGGAACGATGGAAGCTCGTATAGTCTTCACCGTGGTTTCACGATTACCGGATCATTTTCTGGTCCCATCTATGATCCCAGAAAAACTCTGGTTTTATGTCGGTGACCACCCCTCTTCATTTTTGTCAATATTAGCAAGCACAAATCAAAACAAATCTCATAGATGAGGGGTCCAACACACATGTTTCTTCTCTTAAATTCATTAAACCCATAGGTTATTGAACTAATAATGTCAAATAATCCCAAAGTACGTGTCAAGGGTAAGAAAAAATAACATCGAGATGCATTTGGTTTCCCATTACCCCACATCCTCAAACCATTACACTAAAATATATAAACTTCAAGTTTCCTCTATCCTATAACACCCTTCTTAGTCGACCATGGACACATCATATACACATAATGTAGACACCAAATTTGTGTCTTACGACCCCCTGTGCCCCACATCTCATTTCACAACCTAACCCTGACATCACCTAAACCTTACACAAATTATTTATTAATTACCTTATAATTAATAAATCAAGATTGCCATACCTGCCACCCTCATTTTGACACCTCATCATGACCTAGTCTTAACCCTAAACTAACCTAATTAAGACCTATAACTTGGTCCACATCCACACCCACGACTAATTACTCCTCACCCGCACCTAAAACTTTACCTCATAATGACTTGACCAAGCCCGCCACTAATCCCTCGGGAGAAAAGGAGGGAAACTACTGGCTATTTTACCAAAAATAGCCCACTTTGACCTGACCGATACCGGTTCCTACTCGACTCGCCGTCGGTTGCGTAACCACCATCGGTTCCCTGTAAATGACCACTTCCAACAAAAAACAAAGGATCGGATTTTCATTTTGATTCGGAGAACAGGTTTGAAATCATTGAAAGGTTCTGGATTTGCTTGGTCGAGTAGAGACAAGTGAAGAAAAGAGAGAAGTTTGTAGAAAAGGACATCAAGCCCAAGACTGCAACTGAATAACCAGAGCCCAGTGACACTCATCCGAGCATCAGGAGAGGAGATAGCTCATCTTAGATTTTGGGATCATACTACTTGAGCCCTGTCTTCGTCATCACAGTCCTGGAACCTGCATCTTCATCAGGAACTAAGTAAGTAGTGTCTTGTATGTTTCTAAGCACCATTTCTTGAGCCTGTGGATTGATAGTAATTATAAGCTCATTCCTAGATCTACCACCTACCAGCACCCTGCACTTAACCTTCATCCATACATCCTTGTATTGCCTAGAAGACCATTTTATCAGACTCTGAGTCTTCCCTGTCCTCTCAGTATTCCCTCAGCCATCCACCAATCTTAATAACCCCACAATCACCCTGCAACCAACCTCTATCCAGAAGCACCTAGATTACTGACCCTACTGGTGTCAGTTATCCCCTACCGGAAGCGGTTCTCTCGAACCGTGGTCGGTTATCCAGTGACCGGCATCGGTCACTGTGACTTATACCCCAAAACCTTCCTCTCACCTATTTGGGCACCGAACAACCTCAGATCCAGTAGAAAAGGTTTATCCCTGTAACTCAACTTGAATGTATCAACGACCAGTTCAACCATTGGAACAAACAATGTGACGCTTTTATTATTGATAGTTTAGCCTCTATTTCTTTGTAACGAGGTACCTAAATCAGGATTTTGCAATAGCTTTCTTTGTTATCATTTGTGTTAATTCATATTAAAAGGGGAACTGACCACCTTCGAAAGGAAGTTTTATATTTCCTAGGCCTAAGGCAGCTCCCTCATTTATTGTCTAATTAAAATCTGGTGGTCTTGTATTCTTACTTGCAGGTAGTCCTTCCAAGACAAAAAGGAGTTCTTCACAGTCGATCTGATCTTTCTCTATGGTACGCGCACACCATCTCAACATTCAACAGGTATTCCTCCTAGCCCTAACCCTTATCTGTTTCTCAAAGGAATGATAGGATAGAAGCAAGTCTATTCCAGAAAGTTGAAACATTCCGTGCGAAACATTTTGGCACGCCCGGTGGGACCCATTTCGGGTTTCTGTTTCTCTTGCTTGCTTTCATTTAGGGAGCATACTTGCTGTTTGTTTCTGCTAAATATTTCACAAAATATTTTGTTATATTTAGTAAAAGAATTTGTCTTGCTTTCCTAGTTTTGCATTAGTGAAAGTCATCTTCTTTGCTTCATCGAATATCATTTTTGATTTGGGTTTAAAACACGTGCATTACATTCTTGCTTGTTGTTTTCAATTCTAGTGAACATAGACTAAGTAACAGGTCGTACACATGGGGGTGATTTCCATGGTATTGACAGAGAAATTAATCTTACTTTCACTACACAACACATACCGAATCACTTCATAATTAACACAACAGCTCAAAACATCCCCCCTTTTCCGTGGTATTCCTCCGCCCGATTGAGGTAACCTTATAAGCCAAAACAAACTTGACATTTCCCCTAAGTCTTTTGTTTAGGATTGACATCATTCTGGCGTCTAAAGGCATAAGCCCAAATTGATTAAAATTAACCCTAGGGTTAGTCTGTTAATTTTTTGTGCATTCTTGCTTGTTTTCAGTTCTGTTTCTCTGTCATACACTGTTTTCTGTGATCACTACAGAACAGTTTGGTAGGCATATTAATCACTATTAAAACTCAGTAGATCAACAACTTCCTATTGCTTTCACAGTGATCGACACCGGTTCTATTATACCGACATCGGTTAACTTACCGACGCCGGCTACATTTTGACCGACATCGGTTATTTGACTGATATCGGTTACTGTCTTTTACAGTTCCTGACAAACCAGCAACCTACCAATTTCAAACATCTTGTTGTCTGTTTCTGTTCCTGATAGATTGAAATCCCTACTGTGTACTCTTGTCCATGGTTGTTATCACTCGAAATCAAGCAACCGCCATGGTTTCACATGCTTGCTCTGTGCCTTTGCCTGAATCACCCCCTTCACATTCTGTGGGAAATCCTACGGACACCAGCGAGGTTCCTAAAATTCCTGTAGGAGATAAAGAATTTGCCAAATTTCTGGATGCTAATCCTAGCACTGTACAATACTATTTGTCTCATGCCCCTGACCGTACACCCGACATGTCAACTCCTTGTTGGGCATGCCTATCAGTATAGCTACTCATTTAGCTCCTTCTCCACCTGATAACTCCACTTTACCTTCTGCATCCTTAGTCCCGTCTCCTAACTCAGCAGCTTCAGGGGTTCATACGGCACAGATTGGCTTTCCTTTGGTTAATCTTGGGCCCAACATGTCATTACCGCCGACTGCTCCTACCTCGTCTCTCTTGCAGACTGTTCCGTTCATGACTTGCTCTCTGCCACCTATCCACATGAGCTTTCCTTCTCAAGCTCCGCCCACCTTTTCATTTCCACACACATATCCGGTAACCTCAACGTCTTATATAGGACATCCCTATTCGGTTACCTCAACACATTCTTCCTCCATACCTTATCAACATTTAAACCCCACCATTGTCTAGCGGTGGCCCTTGGCCCAATTTTCCTCTGTTTACCACAACCAGCACCATCATCTCATCCAACTACTGATTTAATTAAACAAATGATGGACAAAATGCAAAATCTTGAGGCTTCTGTTTCAGGAAGTCGTAGCTCCTTGACATACGAGCAAGTTTTTCGGGAGCCTATCCACCCTTCAGTCCCCCTTCATTCATATCCTCCTCAATGGGAATTACCAAAATTTACTTGTTTTGATAGTAAGGAGGACCCTCAACAACACTTGCGATCATTTAGACATGCCTGCTATCTGATTGCTCATGACGACGCCTTACTACTCCGCACCTTTCCCATGTCCTTATCAGGACCCGCCTTGGAGTGGTATAGTGCTTTAACCCAGCACTCAATCTTCTCTTTTAACCAGCTAGCCCAATCTTTCTTGGATCATTTCTCCATTAACATTGCCAAGAAAGTATCTATCACCGACCTCTATGCCATCCGACAATTTGAAGACGAATCTATCGCATATTTCGTTGGACGATGGCGGGGCCTTATCAACCAACTTACGTATGCCTTGCCTCAGGCCGAACTTATCGAACTCTTTACGCGGGCCTGCGCTAAGCAAATCTCTCCTACCCTCCAAATTCAAACTTTCCGCACATTTGATGAGGCCTTTACTATGGCTCGAAAACTAGAGATTCGAGCCTTAGAGGAAGAGAAATTGCAGTTGCGCAACAAAAACCCCAATTTCCGAACCCAAGATTCCACCAACAAACCTAACACCACCAATCCTCACCCATCGACTGCTTCAAAATCAAAAGGAGCCGTGCACGCGGTGATGGTCAAATCCCAACCACTGTCTAATACCCCGCCAAAAACCACCTATAAGTATAAAGCAGAGCCCATCAACTACACTCCCTTGGGAGAAACATATGGTGTGATATTGGAAAAATTGCTTAAAGCAGGAGCCATTTACCTTACCTCCTGTTAAACCTCACTCCGGGGTTTGATTCCACTTGCACCATACCTTCTTGGTACAAAGAAAATGACTTCTGTAACTTCCACCGTGTGAAGGGACACAGTCATGAAAACTGCAAGATGTTGAAAAACATAGTGCAGGAAATGGTTGATGTGGGGGATATAGCCCTCGATAATCCTAACGCCCCGGCTAACCGAAATCTGAAAATATTCAAAAAACCATTCCCGAATCACTCTTATAATAGTAACATAAACCAAGATATCTTAGTCGAGGAGAGTGTTCATGAGATCCATGCAGTCTTCGACTCCCAGCCATAAACCTCTATCGAACAAATTCTGAATCAAGCCTATTCACTAACGCAAGAACCCGAACCCCCTTCCTCACCATCAAGACAAACTCAAATCCTTGCCATTCCTTTACCCATCAAGGAATTAACCGCCTAGAGTTCCCTTCTCACAAATGAGCCTTCTTACACCACATCCTTGCAAGACTGTGAGCAGATGTTGTCTAATTTATCTATTTCCCAAACGTCTCCTTCTACCATTCTTGCTATACAAGAGGAAGGCTCGCCACTTCTTTTGTCATCCTTCGATGAGAAACCTCTTGAACCGACATCACCACATTCTTTAAACATGACGGATCCTCTCAAACACACCCTCCTACCTATTAGTTCTTCATTGCCTAAATCTTTTCAGCGACTGGTTGACCTCTTAACGCCCATTGATACAGTGCCTCATCTACCCCCCTGTATCACACCCACAATGTGACCGGAATCACAGCCCACCTTTCTTCCATACAAAAGTTCCTATTCACACGTGAGAAGACTGTCATTCTCCCAGAAGATAGACGAGTCCTATGGGAACGTTTGAGTACGCCATATTCTACCCCAAATGCAGATGACCGATCCAGATGCCTCTACCATATACCCAAAGTGTTTACAGAAGCTTAAAATGCCTATGTCCTCATCTTCACCCCCCTCATATGTACCAAATACCTCATCCAATTCTATTAACCTAACCAAATCTTCCCCTACGTTTGGGACCTTACCAATACCCCCAGTCTAAACACACTCCACCTAAGCGGCTTGATTTATCTAAAAATAAAGCCGTCCATCCCATTAGGAGACAGACTCAATCTCCTCAATATATGCCGCTATCACAACTAAAACCCTCGTCGTCACACCTACCTTCCATATTGGGACCCCATCCCTCTACCTTGCATCAATATATCATACCTCCTACATTTTCTTTAAAACGACCTATGCCTTCTGCACCCATACAGAAATCCAAGGGGTATAGCAACACCGTCACCCCGCGTATCCTGTCCACCTATCAACCCTAAACAAATCCCATCATCAAAATATTTGTTTGTTGTCACTCCTATTTCTCTGTGGTTGTTTTCTGATACCACATCATCTGTGGCCTCATCATCTAACCAGCTAAACATAGCTTCTACGCCAAAGAAGCCATGTTTAGTTAAAACCCATTATCAAAACCCCTTGGCTAAACCACCACCCATACAAACCAACCATACCCCGTCATTACCACAAACTACCCAGTCAATAGCCTCATTTTCCTCTGACTTTGACCCACTCAAAGGGTCTTACGCCAAAATCCTTGCTATGTTGGTGGAGAATGCGACCATTTCCCTACCCCCACTTAGACCTTATGATCCATCTAAACCTCGACCTATAGGTTATGATGAGTCTAAAATCTGCGCTTACCACCGCACACCAGGACATGACGTAGAGGGATGCAAAGCGTTGAAAGCCATACTTCGTCAGTCACCTCTCTCAGATAAAAAAGTTAAGAAAGACAACTTACGAAGAGAGAGACCTTTAGCTTCAATTCCCTCTCCTATACCACCTGTCCCCGCCTCACCAAGATCTATCATTATTACAGCCCCACCTCTCGAAGACCATGACCTATCCCTACCGTCTTCCTCCTCTCGTATTCACGAGATCAATATGATTAGTGTTGCTACTCGAGGGCAGAAAAACAATGGGAAAGCGAAAGAAAACACACCTGCGGCATCTCTTTCTCCATCCACCATCCCGATCGCACCACCACCTAAAGTGGTTATTCGTGGACCCACCTACCCTGTCTCTAATGGAATTGCCCACCGAACCATGATCAAACAGCTTCACCAATCGCCTGTAAAAATGACACTGTATGATCTCATTCAGACTTCTGAATCTCATCGACAAGCTCTCGTTGAAATCCTTCAAGGGATAGAGGTCTTACCTAATGAAACCTTGCCTGTTACCTCTATTCTAACACCCAATCACGTTGCTTCGCTCACCAAACAACCTATCTCCCCAACCACTTCTGTCTCTGTACAGCAAGCCGCTGCTGTCAGTTTCTCCGAAGATGAAATTATCGACTTTGGTGCTGAAGATCCTGACCCTGCTCTTTTCATCTCAGCTTATGTCCGGGACATTCGGGTACGTCGTGTTATGATTGACGGGGGTGCTAGCCTAAACATCATCTCTTCAAAAGCCTTCCAACAAATGAATATCCCTTCTAGTTGCATGTGTGCCAACCCCATCATGTTGCGGTCATTCAATGATGCTATTACTTCTACCTTAGGCACCGTGATCCTTAACATTCGTGTAGGACCACGTACTTTACCTGAACTCTTCTATGTCCTTGAGGGAGAGTTCCAATACAATATGTTGTTAGGCCACCCTTGGATCCGGGCTATGGGATGCGTTCCTTCCACCTTACATAGATGCATAAAATTTGAGTACGAGGGGAAGTCCTACACCGTAAAAGCTGATCCTCCCCCCTTCAAAACCTGCAATATGTTGTATCACCCTAATGATGTGCTTGTACCAGTCAAGACACCCATTCATCCAACCCAACCATCCACTTCAACCGCACCTACACCTTCAACCAATGAAACCTCCGTCACAAATACCACTTCCTTTCCCGCAGATAACATCCCAACCTCCGACCCCTTAGTAGATGTTTTTCAACGCCTTACGCTGGGGGAGTACCGCCTATATAACGTTAGCTCTTTCCATACCCCGCAGGAGTACGGACAGTTACATGCGCATCCTACCTACGACCGTCGCGTGGGGGAGGTAATCTCTTACGGACCACCTAATTGCCGCACCAACCTAACGTATGGGGGTGTCGACGCATCCTCCGTTACCCCTGAACCTCCTCTTGGGGTGGTTCCCTTCCAATCCGATTTTCAATACCTGACAAATCGTCGTTTCGCCCTCACCTTCTTGACTCGCTGTGCTTGGAAAGGCTTTGGTTTTGGTCTTTATGAACAAGGCCGACATACACTCATTCCCGTGACTACACGCAAACACAATGATCGTAGTGGTCTCGGTTTTCCTGAAACACTTACACCGGAGAAACCTCGTGTCAGTTGTATCCTGGAAGATGACGACGTCACCCCTACCAAACCATCATCACCCATTTTTCCATCATCACCCACAGAGTCGATAGACCCTGAATCTATCCCTCCTAACTTTTTTTTTTCATAAATGCTATCTTCCTAGGTCCTCTCACTTATCAACGCGATAATGAGGACCCATCTTCTCTTCCCCTTCTGTATCCAGACATGATCGAAGAGGATTCACCTTCAATTAATGTTGTTGAGTGCCAGGATGACGACTCCATCCTCACTTACCTTGGTGCGGATGACTCCTATATTCAACGCGCCTTACCGTCTGAAACTCAAACCATGTTGAATGAGTCGACTATAGAAATCAACATCCACACAGAGGAGGATCCTCACATTGTGAAGATTGGACAATCCCTTAACACATCAGAACAAGCCGCCTTTACTACCTTTCTCCGTACCCGCAACCAAGCTTTCGCTTGGTCCTACGCTGACATGCCAGGAATTGATCCTGACATTGCTGTCCATAACATTACCCTAAAACCTGATTCCAAACCAGTCAAACAGAAACTGAGAAAAATGCATCCACGCATTGCCCTCTTGGTCAAAGAAGAGCTTCAACGACTCCTTTCTGTTTCCTTCATCTTGCCTATTGACTATCCTCAATGGATTTCTAACATCGTACCTGTCACTAAAGTGACGGGGGGACTTCGGATATGCACGGATTTCTGAGACCTTAACCTCGCTTGCCCCAAGGATGACTTCCCCCTCCCAAGTATTGATCAACTTGTTGATCTCACTGCGGGCCATGAAATGCTTTCTCTCATGGATGGCTTTTCGGGATACAATCAAATTTTGGTAGCCCCGGCCGATCAACATAAAACTGCCTTCATAACTCCTTGGGGAACCTTCTGTTATCGTGTCATGCCGTTTGGCCTTAAGAATGCTGGTGCGACCTATCAGCGGGCTATGACTTACATTTTTCATGACATTATGCACACTATCCTTGAGGATTATGTCGATGATCTTCTTGGCAAATCTAAACATCGCAGTGAACATCTCGATGTTTTAACCATTATTTTCGATCGCCTGTTACAATATTCGGTCCAGCTTCAACCAAAGAAATGTGTCTTTGGTGTTCTTTCAGGAAAACTTCTTGGCTTTATCATCTCTTTGCGTGGCATTGAGGTCGATCCATCTAAAGTCAAAGCTATCCTAGAAATGCCCCCACCCAAAAACCTCAAACAATTGCGTAGTTTGCAAGGTAAACTTCAATCCATCCGGCGTTTCATCTCCCAACTCTCGGATCGATGTCAACCTTTCCATCACCTTCTTAAAAAGGACATTGCCTTTCAATGGAGCGAAGAGTGTCACCAAGCCTTTGAAGCTCTCAAAGCCTATCTCTTGCAGCCACCCATGCTTATCCCACCTCAGGACGATCGCCCTTTCTACCTTTACCTTTCTGCCACTGACCATGCTATAGGAGCCATGCTCACACATCGGGACTTGGCACGTCGAGAACAAGCCGTTTATTATATAAGTCGTACTCTCGTGGATTACGAGACTAGGTATACACATGTAGAAAAATTGTGCCTAGCCCTATCATTTGTAGCCACCAAACTCCGACACTACCTCCTGAATCATAAAACTTTTGTCATCACCAACGCGGACCCCATTCATTATATGTATGCCAAACCACATCTAAACCAACGCATCGCCCGATGGCTTATGCTCCTCGCTGACCTCGACCTTGAATTTATACACCAGAAGTCAATCAAAGGACAAACTATTGCAGACCAACTCGTGGAGGCCCCTTTACCTGGGGAACAATTTACCAATTTTAATTTCCCTGACGAACTCATCGCCACTCTTTCACTCAGGGAAGAGTCGTATCCAATGACCCTCTTCTTCGATGGATCCAAATGCCAGCGCGGCGGAGGGGCCGGCATTGTTCTCATTCCTCTTGATGCTGAGCCTATGCCTCTTTCATTCCGGCTCGATTTCCCCTGCACTAATAATACAACGGAATACGAGGCCCTTGTTTTGGGTCTCCAGGTTGCGTTACACTTAGGTGTCAAATCTATTAATATTTTTGGTGACTCTCAATTGGTAGTCAATCAAGTTATGGGCATCTACCAATGTAAAAATGAGGAACTTCAAAAGTACAAACATTACGTGGATTCACTTTTGACCTCATTTACTCGTTATTCTATCCAGACCATTCCCCGCTCCACTAACAAATTTGCGGATACTATGGCTTGCTTAGCCTCACAAATTCCTGCCTCACCAACTGACTCTGACATATTCGTCTTGGTCCAACAACTCTTTGCCCCATCTTACTCAGCCCCGGTTGTTTGTATGATAAATAATGTGTCTGCTAATTCGCAGGATACCTGGTACCACCAATTTCACGACTACCTTACAACCTCTGTTCTCCCACCTGACCTTACTAGTACTGGCAAACGTGCTTTTCTTAAACGTGTTTCTCGTTATGTCATCATGGGGGGACTCCTTTATAAACGTGGCTTTGATGGCATCCTCCTTCGATGTCTAACCGGTGTGGAGGTCACCTATACCATCCAACAAATTCACAACGGTATTTGTGGTGGACATTTTAGTGGCCTTGCCGTGGCTAAATGAATCCTTCGCCTAGGTTATTATTGGCCTACTCTTAATAACGACTGCTACGAATATGTTAAGCGTTGTGTTATGTGTTAACAACATGCCAACCTTCAACATACTCCTAGCCATCCGCTACAGGTCGCACGAGATCTTTGGCCTTTCTCACAATGGGGTTTAGACCTTATTGGTGAGATTCACCCGCCCTCTTCGCAACGTCACCGTTGGATAATCACAGCAACCGAATATTACACAAAATGGGTGGAGGCCATTCCACTCATTTCAATCAAAAAAGAAAAAATTGTCGAATTCGTTAACCATCACATTATCTGTCGTTTTGGTATTCCTCATCGCCTAATAACAGATAATGGTAAATCTTTCAAAAATAAGTTGTTACAAGACCTTTGTGACAAACTTTGGTATCAAACTTAGTTTCTCATCACCTTACTATCCACAGGCCAATGGTCAAGTTGAATCTTCTAATAAAACCCTAACCAAAATCCTCATGAAAGTTGTTAATGATTCTGGAAGAAATTGGCATGATCACATCCCCTTTGCCCTTTGGGCTTATCGTACTAGCATTCGTACCTCCACTAATGCCACACCATTTTCTTTGGTATATGGTACCGAGGCTGTCTTGCCTCTCAAAATACAAATACCCTCCCTCAGAATATCTCTTCAGGATATTCTCACCAACGATGATTTCCGCCAAGAGCGGTTAGCCCAATTAGAGCTTCTTGATGAGCGTCATCTTACGGCTCTTGACCACCTTCAAATCTATCAAAAACACATCAAGCGTGCTTATGATAAGTGACTTCATGAGCGTACCTTTAAGGTTGGTGATCTTGTCCTCAAAGAGAATCAACATGTAACCAAACTAGAAAAGAGCAAACGTGGAAAATTTGCTCCTAATTGGATTGGGCCTTACATTATCACTCACACTTATGGATCAGGCACTTATCGTTTAGCTTCGCTTAATGGTAAACCTGAGCCTGAGCCCCTTAATGCCTTGCATCTTCGACCATTCTACTGTTGAATTCAGTGTTGTGTCACTTCTTATCTACCTTGCGCTCGTCCCTTGAGCTCATTTACCACCGCATACACTTTGTTTCCTACATCTCAAAATCAAATCAAGCTCACATGGTTTGATTATCACCTCCCCTTAAAGATGCCTTCCCCTTTTTAGTCTAGTCCATGACTTCAAAGTATCAAAATGACACATTCTTAATTAAACACTTATGGGATTTTCTTGAGTCAAACTTCCTACAAAACTAGATGCTTTATGCCCAACGGACATCTAGACCTCTAAATTATACATAGACTGCTCCCTTGAAGGACAACTATATGCCAAACTATTGCTGCTATTATATATAGACTGCTCCCCCGAAGGACAACTATACATAAACACCGCATCTGCTACTATAAATAGACTGCTCCCTTGAAGGACAGCTATACACAGTCAGCCTTTATCAGAAGCTTCTCGCATTGATCAAGCTTCGTGAAGACGTCAAGAACAACAAAATACATATCCCATGTAGACTTCCCGCATCGATCAGTCTATATCCAGAAAAATAAAATAAAAATAAAAGCAGTATTTCAAAACACTTTTGAGTCATGGACTTGTCTATTTAGGTTTGGTTCTCTTTCGTCAGAATAATCATCTTATAATAAGTTCTCTGCACCTTCGCCCACATCAATTACCTCACCTCACCATTTGTCAAAACAAAAAAACTCAAGGGACGTGACGTATATCCGATATATTGTGATTATACCACTCTTTTCACCTATCGACTTCTCGCCTATGCAAGGTACCTAGGGATTCAAGCTCATCCTACATTAATATGTGGTTTGTTTAGCTCTTCTCAACTACGGGACACTCTTGGCCTCTTTTTCTCGACTCTAGGATTGTGTGTTGACCTTAATCAGGACACGATTCCCTACTACTTGGGTATGCTAACTTTCGCTTCACCTATACCTACACCAACAACATTACCCTACCAACACCAACACCATTATCCTACCAATCAAATTTTTACCAACCAACAAATTGCCTAACCACAACCAAATTTCCTGAATTCACCTCTCCCTGGTCCTAAGGGAGAACTACATCGGTTTGAGGCCCTTCCTTGCTTTGTGCAATGGGCTATGTAGGCAGCACTTAGGAGACATGGGGTCTCCCAAGGTTAGCTCGACCATCCCCTACCATACCCTATCATGTGTTGTAAATATAAATATTTTTTGTGTATTTCTATTTGCCAACATTCATCTTTATCCTTTTTCAAAACAAACAAAAACAACATTCAAAACACAACCATTCTTATTATTATCATCACTCAAAACCACATACATATTTAGTTTTATTTTAGATGTTAAACAAATACATCTTCTCTATCATCGACTCGCAGGTCGGCATCCTTATTTATTCTTATATTCCTATGAAATTCACTTAGACCCTTGCACCTCCTCCCGAATCAGGTGGTGATCATGATCGTCGATGCCCCTCAGTTGGCCTCTCCATCCTCAAAGGTGCCACTGCCATTGGTTCCTCCCACTGATCCGCCAACATCTCCTGTAACATACGAATACGTCCTCTCGCGTGGAGGAATCTTGCCTCCAGTCTCTCCACTCGTAACTGTGAAACCTCTAACAATCCCATTGTCTCATTCACCTGTGTTTGAAGCTGGTGAACTAAATCCTGCAGATGATCTCTCTCCACTGTAATCACAGCTATGTCAGGGCGCTCACGTGCACCTCGCAGCTCTGCTACCCACCATACTCTATAGGCCTCTGTCGTTCCCGCATCCATTACCCTACGATCGGCTGCTATCTCTTCTGGCCCTTCTGGAGGTGTAGGCCGGGGAGGTGAGAATGTTGCCTCGGCGTCGATCCTCATGTATGGTCTATATGTCATAGGTATATCCTGAACGAACCCAAATTGTCACCGCACGCGATCTAGAGGAATCCTCTCGTACTCACCCGGTGCCTGTGCCTACTCAACTCCTCAGCTATGACCATATCCACCTCGTCACCATCTCCCAATCGCCTGTGATCTCGCTTCTTGTTCTCTGGACCCACCCTGAATCCCCAACCTTTGCACTCCTGCCTCTCCCGACTCTATGGGTCGGCCTATTGGACACACTAAACAATATGCTCATCCCAACAATGTAATAAGTATGAATAATCTAGTGTGCCTGTGTTTTTTCTTGTAGGCCCATAAACCCCTAATAACTCTGCCAATATGCTGCCTCCTCACTCACTAGGGCCTACCAATCACTCACTTCTCCACTCAAATAGTGCCACCTCAGCCGAAAAATTCAACTAATCTCACAAATAGCCCCAAAAGACCTCAGACCTCAACTAAAATTGGTTTTCAAATTGACAATATGACAATGATAGGCCGTATTTTTCTTTTTATAGGTTTTTGACCTATAACCGATACCGGTTATATTATGCCCTAAAGAACCGGTATCGGTCATCTAACCGATATCGGTCATAGACAATCGATATCAGTTTTATCCCACCTCTTCCCCAATTTCTGCCCTTATTTACTAATCGCCCTTTCTCACAACATCGCCTATATCCCTTCCACCTTTCATTGGCCCGAAAGGCCGCAACCCTTTGGCCTTAAGGCTTCATTTGGCCCGACCCAAGGCCGCAACCAACCAATTTGGCCCAACCCAAGGCCGTAACCAACCAATTTGGCCCGACCCAAGGCCGCAACCAACCATTTGGCCCGACCCAAGGCCGCAAGGCCCGACCCAAGGCCGCAACCAACCATTTGGCCCGACCCAAGGCCCCAACGCAACCAACCATTTGGCCCGACCCAAGGCCGCAACCAACCATTTGGCCCGACAAGGCCGCAACCAACCATTTGGCCTGACCCAAGGCCACCACCAACCAATTTGGCCCAACCCAAGGCCGCAACCAACCATTTGGCCCAACCCAAGGCCGCACCCAACCATTTGGCCCGACCTAAGGCCGCACCAATTAAATACCTCGCCCAACATCAACAAATTACAATTTTATCCACCCATCATGTAGCTTTTTGTTCAATCGAGCTCACCTGTTCGTGTTTTAGCATGATTAGGGTCCTTGACTTGATCAGTCGACCAACTTTGCCTAGACCAAGACCGTGACGTTTATCTCAACCAAACCAACCATTTGGTACTGCCGAACATGCCTAAACGTTCCTGTACCTTACCCATTATATCCCCTGGAGCTACTTCCTATGCCTTGGATACCAGGATTATATCACCCTTGTTTGGATAAACTATCGACCTTTGCCTATGAATTGCTTGTTTGCTCTTCAAAATCATGTACCCTGGTCGCACTACTGCATGTCAACGTGCATCTGCTTCCTTGGACCTACCCCACCATCTTACCATTATCTAAACACCATTTACCCTTTATCAACCCTATCCCTGATTTCACGCTACCTCAATCTGTGATAGATTTGAGGGGGATTACCTATACCCTTAACAGGGGTAACCACTTCTTATTATTGTCCGTGCAGCTTTAACAAGACAAGCTACACGACAACAAGGGGCTAATGTAGACACCAAATTTGTGTCTTACGACCCCCTGTGCCCCGCATCTCATTTCGCAACCTAACCTCATCACCTAAACCTTACACAATTATTTATTAATTACCTTATAATTAATAAATCCACATCGCCATACCTGCCACCTCATTTCACCACCTCATCATGACCTAGTCTTAACCCTAAACTAACCTAATTAAGACCTATAACTTGGTCCACATCCACACCCATGACTAATTACTCCTCACCCGCACCTAAAACCAACCTCATAATGACTTGACCAAGCCCGCAACTAATCCCTCAGGAGAAAAGGAGGGAAAGCTGGCTATTTTACCAAAAATAGCCCACTTTGACCTGACCGATACCGGTTCCTACTCGACCGCCGTCGGTTGCGTAACCGCCATCGGTTCCCTGTAAATGACCACTTCCAACCAAAAACAAAGGATCGGATTTTCATTTGATCGAGAAAAGGAGAAATCATTGAAAGGATCCGGATTTTTCTTGGCCGAGCAGAGACAAGTGAAGAAACAAGAAGAAGTTTGCAGAGAAGGACATCAAGCCCAAGACTGCAACTAAATAACCAGAGCCCAGTGACACTCGTCCGAGCATCAGGAGAGGAGATAGCTCATTTTGGATTGTCAGATCATCCTAATTGAGCCCTGTCTTCATCATCACAGTCCCAGAACCTGCATTTTCCATCGGGAACTAGTAAGTAAGTCTTATACATTCTTTTAGTAACATTTCTTGAATTTCTGAATCACTGTAATTATAAGTCTATTCCTAGATCTATTACCCAGCAACACACTACACCTAACTTACATTCCTCCACCCTTACATTTTCCCCAAGAACAGTCCCCATCACTCTCTGAGTCTTCCCGTCATCTCACTATTCCCCTCGGCCATCCACCAGTCTTAATAACCCCACAATCACCATACAACCAACCTCTATCCAAAAGCACCTAGATTATTGACCCTACCGAGGTCGATTATCCCCTACCGGCAGCGGTTCTCTAACCGTGGTCGGTTATCCAGTGACCGGCATCGGTCACTGTGACTTATACCCAAAACCTTCCTCTCAACTATTGGTCTCCTAATAACCTCAGATCCAGTTTGGTTTATCTCTATAACTCTAAATGAACGTATCAACGACCATTGACCAAACAAACAACATGACGTTTTATTTTTGATAGTTTAGTCTCTATTGCTTTGTAACGAGGTACCTAAATCGTGATTTCACAATAGCTTCTTTGTTATCATTTGTGTTAATTCATATTAAAAGGGGAACTGACCACCTTCGAAAGGAAGTTTTATATTTCCTGGGCCCAAGGTAGTTCCCTCATTTATTGTCTAATTAAAATCTGGTGGTCTTGTATTCTTACTTGCAGGTAGTCCTTCCCAGACAAAAAGGAGTTCTTCGCAGTCGATCTGATCTTTCTCTACGGTACGCGCACACCATCTCAACATTCAACAGGTATTCCTCCTAGCCCTAACCCTTATCTATTTCTCAAAGGAATGAAAGGATAGAAGCAAGTCTATTCCACTTAATAGTTTCGTGTGGATTTCTTGTAAGAATTATAATCTTGGGTGGCATTGATGTAGTTGTTGATGGCAGCATACTTTGTGCGATGAGCCCACTAGTTTCACTAGGAGAACGCATACGATATTGTTGAATTAGAAGAAAGAATAAAATTATCCTAGGAGAATAAAATAAAGCAAATAAAGCCATGCAGGGGCTTAACTATTGGGTTAGAAGAATGGATTTAAAAACAACCTGCGTAACACAAAGACTAAAGATTGCTTTCGGAGTATACAACATGGTTAGGGTTATTTTTGAGGAAGCCTTTCTTTAGAAGTGCATTTACCGTGTCAAAATAAATCCCTTCCGTATAGGCTCTCATATAACTTTGACTTCTTATGGCCAAATTTTCTGCTAAATTCATCAAAGTTTTCTCCTATGCTAAATATGTTAAATAATTTAAGGGGCATAATTTTATTCTGTATAGCTTTGCGATTCAGAATATCCAAGGACTAATTAATTTATCTCTCTAGTTATTTTAATTCATTGTTTTTGAAATTGTAAGGTTAGTGCAGTTCAGGTTTGAAAAGAAAAGAAGAGTGAGTAAAGTAAAGAATATTCAGGCAGATATTTGATTTGTTTTGTTAAGTCAATGATTTGTGTAGGTTGAAAAGTTATTTTTGCAGCGGATAAGTAAGCTTATAATTCTTTCGTTAATTATGTTGAAAGGCGTATCTTTGTTTTGTTTGTAGAGGGTATTACAAGTGCACTAGCATGACAAGTTATTCTACTATGAAGCATGTGAGCGCTCTCTACAAGATCATTATATGCTAATCGTGACATATGAAGGAGAACATAATCATTCATGATTTCTTTCAGAAAGTTCAAATATGGTAGTTCATCCATAACTTTTTATGGAGTACTATGCAATCTTGTTTACACAGGTTACCTATCCAAGAAATGGTCTGAAGGTAAATTTGTAAGGTCGATATGCTTCCTTTGTTTTGTGGGCAGTAAAAGGTTCATTCTTTAGTGTGCACTTCTTTGAAGGAGCTTGTAAAAGAAAATTGTGTTCGGTGGTCACAATTTATTATGGAGGTATTTTTCCATCTTTTGTTGGGAATTTCAATGAGGATAAAGCCCATGAAATTATAAATAATGTTCAAGGGACAATTGATTTTATTCATACCCAGCAACAACAAATCAACCAACATAAAGTGTGGATGCACGGGGTCCTGTTGTCAAAGTTGCAGATTATCAATGAACCCACTACCACAACGATAAGTTATCGATCCATGAGAGAAGAAGAAAAAGGACATAAGGATTTTTGATCTCGGTGGAGGCACCTTTGACGTTTCAGTTGTTAGGGTTTAGAGACCTAAATTTGAGGTGAAAGCAGTTGGAGGGGACACCCATTTTGGAGGTGAAGATTTTAATGTTGTAAAATAGTAAGGAGTAATTGACAAGTACCTTTGGCCTCTTGTCTTTGTTTCTTGTTTTATATTTGTTCTTACACACCCTACAACCCAGTCAATATTTTACTTATTTATCATTTATGGCTCTAGACACCAGTGTCCAACCAGTATAGGAGGGCCCATGCAGATTTTATAGCACCTCCACTACTACTATACTCAACACTTCTTCTACCCAAAGCGGCATTGTTGTTCAAGGTGTATCAAATGTATTCATGTATGAATTTATAACAAGTTTGAAATGTATAAACAACCTTAAAATTTCATGCACCATCTTTCTTAGCGGGCTATTGAGTTTCTTGCTGGACAAACAAGAGATGGTGCTCATCCACACCACCTTTTCTCACTACGACCTCGCCAAGACATATTTCGTGGATATGGAGAAGGGGAGACTACACTCTGGGAATGAACTCAGGAACTTGTGCATTAAACTTGTTGAACGTCGTGTTCTTTTCAAGAGCAACTGACACCGATGACGCCTTTGTTGGGTTAAGATTTACTTTTTTGAAGCTTTTCAACAAAGCATCATCTTCCTCATTTAGGGTTTTATAAGAAAATTTCTCCATGGATTTCCTCGAGGGCAACAATTACATCACCTTATTGCGTTGTAAATGCATTGATGGTTTACATGGATGCTTTGAGTTTCCCATTGGACCCCATGCCCATAAATCTCATTCTTTTCCAAATGATAGAAGGGGTGATGAACCCTCAAAATAAAGATTAATTTAGGGAAAGAGAATAAAGAGTGAGCAACAAAGAAACTTACCTAAGCAGTGTCGCATCCAAGGCCTATTTAATGGCGAGCTCCAGGCATTTAATTTCTGAACATCCCAAATCCACCCTGGAGATGAGCATGCACATATGGTAGAAGAGAAATGAAGAAGAAGATGTTCGAGGTGGAGTAGCGAGGTAGATAAAAAAGAGGTCAAGAAAAAGGAGAAAAACCAACAAACAGATGCAAAGACGAAAAATAACCAATTGAGGAAAAATCTAAAATATTTATATAACTTAGAAATCGTAAAATTTCATTATGCTGAGAGGCATTTGCACATGCGAAATGCTCCACCACTTTTGACAACTACCAAGGCATGGATGCGAGAGATGATTTGGTCAACGAAGCACGAACTCACATATGCCCTTCACATGGTTGCCAATGGTTCGAGAGTTAAATATTTTCCAAAATAAGAAATAAATTATTTTTTTACATGTACCTGCTAAAGAATATTTTTCCTAATTTCATTGGTTGGCGGTTTTGGAACAGACAAGTGGTTTGACAGTTAATTCTTTTCCGAAATAAGAAATAAATCATTTTTTCACATGTACCTGCTACAAAATATTTTTCTTGATTTCATCAATTAGGGGTTTTCTACGTGGACCTCCCCAATATTTCACTTTCGGCATTAACATCACACACCTCTCGTGTGATTGCTAGTTGATAAAATATTTCTCAAAGTGTTTTTTTATAGCATATTATTATTTAAATACAATAATAATATATATTTCAAACTGTTTATTTAAAATATGTTATAGTTTAGTATCATATTTCAAGCATGTGTATTAGTTTTCAAATTTTCAATAAATATTTATTAAAGAAACTAAATTCATTTATCTAATAAATAACTATTTAAAGTGTTAATGAAGATGTAATATATTAATTTCTAAAAATAATATAATTAAAATTTTAATGCGTTATTTAATAAATTATTATTTTAATGCATATTTTAAATTATTGTATACTAAATTTTATTTTATGATTTTATTAGTTTTATAAAAAAATAAAAAATTACCATGATAACAAATTGAAGGTTTTACATTTTGTTAAAATTCTAACAATTTTAATTGAATTTTTTTAAAATAATAACATAAATTTATAAATTATAGTTTATAGTATTTATAATTATATGCGAAAAAATAAAAAATTGCAAATAGTTACACTCTTTAAAATGTCGACATATATACAACTTTGTTAAATTAATGTGGAATATGTGACAATGTAAAAATTGTAGATCAACAACATTATTTAAATTATAAAATTCCTATAATTTTTCCAATTGTAGACATGTAACAATATTATAGTGTAACAAATACCACAATTACAAATTTGTGGAATTTTCACAATATTTGTCATTGTGGAATTTTAACAATTTTTTGTCACATTTGAAACATTCACAATTAAATTGTGGGTGGAGTCCACAAAATTGGATTCACAATTTTGAATAAACTATCCACACAAAAATTGTGGAAAATTTGTGGATAAATTACCCATTTTCTTGTAGTGCTCTCACATTGTCATTTCTATAATTAATTGCGAAAAGATATCCTCCTAGAAAAGGGAGTAGGAGAATTTTAATTGTCATTTAATGTGTCAAGTGTGGGAGAAAAATGTCTTTAGTGATTTCAAGTCCCTTCTTTCGAGATTTGCAAGGATGGTGGAAGGTGATGTAGTGGTTTAATGATGAATGTAATCACAAATTTATAACTATTAAGGGGATGTTAATGTTCTTGTAATCTAGGTTTATTCCTCTATTGGAATATGGGTTTATAATTATTAAGGGGATGTTAATGTTCTTATAATACTTGGTGTATTAGTATTACAGTTGTGTGCTCGGGACTTTGTAGCATTGAACATAGACTTTTTCTTCGTAATAGCCTAGTTGTTAATAAGAATATGCCAAAAGATTTGGTTCACACTGAGCCTTAGGTGTTAGATTGAATGGGATTGTCCCCTTTCTTAAAGATTTTTGAGGGGTACCACGATCATCTCATTAAATTTGATCGGCATGGTAGCTAACCAAGAAATAGACGGGGGCAATGTGGTGTTGTAGGGAGTAAAGATTGAATTATCAATCAACACAATGGATTATGTTATGGGCATGCCCACTAAGGGACATGAAGTCTACAAACCCAAAAAGGATTCAACAGGTGAAAAGAAGCTATTTTTACAAGGTGAGGAAAAAATCACCCCTCATTTTATAGGATTTCTTAGGAATTCCTTACCTCCCTCATTCAATGAAGTGGCCCTTAAGTTTCCTCCATCTGATAAGGGAATATAAAACCACTATTAACTTAAAAATGTGTGTAGGATAATTGATCTCATTATCCTTAAGATTTCTAGATTCAAATATGATATGTGGTCTATCCTAAATTAATACCCCTCCTAAACCAACTAAGGAGGCATGCATATACACAATGAACTCCTTATGAAAATAAGGCACTTAAATAATGTGAGGTGTAGTGAGATGTTCTTTTTGCATCCTAAAGGCCTACTCACATGTGTCAATCCACTCAAACTTCTTCCCCTTGTGCTGCAAAGAGGTAATGTAGTGTGAAATGTGGGAGAAGTCCTATAAAAACCTCTTGTAGTATCCTTCCATACCCATAAATATGTGAACCTATGTAACATTAGTGGGTGTTGGCCACATGAGAATGTATCTAATATTGGAAGGCTCAAATGTAATCTCCTCCCTTAAAATAATGTGCCCTAAATATTGAACCTATGTCTCGAAAAAGGAACATTTCTCTAAATTACCATATATCTACTGCTCACTAGAACACTGTAAAACCTGATGAAGATGATCCTCATGCTCCTCTTGAGTTAGTGAGTAGATAAAAATTTCATATAGAAATGCTAGTACAAAGTGATCGAAAAAGGTTCTGATTACTTCATTTATCATACTCGTAAACATTGCAGGGGAATTGGTGAGTCTGAAAGGAACCACTAGAAACTCATATTACCCATATATATTACATAAATTTATCTTGTGTATACCCACCTATGCAATCATTAACTGATGGTATCCTGATTTTAGGTCAATCTTAGAGAAGAAAGTCACTCTTCTCATATGATAAAATAGGTTGTCAATACACGGTAGAGGGTAACAGTTCTTGATCATTACCTTGTTCAACTACCTGAAGTCAATACCAAATCTCAAAGACATTTCCTTCTTATTCATGAATATCACAAGATCTCCCCAGGGTGACACACTACAAAAAATGAGGCCCTTCTCCAAAATTCCCTCAAGCTGCAATTTGATCTCACAAATCTCAAGAGTAGTCATCTTATAACGTGCATGTGATATAGATTCATCTCCAGATATGAGGTCAACGTGTAATTCTATCTCATGAGAAGGTGGTAATAGTTGAAGATCAAACTATGTATTACATCCACAAACTACTTAAGAATAGGGTAATCATATAAGGATGGTACTGAGGATCCATCCTTCCTATCAATCACCATGATAATGAACAACTGACATCCCTTTTACATTCTCTAATTAATCTGCATAGGGGATATGGTGTAGATGGATATGGGTCTCTCAATATTAGTAAAAACTCTTTCCAAATAACTATCATATCTATACTCAATCATCTTAAGATGGAAATTCAACCTATGCCAATGGTATAATAACCTATCCATACCCAAAATCACATCATAAGATCCCAAGGGAAAAATGTGAATATACATTGTAATGTAAAAAGATCCTATGTCAAGTACACACTCCTTAACTACATAGTATGTTGAAAATATAGACCCTGATGGTACTTATACATACCATCTAGGACCTTGTCTCACTGTTACCATCCTACAACAATCCACTACTAAAGGAGATATATACTAGTTTGAAGGCTTGGAATCAAACAAAAATGAAAAGGGGGTACCATAGATACTACCTTTTATCTAAATCATGGTATACTAATGCTCTTCTTGGTGGTTATCAACTTCCACATAAATCCTTTATGCATATCAACCATCACCAACCATGGCCTTTAATACAGGGGATTTCCCCACCTAAATTTCATTTGGGTTCTGCGGACACATGTTCCAATAGTGGTCTGTGTTTCCATAAATATAACATGATGGATTAGTCCTCCACTACCCTTATATACCACTAGGACACCAAGTACTCTTGGTCAATGATGTTTTTTATCATGTTGTAAATTCCTTTTATTGTGGGTGTCCTCCTATTCAATGTGCTCTCGGTAGTGCCGATGCCCTTTGTGGTGATCCGAAAATGGGTGAGATAATTTTTCACTTAATAAACATTTTCAAGGATCTGAGAAACTCAACATCAATTTTATGGCTCTTAAACTCTGAAATTGATTAATTCCTTTTAATACATGAACCTCAACCTGATTATCAATCACAACACTGAAATGTGCATTCAAATGTAAATTGCGGATTATGGATACTGAAATGATCTCAAGTCCATTTTATTGTTTGTAATGATGATTGCTTAATCAAATAATTAAAATCCATTTAATTGATTTTAAAATAATCAAAATCTTCATTCACAACTAAATTAAACATCCACAAACTGAAATCAAATCCACAACACGCGATTGATAACAAAGTTCACCCGAAGGCTACGTCTTCGGATTCTCGAAAAGAGAAATACAAGAAATGAAGTACAATAACCCTTCAATAATGTCTCAAAATACCAAAAACCTGAAAATGAGATGGTCTAAGACATTGGAAACTCTGCAATTTACCAAAAACTATTACCAAAATGATCCATGGCTCCTAAAGTGCTTCCACAGTGTGATCCCCTTGCAAATGAGACTGAAAAATTCCTACAAATAGATATTTATAAACACTACATGAAAAAAATTATAGATATGGAAAGCTTATAAAAATATGAACAAATTCCTTTTTTACTCCATGGCCTGGTTCAGACTATAAGTGCTTGGAAAAATCAGATCTCTGTCTGCTCCTCATGCCTGTTTTATGTAACTGCGATGTAAAATCACCTATACAAGAAATTACATATGACTTCATGTAACAAAATTTAAATATCTAGAAATATCTTGGAATTATTAACAACTTTTATTTTTTCACCATGGAAAAATTCAGACGAGAAGTGTCTCAAAAATTATAATCTCTACAAACTGGTCCTTCATTGTCCATACACAAACCTACAAAAAAGTGCCTTTAAATAAAAGTGATCTCATATTAAATCACTTTATAAAAAGTGGTGGGTTGGTAAGGGTAATAAATTTTTTGGCACAAGTCAAGGGTTTAAATCCCCCTTCCATAGGTTTAGGCTTCCAGTTTAGCCATTGACCCCACATATGGTGGGAAAGCGATAGGATAAGCCTTTAAATTGCTTTTGGCCAACACAATCCTCCTTATCCCATGGGATTTAGGCTTATTCACATGGAATGGATTAAATATAATATTATTATTATTTTAAAAAAAATCCAAATCCACCACAAACTTGCCAAGTGTCACGCACATAATATGCCATTTGTCCACGTCAGAGTGCGCCACATCATCAGTTTACCACAACTTTGACTATGCATATCTTTCGCATACTGACTCAGATTTGGTCCATTCAAAATTCACCAAAAATATCGTGAAAAAATCTATGCCATATGACAAGATTCCAAGATTATCAATTTTCTAGTTTGACCAGATTTGACCACCAGTTAAACAAACTTTGACTAACTTTGACCAACAAGATCTTTTGCATATGAGCTCTGTTTTTAGAGTTCTGAATATTGTCGGGAAGGTATCAAAATGATATACAACATGGTAATGGTTTAGGGAGGTTTAGGAAAACTAAAAAACTTGAAAAATCCTCGGGATCACTTCTCCCAACTGGGAATGTTTTTTGTCCACAAAATGTTGTGTATTAACCCATCAACATGCTAACTTTTCCTGCAATTACACAAACACATACAGAAACCTGAAAAATCATTATACGTTAATCGGCAAATAGTTGATTAGATAGTCACATAACCAATCAGATAATAACACTCATTAAAACTAGTGTCTAACTAAAATGTTGAAACCTTACCAACTCTGCACATAATTGTGAATTGTGAAATCCCTTGTAATGCCATCACAAATAACTGACCAGATAATAACACCCAATTAATCTAGTTTTCAACTGTCACTATGTGATAGGACCAATTACTTAAATTACAATTCCATAACATAGATCATTATACCAGACATCTAAACTATCCACAATTAGCCTAGTGTCCCCTGTCCATATGAAACTGTAACACTACAAATATTCACTATCCAGTATAGTTAGACCATTAACGCCAAAATAGCTATAGTCACAAAAATGAATCCACGTGAATCTTCCCAAAATATTGTAAATCCATCACAAATAATAAGTCAGATAATAACGCCCATCTCTAATGAAAGCTAGTGTTGAACTAACATCTATGAGCATGTCGATTACAACTGCAAATATTCAATATCTAGAATAATTAAACCATCAACGCCCAAAAATGGCTATAGTCAAAATATGAATCAATGTGAATATGGAAATATTTTATCCATACACTGAACTATAAAAGGATAGATCAAACTATAATTGTGCTTACTAAAAATGGTGAACTGCTCAATCCCAGAAATGATCACCAGGCATATCTGTACACCAGTTTGTTAGTGCAAATAATGTACACTTCAATTGTAACTACACAAAGTAGTCACAAATACATGCCATAAAAATAAGGGTCATCATTAATGTGCAATTACCCTGTATAGACATAATAGATTTTTATATTAATTACACAATAAAAAAGGAGTCACAAACTTGCACAATGACATTTAACAATAGTACTCAAAATGCATTCCAAAAATAGACATTATTCACCACATGCAAACTGAAACCGCATAACTGCTGCTAAAAATTGAAAATGGTATATTGTCATCATTTACAAAGTAAGAAGTTAAATCTGAGCATTTTAAACCTGTCTCCCAGATCCTCTTATAGGTGACTCCAATTTCCAATTTCAAAGTAATTAACAAAAACTTGTGAATACATCCTTCACCATACTACTGAAATCCAAAAATTACTCTGAAAATTTTCAAGCTTTTCAACAAATACTACATTGCAAAAATAAACCTATCCAAATCAAATGAGCCTACATTCTCCATATCAAAACTAAACGAAATCATAAGTGATTCAACAATGGATAGAGGTTGATTTAAAAATAGTGGTTCAAAACTTCCTTTACCTTAAATCCAACTTGTCTTACTATACTCTGGATGGTTTGTTGGATGAATTTTCCATCAGTTATCAACCCGATGCGTCATCCAACACACTTGTAACTGCCCATCATGCACCTATACATGTTCAACCATTGAAATTTACTAAACTAATTAAAGCAATCACTATTAAATCATATTAAAACTAGAAGAAAAATATCGAGCTAGAACCAGCTCTAGTACCAAACATGATCTAAAAATGGGTGAGGTAAATTTTCACTTAATAAACCTTTCCAATAATATGAGGAACTCAACATCAATTTTATGGATCTTAAAATATGAAATTGATTAATTCCTTTTAGTACATGCACATCATCCTGATTATCAATCACAACACTGAAATGTGCATTCAACTATAAATTGGGGATTATGGATACTGAAATAATCTCAACTCCATTTTCCTAGTTGTAATCATGATTGCTTAGTCAAATAATTAAAATGCATTTAATGTATTTTTAACTGATCAAAATATTCATTCACAATTGAATTAAAAATCCATAAACTGAAATCAAATTGACAACACAAGATTGATAATGTAGTTCACCCGAAGGGTATGTCTTCAGATTCTCAAAAAGAGAATCAGTCTATTAAATGACCAATGAAGTACAATAACCCTTTAATAATATCTAAACATACCAAAAAACTACAAATGAGTTGATCAAAGACATTGGAAACTCTGCAATTTACCAGAAACTATTCTCAAAATGATCCATGGCTCCAACAATGCTTCCACAGTGTGATCCCCATGCACATGAGACTTAAAAACACATAAAATTGGATATTTATAAAAAATAAATTAAAAAATTATATATCTTGAAATCTTATAAAAATATGAACTTCCCTTTTTACTCCATGGCCTAGTTCAGACCAGAAGTGCTAGGAAAAATCAGATCTTTGCCTGCTCCTCATGCCCATTTTGTGCAACTGTGATGTAAAATCACCTGCATAGAAAAATATATCATATTTCATGTAAAAAAATTTACATTTATGTAAATATCTCGTAATTTTGAACACCTTTTCTTTTTACACCATGGCAAAATTTGGACTAGAATTGCCTAAAAAATGGTGATCTCTGCAAACTGGTCCTTCGTTTTCCATACACAGACCTACCAAAAAGTCCCTTTAAATAAAAGTGATCTCATATTATATCACTTTTAAAAAAGTGACGGGTTGGTACGGCTATTAAAATTTTTGGTGCAGGTCAAGGGTTTGAATCCCCCTTCCATAGGTTTAGGCATCAAATTTAGCCATTTACCCCACATATGGTGGGAAAGAAATATGATAAGCCTTTAAATGACTTTTGGCCAACACAATCCTCCTTATCCCATGGGATTTAGGATTATTCACGGGGAATGAATTAAATATAATATTATTACTATTATTATTTTAAATCTAAAACCACCACAAACGTGCCAAGTGTCACGCCCAAAATTGCCATTTGTCCACGCCAGACTGTGTTACGTCATCATTTGACCACAACTTTGACTATGCATATCTCTCGCATATGGAATCAGATTTGGTCTGTTAAAAATGTGCCAGAAATCTCGTGATAAGCTCTACGCATATAACTAATTTATAGAGGTTCCAGGATCATCAATTTTCTAGTTTGACCATATTTAACCACGAGTTGATCAAACTTTGACTAACTTTGACGAGTGTTATATTTCACATATGAGCTTTGTTTTTAGAGTTCTGCATACCGTCAGAAAGGTATCAGAATGATCTTCAATGTGGTAATGGTTTATATAGGTTTAGGAAAAATCCAACACCCCAAAAATCCTATGGATCAACTATGGTGGTTGGGAGGTAGAGAATGTGGGTATAAAAACACCATGAGGAAGGGGTGGTGCACCCATCAATCTACTATCTTGTAACCATTAAAGGTGTCCTCACCTTCCCTCTATCCTGTTATGTCATCCCTATATTCTTCTCTGAATTGGTGGCCTTCTTAACTTCCTTAGCTAGTGTTTGTGGAGTGTGCATCCTGACGGCTCCTTTGATCTCTAAGTTCAAGCCTCTAATGAATTGATGAACCTTAACATGATCATCTTTTATATAGTCTACATATTGTAATAGGTCCAAGAAAATACCCTTATGATCTTCTAATTTCATGTTCTTCTACCTTAGATCATGGAACAGTTTGATACGATGTTACACGACATTTCTAGATATGTATTTGGCCCTGAATCTCTCCTTAAACATGTATCATGATATCGTATCAAATTCCACTAGAAGATTTTACTCCTTATATATCCACCACACTCCAGCTACATCTCTGAATAAGTGAACAGAAAAATGTGCCTTAGTGTTCCTCGAACATGGACATAGGTTGAAGCACCCATTTAAGATTATAAGTCAAGCCTCAACATGAAAATATGTGGTGTCATCATAGTAAGATGGTGAGTGTAACTTAAGGATATCCCTAATATGTTTTTCTTCATGTATAAGCTGGTTTATGGGTCTTATGGCTAATGTAGGTACCCATATAGGAGAGCTCCTATATCTCTCCCTTTGATGTGAGGATTCCTCTCTCTCCTCATGCATCTGTATCTACACTTGTGAGGTATGTTGTGAAGCCTCACAGTGCTCTTTTGGATGGTCACCATCTCTCTCTCAGTGCCAAAACCACCTCCTGCAACACCTTTAAAATATACAGGGTTATGGGTCCAGTGTCCTCTAATGGTGGTGTATCTACCTTTTCTCTCTTCTATGGTTCCTTGGGAACTACTTCAGGTTGTCTAAATAGTCTTCCTCGATTTCTTGCCTAAGTCCTACCACTACCTCGTCCACCCCTAACTTCCACTAAATTATAAACTACATGAGAACTCCTGGTCTCCACTCCTGTTGATCCTCTGGTCACATATCTAGTAACCATGCCTCATATGTGCCCCATGCATAGAAAAGGATAAGTTTATGAAGTCATATGATGATTTATTAACAAATTAAGTTTACTAATTTAAACAATTAAGAATTAACTGTCTTATTTGGTTTGATTTGGTTTCCCAGAGTTTGAGTGTGGAAATTCCATCTCTGATACCAAGTGTAATGCCCTAAAATGTCAACCAAAATCCTAAAATTTATTTTATTTTATTTTTCATGTTGATACGATGTTGAGTGAATCGTTTCTCAAACCATGTGGTTCATCCTAACACAAGTCCATGCTAATCTTCTTTGTATCAATCCAATTTTATCAGATGTCTCCGAAGAGACTACTCCTTACAATTATACTATTTTATAAGTATGAAATAACTTGCGACAACGGTATAATATATCAATCATGGAGTTATGCATGGTACAACACTATAACAATTTTGTGTAATAAAATAATATTTTGTGACACTATACACACTAATACAATATTATATAATACCACATTCTTATAATATAAAATAGTAAATGTTATAACCCATATTACAATAAATTATAATTCTAACTTATAATAACATCTATATATGTTAAAATTTTATAGGGATATATCACCTTCTAATAATGTTGTAACCTTATAGCACTATAATTATGACAATATTATATTTTATATAATATTAGTATTATGGGTATGTTTCATGCTTGGAAAAAAGTCAAGATCAGTATTGATCAAGCAGCCAAGAAGTAGTCCTGCATGCTTCTACTGCTCTCTATTGTTATTCTTACTGTTTCTTGGCTGTCGGCTTACTGTTTTTTTGCTGTTGTTTTGCTGTTAAGTCTTGTTTGTGTAGCTGTTTCTGGGCCACGTAGAATTTCACTGTAATACTTGGACTTGGTTACATCTGCTCTGTTTCTCACTCTTATTCCGGCTTAAAGGCCTTATTTTGTATTCAAGGGTATAGTCCCTTTCAAAAAACTATTTGCCAATATTAAAAAAAATATTAGTATTATATTTAATATAATTTTTCATTCTTATAACGTCATAATATATAATATATTTATTTTATATCATTCAATTTTATGACATTTTATTATACAATTTAATAGATATTTTATTTCCTATACCATAAAGATGACTATAATATATAGTGTAAAGTCGACAATATCATATTTACTATTCCTAATACATACATACTAAATAATCTCATATTATATTTGTATATTATATATTACCTAAACTAACCTTAAACTCCCATAAGTGATTTTATCTATGATCTAATGCTATATACTCAATATTGTAATCATAAATTCAAACCTTAGCCCTAAATGTCATCACTCACCTCATATAGTGTTTAGGTTTTTTTTCTTTGATTTATTTTATTTCTTTTGTTTTATTAGGGTATGAAGGAGGATGTGGCATGCATGGAGGGAAGGATGAGAGTGGTGAGGGGATCTGTAGGCCTGATGGAGGCATGTGGGTGAAATCTATGTTGTAGGGAGATGGGGGCAGAGAGGGGATTGTTTGTTTAGCTTGATGGGTCAACATAGTAGAGAATGGTTCAACGAGGGGAAGTGTCGCCGGGCCAGGGCAATGTGCCGAATGGGATGGTATGTTTGGTGGTCACGGTGGGGTGGGTCAACAGTGCCACCCACTCACTCTACATATATTTTTTATTAAACATTATGAGACAAAGGGTGGGGTTGGGCTGACCTAGTCCCATTAACACTATTAATATATTTAATTTTATTTATTTATATATAAATATAAATAATCTTATATAACAAATATATATCGTTATAACAGTTTTGTGGTACCGGAGGTTAATATTTCAAAAAATAAAACAGAAAAGAAATGCATAGTGATATGGTTAAAGGGTATACACAAACTAGTTTGTAGATAGTTTCAAGATGGATAACATTACAATAACAAAAAATCTACAAGTGAATTTGTTTTATCAAATTACAAGATTCATACTCAAGCAAGAAGGAAATTCATTCTATTCCCATATGCCAAGAATATAAGATATACATAATGAAATTTACAAGATCTCAAAACACAATGTTTTCCAATGTATTATGATACCATAATAACAAATAAGATTTTCATTTCAAATGAAAACATAAAGTTTAAAAGGGGTAGTGATGGGGCACTATGGATAATGTCACCTTTCGATGAATTTTTCATGGAAGGATGGTCATACTCATGTTTATCCCAACTAGTAAGAGCACACTTGCCATGAAAGTGTCCTCTTACTATCTGGAATGCACTAGTTGCTACATTTGAATATTAAGAAATTTACCTACAAAATTACCTGTAGACACTTATTTTTGGGTATAGCGCCCCTCCAACATCTTACATGCACGCTAATTCCATTCTCACATCTCTTTATCTTAAATTAAATAAAATCCTATCTATTTATTCACATTATTTGATTAATTATCAATGGGCTCCGTATGGACCCATTTGATAATTCAATTTTTGGAATCATCCTCCTTCTCTCACAAATTATTTAATTCATAATGCATATCTCCGACACCTTTTTAAAATAAAATATTTCTCTCACCTCCCATTCAAATCATGTCCACCACTTTTCCTAATAAGTCAAAATATGGGACCCACATTAATCACATCATATCCCTAACTCAGGTTACTTTACTACACCCTGGGTATCATCTAACCTGCAGTTTAGCCTCACATCTAAACTATAAATATGGGGTTTTACCCCATATTTAGGAGGGATATTTTTCAAGGACCTAGACCCGGACTGAAAAGAAGAGAAAGGATTGAAGACCTCAAGATACCTAGGCTTATAGAAGAGAAGAAAGAGCTTAACTAAATTCTGCCCATTTGAAGGAGAAATCTATCTTAATTCGTCATCATACCATCTTGATGCCTGGTTTATTTTCATAGTAGGACATGAGCTAAGTACTCTTGTTATTTCAGTTGCTTGTCATTTTTTATTACTATTCATGATCTATTATTATCTTGTCTGACATGGGGGTTGACATCCTTCAAGGGAGTTGAAATCCTCTTGGAACCGTCACTGTCCGGGAAACGCCCACATATATGATCTAATCTCATTTGTTTCCATCTTACAGATCTACTTTCTTTCTCATAGATCTATTTTCTCTGTGCTCGTTTCTAGAATCCATATCTGCATCTAAGGTCCTAAGCCCTTTATCATTCAGATTTGCTGGTGGCTTGCAGTCTCGGTGTTCATCCACATGAGAACGAGTTTTCCAGATCAACATTTGGCATGCCCGATGGGACTAGATCCTAGATCTGGTCATTTTGTTTGTTATTCTTTTATAACTCACTCGTTTGCATGGTCATAATATCCATTGATCTCAGTTTAGTACAATCCATCGTTTAAGTCACCTCAGAGGTATGTGTTCTTTATTTTTTGTTTAGCCACATGGGGAACGAGTCCGAAAACTAATATTATTGTCTTTCTTTTATTGGCAATCTTACCTATATAATAGATAAAATTTTCTTTTTAAAACGACCTTTGCTTTGACCTAATAAAATAAATATTTAGATCTTAATTTCTAATTATCTATAGATTTCGCATTTTAAGTTATACTAATCTATAGTTATTTGCTAAAAAAAATACAAAACATAACAATCTATAGTTATTTGTTTTAAAACATATTAGACAATATTGATTTATTTAAAAATAACAATTTTAAAACAAAATTATTATGACATAAATTACACTTAAAATAAATATATATATATATATATATATAACAAAACAAAAAAATCCTAGGCTACCCCATCTTACTCCCCTTCCTCCTAACTATCTCCCCACCTCTCCACTCGACTAGCTCGGCCACCTCCCTAACTGGATCCATTGAGTCACCCACTCCCTCTGGCCTAATCCCGTCCTCCACTCACCAACTTTCCCCTATGCCCCAAGCCACACGCTGCCTCCTGTCCACCAATTCTCCTCTCCCTACGCTCCTATCCTTCCACCAAGCCCCCAACTCCCTACATGCATCTCCTGAGCTCCCATCCTCTCCACCAAGCCCCCATCTCCCTTCCCTTCTCCAATCCTAACTCCCTCGGCTCACCCTCACTTCCATCCTCTCCGCCGACTTCTTCCACGACTCCACACCCAGGTTCCATCCCAACTCCTTCCCACTTCTCCTCTCCTTCCTCCCATCTGCCCTGCCTCAGCCACATCCTCACCTGCCCACAAGCTTTTGTCCAACTTCCTCCACATTGCCTCCCTCTCCTCTCCTTCCTCCCATCTCCCCTACCTCAGCCACGTCCTCACCTACCACCCACATCTCCCCTCTCAAATATCCTCTTCCTTACGACTCCCCATCTCCAACATCTCCCTTCTCCTGCCCACGAGCTCCCACCTCACTGTACACCCATCTCCCTTCCCTACTTCGAGCTCCTCTCCCCTCCCCATCTTCATCGTTGTCCCTTCTCTCCACTTCACCACTAACCTCCCTCTCCTCCAACTCCTTCCAAGCAGCTCCTTCCCTCCACTGACTTCACCCACTATCCATCAAACTCTTCACGTCCCTGTCATTATCCTCAACCTACCTTTCCACTCAACTACACTTAATCCTCACCCCCTTCCTTCGAACCACCTCCCTCCAACGTCTACATCAACCAACTCATTTCCTTCCCCCACTCGACCATTCTACTTGGCCATACCAATCCACTCACCTTTTTATTAACCAATCATTCCAGTTCTATTATACCTTGACCAACAACTTCTTTTATTTCACACTTAACCCACCGACCCATTGTTTCTACTTCTACTATAAGCCAAATCAACCATAGTTTGTTCTCATACCATAACACCATGATAATTTGATATGCCAATTATAATTTGAAAGGCCAATTGACCGTTATGGTATCCATTATCTCATTTCCTCGTCTACTTCTCAAATCAATCATAATCTACTTCTTAAATGAATCTTGTAATTTTTTTTTAATATAGTTTACTTTGTCACTTATCATTTAGAATATATTAACGCATTGCATGCTTTGACTTAATAATAACACTTTATATCAAATCATCGCACTATATACTTTATTTTAAGTAATATACACCAAAATTTTGCATCACACTCACAAATAATATTAGGATGATATAATTTGTTTGATTTTTACAAACCATTTATTTAGAATGTGTGTCCTTATTTAATTAACACCTTATTTAGTTTTTATCGATTCGTTAATTAATTTATTTTATCGCCTTGAGATTTGGCTTTTGAGAATTCCGTTGTGATATCAATTAAGTTTGGTTATCTCAAATTTCTTAGGTCCTGTACATAATTCATCTCAAATACACATTTAGGATTTTTTTTGAAATATAATTTTTTATTAATTCGACCATATTAGCTAATTACATTTATTTTCTCTTTGCAGGTGACACTGACAACCTAGCAACCACAGAGTAACACCATCCAAGATCAATTGTTAAAACATTAACATGCCCCAAGTCTCTAGTCACCGACCCCATCCAAGATTGTTCATAGTATAGTTTTAGGGTGACATACACGATCTTGCAACTATTAAAACACTCTGTCGAAGACCATTTTGCAAAACAAAAAAAATATATTCATTTTTACTGGCCTCGTCTGCGACTCTAAACGGTTCCATTTTAGGATACCCAGGTGTTCTAGGTCACCAACTGGCATTTTTCAAGACACCATCATCAAGTACAATCAAATGCCACGATAAGCGATTCTCCAGGTATTTCTCATTTTTCTCTATGTTCTCTTTTTTGCATAAACTTTCCCTTTCCTGAGTGTCTGTATACATCGAACGTCACATTTCATTTTGGTCTAAAATGAACCTTCTACATCCTACCTGATCACATAGCTTAAGTAAAAGGATTTAACTCTCTGCATTTCACTTATCACACACTTCCTGAGACTGTATAAACATTATTAACACATCAAAACATTCCTCTCACCTAGTTAACTGGTTAGGACCTAAACACCCAACAAGCAACTGTCTCAGACATATCCCAATCCATAACTGCCTGAAACCAGCCGTAGACTCCTTTAGGCACCTTCAGTACCTACTTTTCTTTTCTATTCACATCCTATAAATTAATCATGAGAGTAAAAAAAATTCTGCTTGATTTTTTTGTCAACAACATACATAAACAAATGTTTCTCTATTTCACACCTATTATTGCTCTCTCCCAAATCGAGACAAAAAAACAGTCTACTCTATCCAATGATCTCACTTCATTTGATGATATCACCCAACAAGATTCTAAACTAAAAACCATGCCTTTAGTCACCCAATCTCCAGTCTCCATGGTCTCACCTCATGAGAACCATGTCATACAAAATTCTCCATTCCTTGACACCAACCCCCTATCCCCCGTCAAGCCAATCTTCCTAAATCGATCGCACCACCATCTCCTGCTCCTCTAGATACACTCAAATCTCATCCTTACCCCTTGTATGACTTCTTACTCCAAAAATCCCCTACAATCTCCTCAATTGGTGGATCACTTTCCACCCACATCCCTTTTTGTCAATTCTATTTCATCTGCCACTAGTATGCCCATCAAAAAATCTTAGCCTTTTAATACCTACATTCTTACCCATCCTATGCTCCAACAGTCTCAACCCTTTAACACTCATATCCCTACTTATCATCTACCACAACAACCTACCCATCTTCAACAAACACACCATATTCCTATTATTCAAAGTCAACCTATGCAACAATCTCAACCCATGACACATGTTCATCCTTACCAAACACCTCCCAAAACACCTACATATCCACATATTAATCAAATGTCTTATCGAACCATTCTACAAACATCCTATCCACAAACTTATCAACCACCTTATCAGATACTTCCTCAACTACCCACACACCCACAAATTTATCATTCTCCTAATCAAACTACTTTTCAAACCACACAGCCAATCCAATCTCAACCTTACAACACCTCTAGTGATTCAATTCACACCTTAATGAATCGGTTAGCCAGTTTAGAAACCCTTACTGTACTACCCAAGAACAACTTATCCTATGAAAAAGTCTGTAACAAACTGATTCATCCATCAGTTCCAATTAAACCCTATCCTCCTTGTTGGAAACTTCCTGCATTTAATAAGTTCAATAATAAAGAGGATTCCCAACAACATCTCCTCACATTTAAACACACATTTTGTCTTATTGCGCATGATCACGATTTAATTCTTCGCACTTTCCCTATGTCTTTGTCTGGTCCCGCATTATATTGGTACCACAGTATCCCACGACATTCCATATTCTCCTTCACTCGACTTGCACAGTTGTTCTTAGAACACTTTTCTATCAATATCACATGTAAAACCACTATCACTGATCTTTATACCATTTGATAGTATGAAAACGAGCCCATCACCAACTTCATCGCACGATGGCATGATGTTATAAACCAGCTATCCTTCACTATCCCACAAATTGAACTCATCGAATTATTCTCATGTTCGTGTGCCAAACATATATGATCCACTTTGCAAATCCAATCATTCTGAACCTTTGAGGAATCGTTCACAATGACTCGCAAGCTCAAAACATGTGCCATTGAGCAGGGTCATCTTAAATTAAGTTTAGTTAAATCAAAATTTGAATCCACAAAACCATTAACACATAATGGTGAGTTCAAGGTTGCGACCAACACTGTGGTCATTGAACCATCATCCCCATCTACATCAAGCACATGGTCTCAACAAAGATCTCCTCAATCAATAGCCAACTACACTCCTTTAGGAGAATCATATAGTTCTATATTTGATAAGTTGATGAGCATAAAATCCATCCAACTTCTTGCCATATGACCCACGGACAAGTCGTAAGCCAAGCCTATTTGGTATCACGAGGCCCATTTTTGTAAATATCATTGAGTTTAAGGTCACAACATTGAGAGATGTCGTTCCTTCAAATATCATGTCCAACAACTTGTAAATCAAGGGGATATCCAAATTGATACCTCCATTGCATAGACTAATCAACCACCAACAAATTACGTCACCCCCTTTACATCTTGACTATCAAACACTTGTATGGTTGAAACTATCAATCAAGATCCCATTTTATCACCAATTCCACATGATCCCATACTGGACATTATTCCCATCCCTTATTCAGAACCTGTCACTCCTACATCAACCTGCACTACCTATCTTGAACCTACATCTTCTCCTATCCTTATCACATCCACATAAAATTCAATTATACCATCCACTTCTTCCATTTCAAACATACCTCAATCTACCACATTAGATTCATCCTTAGAACCTATTTTGGCCCCACTCGTATCCACACCTATCCCTACATCTCTCACATCTATTTCTTCACCCATATCTGCCTCAAATACACCTATTACTACACCTACATTACCCACATTCATCCCAACTAAAATCTGTTCTACTACATACACCTTTACAGTCCTGCCTTCGACATCAACCTCTTTAACAAACATATCATTCTTATCCGCCAAAACACTTATGAGAAAACCAGTCTCTTCTACTTATACGTCTGAAAATGCTCCTGTATTTGTCGCATTACCCTTACCCATAAGGTCTATTCCATCAGTTATCACAAAACTCATACCTCCACATATTCCAAAAATGCCTACAACTTTATCTATCCCAGCAACCCCTAGACCTATCATGTCAACAAGCCCACCTATCTCTACCTTGACAACCTTACCCATGGCCACATCACCCACTCTACCCCAATACTATTTACCTAATCCTTCTATCACACCAACCAAATCCTCTCGATATGCAACCCTATCTAAGATACCCGTTGGATCACCTATTGTACCAACACATCCACCTAAATCAAATAAAGATGCTTTACCTTCTCCCTCTAAAAAATCATTTCTTTCCATTCCCAAATAGAAACAATCCTTGTCTCACACAAATATCATTAATCGAATCATACAAACACCTATCTCTTCATTAACATTTTCATCTTGTTTTAGAACCATTATCCATTAATAATCACAACACCATTATCAGATCCTCTGGTTGAAATTATTTTCATTCCTGCTAGAGGTAAATCTTCTCGGTCAAAGTCTAAGGCTCAAGGAAAATATCCCCGACAGTCCCCTGCACATTCATGGAAACATTCAGGTTTTCCCTCTTATCAACAATCCAATGACACAATATCCATGTCAGGATTAGTTTCTCCATGTACGACATCTTGCAATAATCAATCCACATCCAAACAATACCATCCTCCAACAAAATTTAATTTGTCCTCCAAAACATGAAATTTAGACATCCAATCTATATCTACTTTTTCTCTTAACTCCAAATTGAAATACCCCATCAAAACCCATGAAAGTTACCTTCCCCATGAAACTTCAATGGGGTCATACACAGATATGTTTCGACATTTAACTCAAACATCTGCCATCAAACTCCCTCCTATTAAAGCCTTCAATCTCTATCCTCGCAAGCCATCATGGTTTAATCCTAATTTCAGTTGTGCTTATCATCATACCCCAGGTCACGACATCAAACATTGTAATGTCTTTCGGTCACTCATCCACAATCTTATAGAGAAAGATGATTTCCTTATTCAAGGGAAAGTTCCTTCTCCATCTACCTTGAATCCAATCCATATCCCATCTTTTGGATCTCCCATGATCCTTTCATCCACATCATCCCTTAATATCCATCTAGCCCATGTCACTCCTCCTAAGGAATATCCTCCATTGTTCATCAATACCACTTATGTTACTCAACACACTTGTGGTCTCTAATCATTTACCCCATCCAAATCTAAAACAATCTCATCTAAACTCTTTTGACATCCTTTAACCCCTTCACATTTAACTCATTGGGGGAACAACCTTTCCTCACCCTTGAGTATCTCATATGTACAACTCATTTGTTACTAGGGGACTTATCTCTTTAACATTGTTTCGTTTATCCCATCCAAATCCAACCCAATCTCATCTACAATATTTCGAAATCCTTTAACTCTTTCCATTAAGGGACCTTTTTACCAACGTCCACTGTTGTGGCTATATTTATACCTCTTTTAGGGGTATCATCTTTTTCATCAAAGCCCTCCTTTGAGGCCATGTTTGTCTCTCTAGTGAGATACCCCCTTTTTTCTCCAAGTCCACCTTTGTGGCTATATTTGTGTCTCTTTTGGGGCACCATCTATTTCGAAGTCCACCATTGTGGCTATATTTGTGTCTCTTTTGGGACATCATTTATTTCATCAAGCCCTCCTTTGAGGTTGTACTTGTCTTTCTATATGTGTGTCTCTTTTAGGGACATCATTTATTTCATCAAACCCTCCTTTGAGGCCGTAATTGTCTTTCTATATGTGTGTCTCTTTTGGGACACCGTTTATTTTATCAAGCCCTCCTTTGAGGCCATAATTGTACTTCTATGTTTATGTCTCTCTTAAAGCATTATTTATTTTCATCTACATCCACCATTTTGGTCATATGTTCATTTCCTTCAGGACGTAGTTTTTTTTCCTACTTGGCTATCATCTCGTCTTATTGCAACTACACTGTCTTCCCGCTCATGGTGGTAAACCAAAATGGAACCTCTTAATGCATTGCACTTGCGACCAGTCTACTGTTAGCATATCTACCAATGAGAGCTTAGTTACATCTTTAGATTATTCTGCCATCTTTAGCCCCTTCCATTTATCATTGTAATAATTTGAATTATATCATCCACCTTCACTACTTTGATGTGATCCAGTAACCATTACATCCATTACCTTCTCATTCTCCTATTGTAGCCATGCGAAGAGTCCAAGGTGTCTCTCGTATATTTCGTATCCCCTCGTAAGTGGTTTACTTATCTATTCCTAGCTCTCCCCCTTGTAAAGTTAAAATTCAAGTATGTCAAAGGAAAAATCAAAATTTTAAGTTAAAAAAAAGCAGACTGATCCCTTGAAGGACGGATTTTCATTAAAATAAAAACATCAAAATCAAAGTAAAATCAAAAGAAATAGACCGATCCCTTGAAGGACAGATATCATATTATTCTTGTCATCTATATTATGTATAAATTAGACCATACCCTCGAAGGATGGCTACTCTTTTATTATGGCATCTGGAAGGTTTTCCACATTGATCAACCTTCCTTTATCAATATTTTCTGAAAGCTTCCCGCATTGATAAACTTTCTGCTATTGTTATTTTCCCTTCCTAGAGTTGGGGCATAGATTTAAGGAACACCACCTTTGGAGATCCCTCTTCCCGCATACAAGTCACATCTTTGGTACCTTTGTCATGTCAACATTAGGATTATGAGCATTTTTCATCCATATTTCCCTCACGGTCTTTCGGTATAACTAACTACCATTGGTTATGTGTTAACACTTGTTATTGGCTACAAGTGCAATGTCTTGAGTGTTAAATTTTCTTGTTTATCTTCAGTCTAGTTCGAAACATAGTTTCTTTGTACATCCTTACTACACCTATGTTCCCTTTCATCTCATCCAAATCACCTTTTATAAAAAATCAAATCAAATTTCACACTATAAATTTTATATCTATTCATCATCTCCATGAATGCATTTGCAAATACACTCTTCAATTTGTGAATTCTACTTGATCATTGTTGCAGTTTGTGAATTCTACTTGAGGATCCTTCTCAGGGCAAGTTCGTTATCCAGCAGCTCCTTATCTCTCAACATGTTCAACACCATCTTTTATCTATTGCTCCTCGCTCTCCATGTCCACTCATCACCATTTGTCTCCACATCATCCTTCTCACCTTTCTATCCCCTTGCATGACACCAAATATTTTACTTGTCTTTCCTCTTGAGTTTCTCTTTTACTCTTTCGCTTTCAGTTTGACAATCTTGCTTGACCATCCATATAGCTAGAGAACCTTAGTTAAGGTATATCTTCTTCCTTGGATCCTCCCACTGTAGAAGCTTCTCCTCCATTTCCTCTTTCAACAGATGACAATCCCCACCACGAACTTCTTTCCACTCTTCCTTTTCCACTTAATACTCTTGCATCATCACTACCGCCATGTGGGCATCCTACTTAAGGATTTCCCTTACACTCTCCATCTATGTTGCATATGTTCCTCCATCCACTCATGTCACACTCCTTTGTTTCTTTGTTATCACTTTAATATCACCTTGTTCCATTTTGGTGTACACTGCTCAGTTTTTTCATCATTCTTCTTCTTCTTTGGTTTGGTGATCCTACTTAACCATCTCCGTCGCAGGGAAATCTTACTTAGGGGTTTCTCTTAAGAATGGTTGGCCGTCTGATTCTTCCACTTCCCATCATCTCTTCCTCGTCTTCTGTCTCCCACCTCTCATCGTACTCATCCATTCCAACCAACCCTTCCATACTGGCACCCAATACAATGTTGTCTTTCTCCTTCCATATCATGACTGCTGGTTTGGTGATCTTACTTAAATCCTCCTACGGCATGGAGATCTTACTTAAGAGTCCCTCTTAAGCATGATTTTTCATCCTACACTCCCCCACTACCCCACATTCTCTCCATATACATTTTCTTGGCATTCCCCATCATCACATCCTCTCACCTCCTCTTCCATTCTCGCAAACGCCACTCCATACTAGTCCCTTTTTCATCTCCATCATTTGCCGCTGGGTAATCTTACTTAAACATGGCTTCTCCGTTCATTTCATGTCTTGTTTCTTTATTTTTATCTCATTCATTCTCATACACTGCATCCTCCCATCATCTTCATCTTCCTACACATTTTTATCTCCCCTTTCTTTACTCTTTCAATTCCATTTTCTAGAGTTTTCCCACATATCTACCCCCATACTTATCCATCATTTTCATTGATCATATCTTAACATTCTTTCATCATCATCTTCCATTTCCATGCTAAGAATTATCAGTGGACTTCTCCTAAAGATCACTCATCCCCATTACGCACAGCCTGAATCCTTTTCTTTGACCTCCTTCTTTTTATCTTCATTCCTTCCTTCCTCTGTGTCCTCTGATCATTATGGAGGACTTCTCCTAACGTCCCTTCATTGGCTTTTCCCATCCCATTCTTCATTTACTTTCTGCCTCGTCTCATCTTTTATCCTCTCCTTTCCTACTAATCATTATCGGTGGACTTCTCTTAACATCCCTTCACTGGCATTACCTCTCCTATCCCATCCTTTCTTTTTCCTTGCCATCTCTCCATCTCCCATTCTTCCTTGCGAATTTCTTGCTCTCACTTACATGCTCCACCTACCACTTATGCATTCCATATCCCATGTATGTGCTCTACCTCTAGCTTGCATGTTCTACCCACCCACACACTTCAGTACCTCTTACACATTCCATTCCCGCTACGCACCATCCACTCACCTCATCTTACCAGTCACTCTTCATGGCTTCTGTTCACCACCATGCCTCCTCCCACTCTGAAATTCTCCATCAACACCTCCTTGATTGCATCCCCCAAAATCAATTCCCAATATGCGTGGTGCATGTTCCTCACTTAACCTACCAACAAATCTACAATGAATGTATTCACCCTATAGTTCCGCACCACCCATATCCACCTTATTTCGAAATTCCACCATTTGAAAAATTAATTGTAAAATGAGTGTGACCGTCAACAGTCACTTGCGTCCTCTTCTACCTAGGTGATGCCATCTAAACCAATATGAAAATGTCACTAGGTCTTAGGAAGTCACTTGACTATTTGTTAGATCTCTGACCATAGCAATCTAACATTGTCATTTGCGTCAATGCGTCTTAGGATTATAAGATTGTTTGTTTCACAGAAATTTGTGACTGCTCTTCCTAATGGCATCATATGCGTCCAGTCTACTTCATTTGCTCTCAGTGGACACCATTGAGCCAACCTTCTATGTACTTAGGCATGGGGGTCTACGCAACATACTCTATTTGTAAATTCCTATTTTTCGATCTATGACACACTCTCATCTATAACCATCTCCTTCCCACTTTCAATAGTTAGAACTCATTGACCCCTGTTTCCAAAAGTTACGTCCCCCGTTGGCTTGACGTTACCATTGGAGTGCAACTTCGCAAATGGTGCATTTCATTGTCGACACCGGTTCTCGTGAAGTCCCTATGTACAACTGGATCTACTCCTCATTGATGTCAATCTTGTGTGACTTTGAGTCATGCAACCGTTGGTGTGCATAGACCGGTGGTTGCGTAAACCCACCTACAGTTGTCACCAGCATAATAGGTCTATGCTCTATGTATACAGTAGGATCCCCAACCCGTCATCCTTGCATCCCTCACACATGATAAAAATGTTGCAAACCTTTCTAATGCATGTGTCCAATCTAAAGAATCATTTATCTCACCCATCTTCATGATCATTTCTCCCATTAATCTCCTAGGCCCCGTCCTTCTAAGGAATCATATTGAATTTCCTCTTCCTAGTTTACTATGTTTATTATGTTGACAACCCCGGTCCAAGCTAATCTCAACCATCATCCATAATCTCTTCTTGACACTGGACATGTGTTTTAGACTTCTTCTTCCCCATATTTTTTCTAAAGCCCAAATTCACTTCAAATGTTGAGTTGGAGTTTTTAGATCCCGTTTTGCAAAGTGTATGATGTAAAAATCATTGCTACAGAACTACACAATCCCACAAGACTCATTTCCCTAGTTATAATTCTAGTTCCCATGCAGGGACATACCAGTTACATTTGTTCATAACCAATCAGTTACAACCATTTAGAGGCAATTTCAAGATTTCTGGTATCAACTGGAGACATGTGTAGACACCTCTGGATCAACTAGAATTTATCTCTCGAAAAGAAAAGGAAGTTGAGGAGACACAATTTTGATGTACCATTTCACCCTGAAACTATATGCAAGATCAATGGTCACAAGTTGGAGATGTCTTGACTTATTATGAATACAATTTACGGAGAATTAGAGAACGTTATGACCACCCAAAATGTAGAATAAATATAAGGATTTTTAAAGTGGTAGAATTCATTACATCCCCATCCCCAATAATTGTACTTGCATTGTCTGCATAATTCACATTTCTAGTCGCCATAATCACTCACCTTGAGCTCACCCAGTCCATACGGGGATGGATCAAATGCAAAGGAATAAGTTGGATAATAATTTCATCTTGTGTCACTTGTTACATTGAACTCATCTCATCCGGTTTCAAATAATGACCATACCCTTGATTTTACCATGACTTTCTGGGGAAGTCTCTAACCTAAAGATATCTCCATTACTGACCATGAAGTTTTCAACTTCCACAATCCACGTCCAACTTTGCAGGCTCCACCTAGTTAAAATGAAATTACACTTCTAGAACAATAATTGTGAGCACATCTATCAAGATTTAGTTCCACAACTCCTAGCAATCTCAGGAATAACCACATAAGGATATCCTCCCTAACTTGCAATCTAATATATTTAAATTTAGAACGTTAATTTATTCCCATCTGTGCACTGCAAATCTAACTTGTGCACTCTATGCTCTAATTTACATGCTCCACCTACCACTTATGCATTCCATATCCCATGTATGTGCTCTACCTCTAGCTTAGAATTTTAACTACCCACCCACACACTTGATTTTACCTCTTACAAATTCCATTCCCGCTGACGCACCATCAAAAAACCTCATTAGTTACCAGTTTATTCTTCATGGCTTCTGTTCACCACCATGCCTCCTAGCAAATCTGAATTTAATTAGATTCCAAAGGGGGGGCAACAATCGTATTTTATTTTGCATCCCCAAAATCAATTCCCAATTGTGCGTGGTGCATATTTAAATCACTCATAATCAAACAACAAATCTAGAATTGGAATGAACATAATCCTTGTTTCACTTAGCGACTTAGGCGACTCCGCACTTAGCACCTCAGTATCCACCTTTGGTTGTTGATTTAATTCCATTTCATTTGATCCCTCTAATTGAAAATGAGGGACCCACATGACCACCACTGGGTCCACCTCTTCTACCACGCCATGCCAATCTTTGACCCAGTATGATAAATGCAGCCTTCTCATTGACATACTTTCTAGGGAGATATTGTCACTCTCTGGTTTGTGTCAACTTAGTCTTTAGAGCTCATGTCTCGTGCCACCAGAAATCAAGATGCTCGCTTAATTCCTTCACACGACGATTTGTAGATGCCTTCCTGCATTTACTTCTCCATCTATATTGGTCTCAACCTCACGATAGGCCAACCTCTATGTACTTCATTAATCTACCACATACCCTATATATAAATTTTCCTTTTACATTGACACACGTCTCATTCTTACATAACCTCTCTTTCCCAGCTTCCATATTTAGAGGAAGAAGGATAATTGACCTCTTGTATCCATCAAGTGGTGTTGAGCTACACATCTGGTGCAACTTGCAAATATATCCAAATCCTGTGAACCTGTCGAAATGAAGTCTGTGACCACATGGATCAATTCCTCATTGATGTCACATCTTAGATGGGAATCTCTACTACTCTCTCTCTCTCTCTCTCTCTCTCTCTCTCCCCCAAAAAATTCCCAAATTTGTAAGTTGAGCATCTATGATTTCCTTAATCGTTGATTCAACCATTACTATCTATGCCATATCTATTAGTCATGTTACCATCCCATTTATCACATTCCAAAGACTCTATCTCGGCATGACCTCGAGAAGTTGCAAACCTCCTGTGCTGAAATCACGTCTTGAAAATTCAAACCCTCACAATATTCCTCTTGGAATATTTGTCCCACTAATCTCCTCAAAAGGGAAAACATGAATAAGACTCAATTAAGGGTTATGAGCATGATTCACAAATGGTTCGCCAAGAAAGTTTACCCCCGGTCCAAGCTGGTGAATCTAGTGACCCTCATCTATAATATTTCTTGACTCTGTAGTTTACCATACTAGAGCCATTTTTACACACAAATACGATATAACAAAATGTGGTACACATCCACAATGGTCTTAATGTGTCTGGATCATTGTACAAGATGAGTAATCCCACTGACTCAATATCAAATATAAGGATTGTGAAAATTCCTATATCAGTGACAAGGGATATGGGATATGGGTCATAACTAAAATCTCAAGGGTTAGAGGCAAGTTCAAGATTTATGTGTAACTGGAGCAATGTGCTAGATCATTTCCACTATGGGTTGCTAACTGGACTTTGAGGTGGTTTTTGATCTTAGTTTCTATGTACATTATGATAGTGTTTTTCATTATCCTAGTTCTAATGACATGGTACTATAATATTTTATAGAGAATTAGAGAATTCAATTCAACCATAACTTCTTCACAATTTAGGACTCATACCGATGACTGTACCTCACTGAGTGGAAATTATCACCATCATTAAACCCAAAAACTTAATTATACAACACCTTATGAGAGTTTATTTGTGGGTTGGATGAAACGAGGGACAAGAAGATATACTTTGATTGTGTACATATGCATATCATACCTTCAACACCTGTGTTACAATAGTTCTAGTTAAGACCTTGTCTATGTGTAAATACTGCTTCAAATTCATTTTACAAAACTTAGAGTTTCATAAGAAAATACTCTTCATTGTCTCCAAAAGGGTTGTTATTACCTATAACACTTCAAATCCAGTATAATACTGCTTTTTGAGTTCCTACAATAGCCACTCTTGAACATTCCATGCTCTATATTCTAAGAGAAACAAGACTAACGATTTATTGCTGCAACTTTTCTAGGTATCGAGTCAATAAAGTTGTAAAACAAATTTGTAACTGCCAAATCCTTTTGGCCTTCACCTAGACTTCACTCAAATTAAAATGACCAATACCTTATGAATAATCGGAATTTCCAGGCTACCTTGCATCAAGATTGAACAAGAAGACGATTTGCTATCGACTCCCTGCTCGATTAGTGTTCACTGTTGATGCAAAGTCATTTCCAGACTAATATGCTAGCAGAAGGTATACTTGACCAACACTATTCCATTTAAAGAATTCCTTGAAGATTACACAATCAAGATTGGACTAGGGGAGTCAACTGAGGTAACACAAGTACGCCTGGAAGACAGTGTGTAAATCCTTGGTGACAATTGGTCTGCAATTAAAACTTCCAATGGACAGATTCAAAACCTTACCTGTCCAGTCATCGTGGAAATCGCCTAGGTGAGTCATCTTGCCTTGCGAGAGTCGTAGGTCTATAAAGAAGTCAAATGACAAAAATCAGATTCTGTCATAGAAGCTGAGGTTGTCATTTGCATGCAGGAAGACATGTTGTGGGGAGTATTCAACGGCCTTATTTTGTAGAAGTTGTAACTCCCATGACAGAGTAGCATCATGACTTCCTTGAAGCCAACAATAATATGCGTTAGTGTGCATCATTGAGTTTCTTGTTGAGTGGATATGTATGTGGGTTACGTAACACCCATATAAATACATCACTATAGTGAGTTCGATCAATGATGTTCATGAGTAGCCCCAATCTTCTTACTTGGCAATCATCTTTCCATTGTTTTGAAAGTATTACATATTACCCATTGAAAACAAGACGTTCCACCAACATAATGCAACTTCGTTGTGGTGCATCGCTTTTCGACATCGGTTCTCACGAATCCCTCTTTCATGATCTGTTTCCTTCAATTTTCTTTTCTCTATCATCTCTTTTGTTTTCCATTACCTCTCTACCTTCCTCTGCGTCATCCTCCTTAACACGTTTTAAATAACTCTCTCCCTTTTTCATAATTTCATCATCTGCTCTATTCTTTTCTTGTCTTATCTTTATTTGTCCTTCTTTATTTCCACCTTTCTCTATAATCCTTCATTGTTATTTTCTTCCTCCCCTTTCACTCCTTATTTTATCCCCCTCCATCTCTGTTCCTCTATTCCATACCCCTATCGTCTTCATATTCAATATTTCTTGCTCTTCTCATAATCAACCAATCCTCCTGTCTATTCCCTTTGCTCTTTCTCAACATCCCTTGCATCTGGAATTCACATTCAATGCTGATGTTTCTCCATTTATGTTTCGCTATCTATACCTTTCATTACCATTCTTGTTCTTCTCTTTGTAACATTGACCTCTTCTCTTTTGGAAAACCCTGTCACATTTTTTATCTTTGTCAGTTCTCTCGCAGGGGCATCATCATATCCATTTCTAAGAATATATTCCCATCTTCTTTTGACATTTTTGTCTTGGAAGATACCATAACGACCATCACCTATCTAATCTTATTCTCTTCCATGAATATTTTCTCTGCTTTTGTTTTTTCGCAAAAGTATCTTTATCATACTTTTCAGAGAAGCAAGACTTCTTTTTCTTCTTCACCTTCTAATTTTCTAACACTTATGCATAATTCCTATAAAACATGATTTCTAGCATATTTATTATCATTTTAGAGCCTTTTATCTCACCTTTCTATCCTATCTGCTCATCTTGTCCACATTTATGATGTCTTATGTTGGGGCACCTTTTTATCCTTGTACTTGTCAACGCATATAACTCATTATTTTTCCTTCTCGTGCTCTGTGTTGGGGAATCATTATCTTCATCTTTGTCCCTTTTATGGACACATTATTTTTACACGATTCCACACAGACAAAGGATTGCACACATATTTTGCATTCAATTGCACATATTTTGATGTTTTCCTATGACCCATTGGTCATCTTGATTTACATCCATACTGTAGTGGTCTCCACCCACTCACTGGTCTATAGAACATTGTCATCTGTATCTATTGAGACCGCAATTTTCCTCTACTGACGTGATATTGGAATCACCACCATACATTTTATTTTTCATTGTTATTGCGATCCCTTTTTTGCCTGAGGCATCTTGCCTTTGGTCATGTCTTCATCCATCCTCGGACACATCTTTCATCTAACCCTTTTTGTTTTTGTCTCGTGGCTTGCTATCGCAAACTACTCAACAAAAAGAGGCAAATTTAGACACTTATTTTTGGGTATAGCGCCCCTCCGACATCTTACATGCACGCTAATTCCATTCTCACATCTCTTTCTATTAAATTAAATAAAATCCTATCTATTTTTTCACATTACTTGATTGATTATCAATGGGCTCCATATGGACCCATTTGAAAATTCAATTTTTGGAATCATCCTCCTTCTCTCACAAATTATTTAATTCATAATGCATATCTCCAACACCTTTTTTTTAAAATGAAATCTTTATCTTACCTCCCATTCAAATCATGTCCCCCACTTTGCCTAATAAGTCAAAATATGGGACCCACGTTAATCACATCATATCCCTAACTCAGGTTACTTTACTACACCCTGGGTATCATCTAACCTGCAGTTTAGCCTCACATCTAAACTATAAATATGGGGTTTTACCCCATATTTAGGAGGGATATTTTTCAAGGACCCAAACCCGGACCAAAAATAAGAGAAAGGATCAAAGACCTAGAGATACCTAGCTTTACAGAAGAGAAGAAAGATCTTAACTAAATTCTACCCGTTTGAAGGAGAAATCTATCTTAATTCGTCATCATACCATCTTGATGCCTAGTTTGTTTCCATAACAGGACATGAGCTAAGTACTCTTGTTATTTCATTTGTTTGTCATTTTTTATTACTATTCAAATATATTATTATCTTGTCTAACATGGGGGTTGACATCCTCCAAGGGTGTTGAAATTCTCTTGGAACTGGCATTATCTGGGAAACCCCTGCATATATGATCTAATCTCATATGTTTCCATCTTGCAAATCTACTTTCTTTCTCACAGATCTATTTTCTCTACGCCCATATCCAGAACCCATATCTGCATCTGAGGTCCTAAGCCCTCTATCATTTGGAGTTGTTGGTGGCTTGCGGTCTTAGTGTTCACCCGCGCGAGAATGAGTTTTCCAGATCAACATTACCATAAAAAATGCTAATAAAAATTGACATACACAATTTTTCACATTCCATCAAAATGATACTAATTAAAAAAATTCATTTTAACAAGGTGTTCCATTATCAAAACAAACTAGTTACCACTTTACAAAAGTTACAAGAATGTGTCACTTTTCAACTCTTCCATTACAAATGATAACAACTATATTTTTTTCAAAACTTAAATTTGATTGCATACTTTACAAATATCTAAAATACATCCCTTCAAGCTTACAAAAATGGTTCATATTACATTACTTATAATATACCAAATTGATAAAATTTTCCAACAATAAGGAGGAAGAGGCTACATTAATGGAGTTAATAGTCTTCTCATGTAGCCCACAAACACACAAGGGGAGATAAGAAATGGTCACCTTCAAATAATATACAATGGGTAATGGAAGTGCCAAAACAACCTCGAGCAACAATAATTTGGTCTTGCTCTATTAGACCTACAACAAACACAAACACACAAAAATACATCTAAACAATAAGCAAGAAACAATAGCTCAAAATCAAGCCAAATGGGAGAGGGAGAGATGTTTTTTGGTCTACTTATAACTCCAAGTCGGTAATGGGTTAGGATTTAAAACCTCCATTATACCAACCCTCCTTATTCCTACACTATAGCATATACCTCCTAAAACACCCCTTTCCTCTCCACCAAAGGCTTAAAACCCATATACCCTAAACTCCCTCAAATAATATCACAACAAAATCACATACATAACAAGAACCTAATATATTTTTCCCTCCACAAAATTCAACCAACCACACTCCCCTCCAAGACCCAACCTGAGTGTTCTCTACCCTTGACAAAACACATTACATTGAAACAATAAAATAACCAAAACAAGGGTAACAATGACCAAAAAAAACCATGAAACCAATCAAATAAAGAACACCATTTTCATGAAGAAACAATGTAATATATAAATTCAACAATGCAATAAGAATTGTGCATAAGACCCTACCTTGAGGCAATAGAAATATTCTCCACTTGCTCCAAAATCCAATCTACTCCCACACTTCCCTTAAATCACAAGAACTCCCCAAATAATTAAGATAGTGAAACTAGCCAACCCCCTTTTCAAATCAAAATACTTATTTATAGAGTTTATAAGGTGAGAGGGTGAGTTGTCTCCACATTGATACCAACTAGGTGTACACACCATTCTCCAATGAAAAATTAATTCCCTCGAATATGTAGTCAAATAAGCTTTACTCCAAAAATCAAGAGTGCACCAAAAAATCCAATTAAAAAAATAATGACCATAAAGGAAAGTCAGGAAAGAAATCTTATTTCACATCCATCACTCCGAAAATCACATCAAAATAAAAGCAATACATCCTCTAATAATCAAACATAATAAGGAAATTAAAGTGAAATTAAGATTAAAAAAAATGATCCATAAAAGGGGTCAAAATCATAAACGATACTTCAAAAATACTCTACCCATGATGGGTTTTGGGTATGAGTTCATTTAAGGTGCTACTTGGACAAAGTTAGGTGATTTATAGGCTGCCCAAAATCTCACTCAAAACCATAATAATCACGTCCATAATTATCATGGGTTTAGGGACCCATTAATTTTATTTTTACCTACCAAAAGGGTCATGACACATGTCACATCAACACATGGGAGAGGAAGAAATTACATAACCTTCAAATTATAAAAAAATGCAAGGGTGAAAATTCAAAAAGGGCCAACAACATAAGATATGCAAAATAAGTTAAACAACCACAAGAAACAAAAGGGCTTAGCCACTTCTTCTAAACCCACAACCAATATTTCTTAAGGTGGACGAGATGTTTTCACCAACACATCCTTCATTTATTGGTCCATTTCTCCCCATGTGTGTTATTTATATTTAAACATGTATGTTGCTGCACACTTCAAACACACATAAACTCTGTCCAAAACATTGCCAAATCATACATTCACATATATAATTAACCTTTAAACAAAATTTACATCAATATTAATAACAATAATCATCTCAATTACATTCAATATACAAATTATGATCAGAACTGCATTAGTATATGCATTCAACATATAAAATTTTCACAAATATATAAATGTTAGAACATAATATTCATCATTAAATAATTACATGCATGACCGATATAAGCAACAAAATACTATAAATCCCTGCATCACAAAACTCAACACAATCCATGTATACAACATATAAATATCAATACCATCCAAAATGAGTTTATCATGAAATGCCACGATAAAAGTCTCTGAATTTCAATATGTACAATATCACAATCCCTATCAAAATGTCTTATGAGATAGATAGAATGTCCAACAACAACTAATTTAGTGACATAAAAATGGTCTAAGTGAAGTGGGCATTACAAAAGACCCTTTACAATATCAAATAAGAAACAATAACATGGTATAATAAGATATAATCATACTTTATAAGAAATGGGTTCATTTGAAGCACTATTGATCCTACATTATACATAAAAATGAATTCTCAAGCCAAAAAATTGATAGTATATGTTCTTGACATGATTTTAACAACTAAACTATTAATTGACATGTTTATTATTGTAATGAAAATGTAGTTTGAAGTGACATATCTATGCCTTATAAAATATTTTCTTGGTATTTATGTAAACCAACAGAAGGATAAAACATTCATATATCAGGATGAGTATGAAAATGATGTTTGAAAAAGGTTTAGAATGTTGAATTCCAATCTGTTACCAACACTAGTCTCCACCAGAACTGAGTTGAGTATGGATTGTAAGGGATCCAATATTAATCCTACTTTATACAATATAATTGTTGAGAGTACAATATATTTGATAGACATAATGCTAGAAATCATGTATAGAGTTAGTCTTATTTAAAGGTTAATGGAGTTATGTAAATAATCACATTGGAAATCGAGGAAGATAACTTTTATATATGTAGTTGTATCGTTTGAATAGATTATATTGTATAAACTATGTGATGATTTCATGTAAACTAGATATACTAAGAATGATTTGTAGGTAGCTTTGATGATCAAAAGATCGATTCTTGATATATCTTTCACTTTGAGTTAGGTGTAATTTAATGGGAATCTATGAAGTATCCCATTGTCTCCATCTTGTCATATAAAGTAGAATATGTGGCGGCCACATCTGGAGCATGCCAAGTGGTATGGACGCCAATAGTTTTGTCAGGCTTATTATATGATCAAAATGATCCAACCTAGATAATTTTTAAAACTAATAATGGAATTATAATTTTAAATAACCTTTTCTTACACAAGAAAAGAAAACATATTGATATTGGGTATCATTTCATTAGGGAACTTGATATAAACGTCAATAATTATTCAAATATTTATAGATATGAAGATCAATATGCCTATTTTTAAATCAGTTATTATCCAAAGATACTATTGAATATTTTAGAGATTGTCTAGGTGTTATATAAAGACAAATTCAAGATTAATGGAGAGTTTCTGAAATTATCTTAATCTCTCCCACATACCCTTAATAACTTTCGAAAACTTGCAAGCAATATAAAAATTTAAATTCCAAATGGGCTGATACTTTTGTAGTTAATTTTGATAGATATCACAACATAGAAAATAATTTGTAATTAATTTGTATCCCTCCAAATCCCTAGGAAAATCTACATGAGAAATTTATTGAAACTCTCTAAAATTAACCAGAATTCTAAGACCTTTATAAATATGAGATATTTTAATTCATTTTTAAGTTAATAAAAAAATACCAAAGTTCTGTTAAAATTTCAATTGAAGGAATATTGAGTTTTTTTTTTCTCATTTCATTTGTATTTATGTTCATTTCGTGTCTAATTCAATTTAGGGAACACACCTTCAAAAGTGTTCTATATCCTCCTCTTCCATTTAGATGAATCATTACGGAATGACATGCTTAAAAATCATCACCATGGATATGGAATTTTCTTCCTAAAATCTCTTCCTTTTATCAATTTTAACCTTAGCTGGATAAATTTATTATGTAGTAATAAAATGTTCAAGACTAAATTTTCCATTTTTACCAGGAATTGTAGTTGAAATTTGAAGGGAAGAATAAAAAGTGTTAAGATGGAATCATAATTACATCATGAACAATCAATGTAGAATAAGAATATATACATAGCAAGGAAATTATTTTATCAGACTATGTTTTTAAATTTATAATATTTCAAGTTGCTAAGAAAATGGAATTTTTTGTTTCTATTAATCAAAGATTGGATATCAAGAGATACAATATAATAAGGGATAATGCAAATTATTTTCAAAATCAATTTCATATTATGTAGTATAACATCATAAGCTAATTATAAATGTAAATATTTAAATAGTAAAAAATTCTAATATGGGTGCCCTGATTTGAAATTTAATCATGTACATTCAATATACATAATATTTCTAATATTGTTTGAATGGTAAAATTTTATATATTCATATAATTGTTTTTTATTAGATAAGGTAATAAAGAAGGGATTTTGGGTCCAGAGGTCTTATGGAAAAAATACATCGTGAGAGGAACAAGGGAGAAAAAAAATAAAGTAGTGAGGAACAAAGCAATGACTTCTATTAGTATTCAAAAGATAAGAAAACCAATTATATGAAAGCAATACCTAAGGACGAGTCAAGGAAACTTGACTCAACCCAGAGATAGAACAAAAAAACTATGGCTCTCCACCAAAAGCCACTCTAGAACGACTTCGCATAACATAATATTTCTTGTGATAGACCTGCATCCATCCCTCGCCATCATTCCTGGGAAAGGAGGATCCTAACAAGTAGTTCTTATCAGGCCCAAGGATTACTTTGCGTCTCCCATTTAAAAAATCCATTGCCCCACCATAAGAAAGTTGTCTAATACCATCTATCATATGCCTAACCACCCAGGTAAGCAGTGAGAAGTAATTACCTGACTAACCGATGTGAATCATAATTCCAAATTTTGTTCCCGCCCATCCCATTGGTCTTCCCTGTCACCTTGATTGGCTCCTCTCTTCACCTACATCAATCCACCTTCTACCTCGGTTTGAGATCCCCTAATGTGTTGAGCCCGAGCCACATCGAACAGAGCATCAACGCGAGCAGGAAAGGCATCTGTAAACGATCTGCCCCCAAGTGCAATGTCAGCCGATACCCATGTGTGAGCCTTCTCCACCTCCACATGCCCTTCTAACATTGCTTGCCCCACAATCTAATGTAGCCAAATTCTAAACAAACTCAATATACTGCAAATAATATGAAATCAAAAAGAAAATAGATCTCCTTTTGTATTATTGAATCATGAATTACAATGTTTCGTAAATAAGAAAACGACTTCCAACTTGATTTGACAAGCAAAATCTAACTAACTTTGACTAAATATACTCTAGGTGGCGGAAATTACTATTTTTAGTAGTTTACTAGAACCTGATATTATTAGTAAGTTCACGTGCTTATTTGTACGGGAACATAAATTTCCATGCATCTTCTTCATGCCTAAATTAAATGATTTGATAAATTTCCAACTCATAATGTAACTAATAGACTAAAATTAACTAATTCCCTAAAATAGGAAAAAACCGAAGTACAACTTAAATCCTAATTTTTCAGCCTCAAGATGGTGGATTTCGGGCCCGACAATGTGTTGAAATGTGCTCCAATAGATAGGTTTGGTTGACAAGTGTGTTCGTCTCATCGAAACATGTGGTTAAAAAAATGGACTCAAACGTACACCCAAAGCACAAGTTATGACATTTTGAAGTTCTCGTTAATTCTGGTGCATCATTCTCTTGTGCTTGAAAAAAATGCAGATCCTGCAAGTTTTCTTCTTTGAACTACTTCCATTTATCTGCATCCAACTTTTTAATCTCCCTCTCTGTGACCCAAGTATTGTCTTCTTGTTCTATCCTTTCAAATGTACCAAATATTTGTTGTATTTCCCATGTCACGTGTCCATTGTTTTTTATCTAGAATCTGATCCACTTATTCTTTCCTCTTCACCGAAACCTGCTTCCTCCAATCTACTACTTTGTCAATAAAATACCCTTCTGCACCATCCCCTTGAAAATAATACAAGTCTGAAACATTAAACATTGGAGAAATATCAAAATTCCCTGGCAATTCTACCTCACAAGCATTATCATTTATTTTTTCATGATTTTACAGGGACTGATCTTATTGTACTTCAACTTGTTATCGGTTCCTTTTGGAAGTATACCATAACCAACTCATGAATGGTAAATACCTTACTTCGTCTGTGCACATCTGTTATTTCCTTGTACTTATCATTGCTATTATGCATCTTCTTTCGCACTTCTTCTTGTAATTGTTGTATATGTTCAAAAAATGCTTATGTATCATCACTCACTCTGCTATCAATTGGTAGTCGTATCAAATCTAACACCTAGTTTGGATAACTCCCATACACAATTGAAAATGGATACTTTCCTGTGGATTTATTTATGGAACTATTATATGCAAACTCAGCTTTTGGTAATGCTAAGTCCCATTGTTTTGGATTTTCTCCAACTATGCACCTTAACAGGTTTCCCAAACTCCTATTTACCACCTCTGTTTTCCCATTGGTTTGAGGATGATAGGCATTGCTGAATTGTAGTTGAGTTCCCAACTTCTTCTATAAATTCCTCCAGAAGTGACTTAAGAACCTTGTGTCCCTATATGAAGTAATGGTTTTTGGAACACCATGCAAACGAATAACTTCTATGAAAAACAAATCTGCTACACCTATCGCATCACATGTTTTCTTGCAGGAAATAAAATGAACCATCTTAGAAAACCTATCAATAACCACAAAAATTGATTCATCACCTCATTGTGTTTTTGGTAACCTCAAAACAAAATCCATACTCAGATCTGTCCACAACCCTTTAGGAATAGGCAACGACATATACAACCCTGTATTTTGTGCATGGCCTTTCGAGACTTGGAAAATTCAACACCTCTCCACATATCTTACCACATCTCTTTTCACCTTTGGCCAATAGTATTTCTCTGCTACCAAGGCTATCATATTATCTTTACCAAAATGCCCAACCAATCCTCTGTTATGTAACTCTTTCACTATAGTCTCTCTCATAGACCCAACTAGAATACATAGTTGGTGTCCCTTGAATAGATAGCATTCCTATAAAATTTACTCATCCTGGACATCTCCTACATTGTTTGACAATGGAAAATTAACCTTTCAACAATATTCTTGAAATCAGAATCAGAAGAATACAAACCCTTTATTGCTTCAAAACCCACCACCTCATTTTCCATAGTGGTAAACAGAGTCACACGCCTAATCAATGCATCTGCAACTTGATTATATTTTTCTAATTTATGTTTTAGAGAAAAAGTATAACCCTGTAAAAATGATACCCACTTTGCATGCCTGTCATTCAATTATTTTGTGTATTCACACACTTGAGGTCTATGTGGTTTGTAAATAACACAAAATTCCTTAGGAACTAAGTAATGCCTCCAATGCCTCAATGCTTGTACAATTGCATAAAATTCCACATCATAGGTAGAGTAGTTATTTTTTACTGCATTCATTTTCTCACTAAAGAAAGCTATTGGCTTTCCATCTTGAATTAGGACAACACCAATACCCACATGTGATGCATCACAATCAACCTCAAACACTTTATCAAAATCTGGTAGTGCCAAAATGGGTGCCTCTATCACCTTCTTCTTCGAGAACTGAAAACTATCCTCAGTTGCCTTTGTCCACAAAAACTCCCTTCATTTTGTGCAATCTGTTATAGGTGATACAATATTGCTGAAATTTTTAATAAACTTTCTATAAAATGTTGCTAGACCATGAAAGATTCTTACCTCTATTATACTCTATGGATTAGGCCATTCAATAATTTCCTTTATCTTCTCTAAGTCCATATGTACCCCATCTTTTGAAATAATAAAGCCCAAGAATACCAAAATCTCTTACATAAATGTGCACTTCTTCATATTTGCATAGAGTTTCTCTTTCCTTAAGACTTCAAATATCACCCTCAGATGCCTTAGATGTTCTTCTTTAGTTTTACTAAAGAACAATATATCATCAAAATAAACCACAACAAACTTACCATTACGCTCCCGCAACATGGTGTTCATCAGTCTCATAAAAGTACTAGGTCCATTGGATAACCTGAATGGCATCACCAACCACTCATATAACCCAGTTTTTGTCTTGAATGTTGTTTTCCACTCGTCTCTCTGATTTGAATCTGATGGTAACCACTTCGAAGATTAATCTTGGTGAAATACCTATATCCAACAACTACATCCATCATATCATCAAGGCAAGGTATTGGGAACCTAGACTTGATTGTGATTTTATTGATTGCTCTGTTATCCATGCAAATTCACCATGTTCCATCCTTCTTTGGTGTTAATAAAGTTGGGGTTACACACAGACTCATCCTCGCTCTTACGGCCCCCTTTCTCACGAGCTTTTCCACTTACCTATTAAACTCTACATGTAATGTTGTGATCATCTTATAAGCCGTTTGATTTGGGAGTGAATACCCTGGAATCAAATCAATATGGTGTTGAATATATTTTTTGGGTAGTAATCCATCTAGTAGCTCATCAAGAATAACTTTAGAAAATTCTTCTATTAATTCTGTTGTTTCTACTGGTATTTGTGCACTTGCATATTCAACCTTATTTGTGACTAGTGCATAGCAAAAACTGATGGCCTTTTCCTCCTTCAAGAATTCCTTTACAAAAATCATATTTTCAGCCTTCCCCTCTTCCTTAAGAGGTAGCAAAACTATTTTTGTGCCATCCTTCCAGAAAGTATAAGTATTCTTTCCCCTGTCATGAATAAATTTTCTATCAAATTTCCATCGTCTTCCTAGCAATATATGATATGCATCCATAGGAATAACATCACACCAAATCTCATCCTTGTAATTGTTCCCAATAGAAAAACTTATTAGACATCTCTTCTCAACAGTAACTTCATTACCCTTCTTGAACCATGCAATATGGTAAGGGTTAGGATTCTTCTCACAATGCAGACCTAATTTCTCAACCATCTCATCTGAAACGATGTTCTCACAACTACCACCACCAATAATAGCATTACATACCTTTCCTCCTGAAGTTCATCTTGTTCTGAAAATATTTGTACGCAGCCATGCATCCCCCTTGATATCATTTCTTGGAGAAATCATCATTCTTTTGATCATCATATTTTCTTGAACATCTAGTGGAATTCCTAGGTCATGTTCGTCTTCTACTTGTTCAGCTTCAACAAGATTTACTCTTAGAGCATTTGTTTGCCTCTTGTCAAGTGTATGATAATGTGGGAATTCAAAATCCCTATGCCCCTCTTCGCCAAATATGCAATAAACAAATGGTCTTCATGGAGCCTCCCATCCTCTATCGCCAACATATCCTCTACCCCTAGAAAAACCTTTGCCTCTTTGTTGAATCTGGGAATATTGTCTCGTATCTTCTTGCTTTTCCACTTAACCAGGTGATTCTATCCTAACTTGGTTAAAACCATATTTTCCTCGAAAGGAAGACGAGGCCCTCCTATTCATTCCAGATGATCTCCTAAAAATTTGACGACTTTTTTTTTCCTTGGTCTTTAAGGCTAATTGATAGGCATCCTACATGCTCTTAATCCTGTGCATACTTATCTCATCTCAAATAGAAAATTTTAATCCATTTACATACCTTATAGCCATTTTTTCTTTAGTTTCTTCATGCTCTACACGAATGGACAACTTGTAGAACTCATTTGTGTATTCTTTCATAGTTTGTAAGTTCTGTCTGAGATTCTAAAACCTCCTGTAAAGGGTTTGTGCATATTCCACAGGGAAAAATTTATCTTTCAGCTTCTTCTCCATCTTACTCCACATTCTAATTATTTCTTTTCCTTTTCTTGACCGCTCTTTCTGTAGCTGATCCCACCATAACATAGCATGACCTTTCAATTTCGTGCATGCAAATTTTACCTTCTTTTCTTCTGACATAGCCTTCTACTCAAAACATTTCCCCACGCTACTTAACCAGTCTATCAGCTCTTCTGGTTTTAGACTACCTCCATATCTGAAACATCAACTCTTATCCCATCATAATTTCATTCTAATGCTCGAAGCATCCTTTCTTCAAAATCTAAGGGTGGCGCTTGCGTTTCCTCCTCTTCACAAACTTCTTCTTCCTCTGTGTCATCTCCACCTTGATTTCCTCTTAGGGTTATCATTGCAGCAAGTAAAACAACTTACCTCTGTAGATCTTACATATTTCTATTCGTCTGGGAAATACCGCCTCCTCCTTCTCTTCCTCTTCCTGACATTTTTTTAAAGACTCGAACTAGCTCTGATACCATATAATGTAGCCAAATTCTAAATAAACTCAATATACTGCAAATAATATGAACTCCAAAAGAAAATAGATCTCATTCTTCGTTATTGAATCATGAATTACAATGTTTCCTAAATAGGAAAACAACTCCCAACTTGAGTTGCCAAGTAAAATCTACCTAACTTTGACTAAATCTACTCTAGGTGGTGGAAATTATTATTTTTAGCATTTTACTAGAACCTGTTATTCTTAGTAAGTTCGCATGCTTATTCTTATGGGAAAATAAATTTCCACACATCTTCTACATGCCTAAATTAGAGGAATTGCCAACTTTCCAACTCATAATGCAACTAATAGACTAAAATTAACTAATGCCCTAAAATAGGAAAAAATGAACTACAACTTAAATCCTAATTTTCAGCCTCAAGATGGCAAATTTTGGGGTTGAAAATGTGTCGAAACGTGCTCCAACTAGTAGGGCCAGTTGACCAGTGCGTTCGTATCATTGAAACATGCGGTTTAAAAAAAAGACTCAAACAGACACTCAGAGCACAATTTATGACCTTTTCAATTTCCTGCTAATTCTGGCACATCACAGTATTAATGGGATTCTTTGTCACATAGTCCACTAATTCATCCTCCCCCTCCAATGAATCCTCCAACACATAATCCCCCTGAAGGTAGTTAAACTCCACACACGTTTTTCGAGAAGCATAAAAATCCTCCATCTCATATCTAACCATTATGTACTTGATACAAAATATCACGTAACTTTCAATTTCAATCACCTGCTCTAATTTACCATCCGAGGAATGCATGAGGATTCATGTAGGTACTTAGAAACACATAGGTATATTAATGCAGAGCCTCTTGAAAATCAGTCTAGATCGGGATTTGGTAGTCGGATCTACAACAATCAATATACCCATCAATCTTGAAATCCCCAGAAACACATATGGTTCCCATAATTCCAAAGGGAGACTCGAGAGCCAGATCTAGATAGGAAGAGCATGAAAGCTAAAATCATGAGGCCTTCCAAGTTCCCATCAATGGAAAGTGAAAATAGAATTTCCAAAGAACCATGGCCCCCCTTGCATCACTTTTTCCATCTCCCAATCACTATGGAAGAAAAAGAGAAAGCCTTCTCCAGCCATAGCTCATACTTCTACCTTGCAGCACCATTTTCTTCTACCCCATACTCTCACAAGATTGATTTTCGGTCTCAATCTAGAAAACCTCCCTCCTATTGCAAATTGTAATCTCTCCTTGACTCTGTCAATAATGAACTTCAAGATATCTAACAGTGGCTTGGCCTCCTTCCAAGAAGGCGTGAGCTTGGAAGGCTTTAGATTTGCCTCTCCAAACAACCTCACTGCCCAAATGCTCTCCCCCTTTCAATCTTCCCTTCCATATTCTTTTCAATCTTCCCTTCCACAAAGTATATTCATATAATTGTATATAGTATTCTATTCATATAAATAATTATCATGTTAATTAATTTTTAAAAATTCTTTATATTAATAAATATGAAATTTCTAAATCTTTGAGAATTCAAAATCGCAAACCCCACACACACATAATTTAATAATCCATATAAATTAAAATTTTGATGATTTAAATAGATACTTACTACAATAATATATATATATAAATTTTAGTAAAAGACATCTAATAATTTGTGGATGATAAAAACCATAAATAATATTAAGTAAAATTTAAATCAATTACAAAGTTCATTTGAATTGAAGATTTGATATTCACGGGGCTAACATGTTGGAGAACATAAAAAATTGAGCCATCCTAATTAGACAATAGAATATACTGCAATAAAAAGGAGGAAACTCAATGTTATTTTTAATACATGTTCTTATGTAATTAGAAAATTCAAGGATACTTAAGGAAGGGGAAGAATTTATGATCTCTATGTGATATTTGACATTGTGTTTATTGATCATAATGTCATGTTTCTTGTGCTTGAAAAATAATAATAAAAAGAAATCTTGATCCTAATGGAATATTTTAAGCCATCATATAAAGTGGTGATTTATAGTAATGATGACACTATAAGTATATAAAACGATAGATACTAGGAATTTTGTTACTTAAAATACAATTTTTTAATCATAAAACAAAAATATTACACTCTCTATGTTGTATGAATTCGTATATTCTTCGTAAAAATACCTATTAAACACACACACACACACACACACACACACACACACACACACATATACATACATACACACACACACACACACATATACACATACATATACATATACATATGTATATATACATATGTATATGTACATAGGTACATATACATATGTATATATGTATGTATATATATATATGTATATATATGTATATAAATGTATATACATATATATACATATATATATATACATATACATATACATATACATATACATATATATATATATATATACATATACATATACATATACATACATACATATATATATATATATATATATATATATATATATATATATATATATATATACATATACATATACATATACATATATACATATACATATATATATACACATATACATATACACACACACACACACATATATATATATATACATATACGTTTATATATATACATATACATATACATATATACATATATATATATATATATATATATATATATATATATATATATATATATATATATATATATATATATATATGTTTTGTTTCCTAAAAAAAAGTGTGTGACAAGATTATAAAAAATGAAATGTCCTACAAAGCATAAGTTAAAAACATTATATCAAAAATAAATAAGTATTCCTTAAAATAATGAAAGTTTATAATAAGATTTTGAATTTTTATCCAGTAACATATATTATCTAAAAAAACATTCATAAATCTTTAAAATTTAAGATGAATTTATATTCTTTATATTTTTGATGAAGAAAGATCATAAATATGCAAACAATGGATTACTAAATACATCTTCTTTTTTATCTATAGGTGTAGAGTTAATCCCCCACCTCTATCAACATTGTTCAAATATGAACCAAAATAATATGACCATTGATCAAAGCATATTTTCTTCTAGTGTTGTAGTTTGAATTATTCTGTGTGTGTGTGTGTGTGTGTGTGTGTGTGTGTGTGTGTGTGTGTGTGTGTGTGTGTGTGTGTGTGTGTGTGTGTGTGTGTGTGTGTGTGTGTGTGTGTGTGTGTGTGTGTGTGTGAAATGTAAAAATAGGTATATATTATGTGAATTGTTGAAGAAATTTCTTCATAGTAATATCAAAATAACTCAAATTTATTTTATATTACTCTTTTTGTGTGTGGATTATTTTGCACTACCAAACTTGTGCCTATTTTGTTTTTCACAGTGATTTATGTATTTTATTTCTAATTATGATTAAAATAACTATTTTGTGTGATTTATCATTGACCAAAGGACAAATTATATTAAAAAATTATATTTTTGTGTGAGGATCTATACAAGATAGAAGAAATGTTCCTTAGAGATTATAAAAAGACGGTGTTGTGAATAACACCTCCACATGATTTCATTAGAAAGAATGGGGGCTCTTTGAATGTGTTTGGAAAAATATTCAAGAACCAATTTTCCTTGTCATAATTAACTATGTTTATTTGATGCAAAATTTTCAAAATTACATTTTTCGGACTAAAATTCATTTAACAAAATTTTGGTTTTAAATGTGAAATTGTAGGAATTTAATTTTCAAAGGAAACATGCATTTTTGGTTTGGATGTTATACAAACTTTCAGGAGAGTGTTAATAAAACTGTCAATATTTATTCATGGTTTTTCTTACAGATTGTGATATTTATGAAGTGACGTGGTAGCTATTTGGTTGCTCGTTATGTTCCTTGAAATTTAATTATCAAAACTAACAAGTTTTGGCATTTTTGAAGCTAAGTGGAAATTATTTATTTATTCACTACCGACAAATTAACTAGAAAAGTATCTCACATATCTTAACAGTTATAATTGTTTGATGGAATTACACTACATGAAGGATTAAATATTATTGATGTAGATTTCACACCACTTCATATTTTGAACCATTACATTCACAATGAGGACTTACATTTGTGAAGTGTGAAGAAGCATCAAGTGTTCTTATTGGTTAGCCAATGAAAACTGGTAAATTTTAGGAAAAACAAGATTTAAAAGTTGTAGAGAAATGTGGGGTTTTCTTATTAGTTGTTGACTGAAAATGAATTTTAAGACCAACCTAAAGAATGAAATTGCAATATCCAAAGAAATGTGGAGATTTTTCAATGGTTAGTAATTCTCACTTGAGGATACTTGTATAGAGAGATCTATATAGTACCAATCGGCCCAGAAACTATACATATATGGAATTTTCTCATTAGCTTACCTTTCACATTTTGACACCATTGTTACAAGGAAAATAATATGCAAAGTTATATAAATTCACCATGTGGTAACAATAGGATTAAATATGAAAAGGCAAGAAAATATACTGGGATAAGTGGTGAATCACAAAAGGTGGTTAACTAAAGACACATCAAATGTAAAATACATGTGTATCTTATATTCAATTCTAAAACACATAGATGTCTTAGTATTCTTGCATGTCACAAATTACAATTTTACTTTGACCAAGAAAGATTTTAATAAGTTCAAATATTTTATAGAAGAACTTTGTATTTGAGCTAAGACAAAGCACTTGAAACTCAAAATCAAGAAATTGTTCGGGAAAACAAATCCTTCTCCTTTTACAGATTACAAATAATCATTTACTTACAATTATTTGAATGTTTTCTAAGCTAGTAATCAATGGACACTCATTTTCATACCTTCTTCTCAAATTATCTCTTAAAATATAAAATATTTGATAACTAAGTTATTGGGAAGATCATTTTATTGCCCTGAGGATTGAGGTTGAAGAAGAAAAGTTAATAGATGATCATGATGAAGATGATTCAGAAAACATGTAGTACATGGTAGCTTTACTACGCATTCAAAATTCTAGTTTACACATTCGAGAAGGCAAACCAGAGGTAATTATTTGCATTGATTTACTTTGGGGTATAGTAGGAAAAAGTATAAATTGTAGAGGTAGAATCTTAGTGTCAAAACGTGGTAACATAACTCGAAATATCAATGAAGAAAATGTAGTTAGCTATAATCACCTTCCTATATCCAATATTATTTTTGATCAAGAGACAATGGAGAAATGAGGTCAGAATAATAAATTCAAGATTGTGCTCAAGAAATGGTTAGAATACCAGGTTAATTTCAAGTGCAAACTCCATATTCATAATATTTCTATCGTATCTTGTTATCCCAATTTCACCCTCGGATAAAATTGGTCAAACACGACCCCACACAAAAGAAAACCAGAGGAGTCAAGGAGGAAGTATGGAAAGGATCAAAGTCTTCGGGCTTCACAAATGATTCAGAGCGGGCTTAAATTGGCTAAGTATGGAAGAGTCAGTGGAGGCTGCCAAGTGTCCAAACGATGCACCTCCAAAGATTGAATCCAAAATGGAGACTCAAACAAGCGTCAGGCCTCCACGTGTCCCAGGTCCGAGGAGGGGTGAAGTCAACACCAAAAAGGCAGACAGAGTGAGCCCTAAATGACTAAGTATAAAGGTTTTGGCGGAAGAAGCCACGTGTCGACACAACGCTACTTCAAAAGTAAAATTTGGAGCGGGTTTCCAAATGAGTACGGGATAGCCACGTGTCCTAGGTCCAAAAAAAGGGATAGATTCAGGGGTTGAATAGTCAAAGCAGAGGCAAGCCAGTGGAAGGAGCCAAGTGTTAGCATGACGCTACTTCAAAAGTAAAATTTGGAGTAGGTTCCCAAACGTGTGCCGGTCTTCCACGTGTCATGTGTCAAATTTATGGCCTCGCCAAGAAAAAAAGGGTGTATCCAAAAAAACAAAGGAAACAGAGCAAGCCGCGGAAGGTGCCACGTGTCTCTTCGGCGCATCTTCAAAAGGTAATTTTAGAAGTGGTCCCCAAACAAGCGTCAACTCGCCACTTGGCCATGTTGAAAAGTCAAGGCGGGAAGGTGGGTCATCAAAGGTAATTTGAAACTTTTGCCCCGAGAAGGCGTAAAGTGAAAAATGAGCTGCACCCCCGCCGATGCCCAAGGAGCCACGTGTCAATCCTAAATTGCATGTGGGCCGGTGGGCCTGGGAGAGACTTTTTGCCCAAATGGAAAATGCGGACCTACGGGCCCGAATATGGTTTTTTGACAAAACTGAATTGTGGGGCTGCGGGGAAATTTTTGCATTTTATATTTTGGGTGCCAAAAGGCACAAGTGAGTTTTAGGCCCGCGGACCCATTCTGCTAATTGGTTTTTACCATTTTTGTACAAACCTGACTCTAACATTCAAATGGAGATATCTTTCGATCCAATGCCCAAAATTCAAAAAAATTGGCACCATTGGAAAGGTCTCGACCTCATCTACGCCATGGGAGCCTGAAACTTTAATTTTGACGAGGTTAGGTGGGTGAAAATGGGAAAAAATATTTTGGGCCATTAATGCAGAATATGATTGCTTCAACTACCAGATTTGATTTGATTTGATCTGTCATTCTTCCTTCTTCAACACGTCGAATAGAGATGGAGAACCAGACTTGACAGATTGTGGGTGGATTCACGACAGGAATTGATGGTTGGTGGTTGGATTTTAAGAGCAAATTTGAGTTTCTCCTCTCTTTTTTGGTTTTCATCGTCTATATATTGTAAACACTTCTCATTTGAGGAGGGGAGAGACATTCTGGGATGAGGGGAAACTCTGTCAAAATCATTTCCCGACTCCATTTGAGTTGTAGGCCTTCTCCTATGCTTGGAGAGTGTATTTGTTCCTCTGAGCACCGCATGTAATAGTCTGTGCACCTTATAGAGCAATAAAATCTTGTTGTGTGGCATCTTTCAACCCCTGTTATCATTTTTTTGTTTCTCTGTGCCTCTCTATCTCGCATTTTCTCTCTATGTATGTATTTCACGTTTGCAGGTGTAAGATGTCGTGCTTCATGGAGTTTCGATGGCGGATTTGGATCTGGGTCTGTGTCACTTATGTCTGACCTCCCTCAATCCCCTCTTCCCTGTTTCATTCTCCCTCAATAGAGTATCTCGCCACTTCCTTTTCTGGTGTATCACCGCTTAGTGTAGGCTCTCTTTCACCCTCTCTCTCTCCCTGTCTCCTTGGAATGGTTAGATTAGGATCAGATAGTTTTTCCTGCACTGGAGTAGCTAGTGGCAGGTAGATTAGGAAGTAAGAACTGGCTTTCTTCGGAGGTCCATCTCAAGTTTTGCAAGTCCCATAGCTTGAGAGATTGTCCCATGTTGTGCAATCACACCAAATGTCCCACTCACACTCAAGACATTTAGGGTGTTGTGATTCTACACTAACAATTTTGGCACGCCCGGTGGGACAGGTCTGAATCACCGTACCACTTCATTTCACCAAGTTAATGTGTCCTTGGTGAGATTCAACCTTCTGAGGCACATGCAAAGCACATCTGACGACTCCATCTGGTCAACAACCCATTCTCTGAGTTGCAGACCTTTCCCCATCCATTTTCATTCATTTTATCCCATTCCATGAAGTTGTGCAACCATGACTTCATTCCTCCCATGGAATTCACACTTACAGTAGCAGCAATACACTCAGCCTCCAATGTATTTCCCAACTCCTCCAGATTAGCATTATAGTCAGATCCAAAACCATTATGCTTACCCATATGAGCAGTGCCAAAACCAGTTTGACCATGAAGCTTATCAAGAACAAGGGGACACATATAGTGGTGGTAGCTATATAGAATATGTTGATTTGTAGGAGAAGATTCAAGAGATGGACGCTGACATGGTTCAATCAAGAGCGACAACACAGATGAAGGAATTTAGGATTGGTTTCAGTGCACCTTATCTATGGGGAGGCCCTTTTCCAGGACATTACAACCCTCAAGAGAAGCTTGACTTCATGGTTAAAGTGTTGCCTCAACTTACATAATGGATTGAGGAGATTGAAGCTTATGCGTTGGACACAAGACAACCTTGTCAATGGGTAAGTCCACCACCTCCGAGCTTTTCTTTTCATCTTCCTCAAACTTTATCATTTCAACATGATCAAGAGTCAAGCCCCTCACCTACTGCCCCAAGTGTTGTTTTCCCTTCCCCATCTCCTGATCTTCCATCCCATCTTAGTTCTTCTACCCTTTTCCCTTCCAAGAATTCATTCCCTCCAAGTAAACAAGAAGTTCCAATTCCCTCACCACCACAAACAATTGCAAAGCTGAAACCCCATAGTTAGTAGGGAGAGTTTCACAATTTATCAAAGGGACCCCATGCATATCCAATTTCAACTATAGTACCAAACACATAAGGATAACTTGGTCTATATAAAAGAGAAAAACAATAAAGTTGTATTCATCAACACGAGAAATCAAAATGTCACCTATAAAACCATAGGGAATCTTGCTAGAAATGATGGGATAGAGCTAATGCTATGGTAGGAAGAAGAATAATAAGAAGTGAACGATTTAGATGATTAGGGTAAAAACCATAGGAATCTCAAGAAGATTTTTTCAGGTGTGGCTCTTACATTTAATGTAAGGGTTGTCATTTCTCATTATGAAGATTCTCTAAGAATACACTCTTAACTCTATTGGAAAAATTTAGTGCCAAATGCAATTAGTAAGGGAAAGACACTACCAGAAATACAAATAAAACACACACACACACACACAAAATATATTATATTAAGTCGAGAAATTTTATAATCTTGGAGTTGCTGCTTTGTTTTTCAATTGTTTATCTTCTTGTGTCCATTTTTTTTCTTTTTCTTATTAAAATTTCCTCTTTTCGAATTGCTCCTCTATATTTTTCTTCCTATGTAGTTTTCCCTCTTTCTATTTCTGTGCTATTGCAATTTTCTTCTCCTCTCTCTATATTTTCTTATGAGCTGTTGCTCTCTATATTATTCTCTTATACTGAGAGTTCTCTTCTTTTAATAAATTGTTGCATTTACATTTAAATATGCCCTCTTCAATTTTACCATTGCCGTAAATATATATAAAAATATATATTTACCCTTATATAAAATATACCCCCTTTGCTATATGAAAAACCATGCCCAAAAAATTAAGGACAAGGATATATATATATATATATATATATATATATATATATATATATATATATATATATATATATATATTGCAACTTATATATTAAAATATATATATTAGACCACCATATAAAAACCACGCCCAAATAATAAGGACGGACCCGAAATATCATTCAAAATAATGCAACCCGACACTCTCATGTCTGCGGGAAGGAAAAAGGAGTTAGGCACATGGAAAGGGGGCCACGTGGAAAGTGGTTGGCGGGGGAGGTTTAAACAATTTCAACGGCCCACAAAACATCAATAGCCAAAACAATTAATATTTGAGGGGCGAGAAGCTGATTTCAAAAGAAGCTCGGGGCTCAAGATTATACATACAATAAATTCTGAAAAACCCCATCAAGTACTACAAGTTACCAATTTTTAATTAATATTGAAAATGTTGTTATTTACCTCTCCTACTACTCTAATTTCTTCAGTTCCTACGTCTTCTTCTATTCCCATTTACTGAAGCCTCTCTACCAGCATTACCATTCTTTCTTCTACTTCTCCTAGAGATGTGGCTAGGGATGATCATGGGACATCATATCCCACTTATTTTAAAGCTACTATTTATTCATCAATTTCAACTATTGCTCTTGTTTCATGTTATATTCTATCTTCAATGTTGGCACATGTTTATATTCCACTGCCTATTTCTTATAAAACTATTTCTACCATTTCACCTACCATTATCTCATTCCCAATGAATTTTTCATTGTCTCCAAAAAAAAAACAATTTCGGCCTTTATTTTTCTTCTTCTAATATCATTGTAGTGGAAATTTCTCGTCCAATTCTATTTACTACAAGAATACAAGAATCAATCATTGTAATTCCTACAAATCTTTTTTTTGCTTATGTGGCTACTGCATATTCTTCAACTCTAAATTATTTTGACAACACTGTTAGAAGATCTTATAAATCCAAATTAAAGACATCTATGCGGCCTTCTCTCACTTTTCACACTCTTCCTCCAATTCCTCCACAATCTAGTTGTTATCTCAATCCACCATTGATTATTTCTATCACTCTCTATGTTTCTTAAAACTTTATACCTGGCATACTTATTCCACTTCTTCAAATCCATACTTACATTCCTATTTCTTCTTTTCCAACTCCTATGACTACTCATAGTTTCATGATTCGTCTTTTTCACCTTCTAAAACATGTTCAAAATTAACTTACATTGTCATGTACATGTGTGATATCCTCCTATGTCTCACCTTATATAACTATAATCACACAACCTACCCCAAGGGGAACATGGAATATACATACCAGACATAAAATAATGGCTCCCATCATGATTAAGTTGAAGATGCTAGGGTGGCCTTGAAGTATGATTCTCTTATGGGCACTTTGTAGAGAGTAATAAAAGAAAAATTTCCTAAGGAACTAATTTACTGAAATTAAATGTAAAGTAATGACAATATTGAACAGATAAAATAACTATAATGTACAAGATCTAACTAAAGAAGTACAAGAAAGAGTGATATATAAGAGATAAATATTACTCATCTTGTCACTGTAGGTATGGACTAATTATTCACTGGTCAACACAATGAAAAGGTATATTATACACCATTTTATCTCTATATCTGAAATTGGAATGTGACGGTCTCATGCATAGGAGAACCTAGTAGAGGACAAGCCCCCCTGATTGCTAATGTATTCTTTGGGTGCTGGTGTCTGCGAAAGAGCTTCGGTCCTCATTATTTTTGTGTCTCTTCTTATCACTTGTTTTTTGTTATAGGTCACGTTAGGTTCACTACGCTTCTTCTCTATTTCACCTCTACCTATAGAAAACCCTACGTACCTGCATAGTACTCAAGAGAAAATTAGATGACTAGAAATATGCATATCTTTAAGTCAGCTAAACCTTGGCGGTCATCCCAATGTGATTATCATCAAGCATTGCACTATGTTTTAGACTTGAATGTAGTTCTAGAGAGAGAGAGAGAGAGAGATTAGAATAACATCCCTTAAGCTAGGATTTCATAGTGCTAATTTCATAAAGAATCACAGGCTACAACTAATTTCTCTGAATGAAATATGTTTCTTATGGAATTTAGAATAAACCCTCGTATGGAGTTTCAAAATACACTCCTTGATGTAGTAGATAGAAAACATTATCTTCTTTTACTAGTATGTTCCTCTTGATTATACTTTCACTATAATAAGGTTAAGTAAGACATATCTATATATGATTTCTTTGATTAAGTTCCTTCATTCAGAAATGAAAGGATGACTAAGAGTGATAAACAAAGAGAAGAAAGAAGTAACATCCGAAAAATCAACAAAGGAGAGAAAGTGGAAAAAAGCACCCAAAGGGGACAATAATGCCTTAGAAATCTTGTTCGTGATGGGAGACCATATATAAGGTGCTCAAAATGGTAATCATTGAAATAGAGATGAGAAATATTTCATCTAGTATGTACAAATTCAAGTTGAAAATACGAAATCGTAAGCAATAAAGATGAAAAGGATTAGAGCAATGACAAAGAAAAATAAAAGGGTTGTTAATAAATAGTTCTCTTGATTAGGAATCACGTATATAAATAAAATATTTAGAGGATATATGTAAAGAGTAAGTGTATGAATTATTGAATACATTTGCCACTTTTTTTTTCGAGAAAAACTATTCAACAACATAAAATAGAAAATAAAAGCGTACCTTAGAGATTCAAAAGGAAATTATGTGCAATAGTGTGCTATATGAGTGTTGCAGCGTGGTGAATAGAATAGCGAAAAATGTGTACCATGGAATTTTAATGGAAGGTAAGTATAAGGATCTTAGGGTGACCTTTACATGGGTGGAGTGATATTGATGTGTGCACATACTTCCTTAAAATATTGTCATTGTTGGATTGTTCTTGAGATTTTATTCATAGTTACTTATGTGTGTTGCCTTTGTTGGATTATGATATGACCTGAAATTATGAAAGAGAAAGAGATAAAAATTTGTTCCTATTTGTAGACATGTTTCTTAGGAGCTGGTTGGGATAATATGAAGTATTTTGGTGTATTGTTTCCAAACTAGGTATTTGAGCATCTCGTCGCTAAAATTTGGATTCAGGTGTCTAGTCACCATTAATGGAATGTTTATTGGGAGAGGTTATTAGTGTTTCTCTTAAACTATTAAAACTTTCCCATGGATAAGTGCCACTACAGATGCTCAAAAACATGATTTGTAACTTTCTTTAGTCATCACATTGTTCTAACCATATTGTTGTTGTTGAGTTATGGAGCTTAATTTCTTTACAAACATCATGTTTTACAACTTGCAAGTTTACAAAGTAACCAACATCATTCCATTGAATGACTTCGGTCACCTGGGACACAATGAAATCATTTAGGGTAATCGAAATTGGTTACTTATGCATGAAATTTTTTATTTAAGGCGTGAGATTATATCGAACCTTTGATTATAAAGTTGATTTAAGGGTTGTAATTATATAGCTAAAGTTCCCTAAGTTTGTAAATGCTTATATAAGATGGAAAGCTAGGGTTAGAACATAAGAATTGGGATTATTGTAAGAAGGTATTCTTGGAGAGAGCTGAGGGAAGCTTGTAAAGGAAAAGTACTATACACTTGTGTGAGGTGTGGAAGATTACAGATCTTCATTGTATTTCCTCTGTAAAGCAAAGAATAATAGATTGGTTGTTTCTTGGTGGATGTAGCCCACACTGGGTGAACCACATTATATCTTGTGTATTGTTCTTCTAGTTTAATTTCCATCTTTATTGCTTGTATGCTTCAATTCTGATTATAGATATGTACAACAAGTGTGTGCTAACCCCAACAGTTGTTTGGTGTAGTCACAAAATTACGCACTTGCTATTATAATTATACCACCAAGCATTTTATTTTATAAATGGATCTTGTGTAATAAAATTATTCACTAATCACCCATCCCTTAGTCATGTCGTCAAGATTTTGGTCATCATCGTCATTTGTATCACGCATTCGTCAGTTGTTTACATGGTTTTAGTCGTCTCTCAGGGAGTATCAGGTGTTGTAATTTAGTCATTTGTCATTTCTAGTCTTTAATCAGGGTGCCTAGGGTAGTATTGGGGAGCCGATGGGTGCCCCAATCCTTAATTTTAAGTGCTCTGGTCCCTATAACACTTGGGTCTAATTTACTTATTTGAGGTCGGTCGTCATTTTCCCTCTTATTCTCCTAGGTACTAGTTGGCATGTTGGGTCATTATTGTCACAATTTGAACAAAATATCCCTATATAAACATAGTATACTCATTATATTATAAGAGGACTATTTACCATCAAGGGCTAGCTATCTACTATGGCAAGGGACTTCATTTGGGCATCATTCCATCACACACATTGCATAGGAAAGGTAAATTCATTATATTCCATCCACTATTTGAATTTTACATTTATCTATTGCCCCTTATCTATGTGTCATTGACTATTGGGCACCCTAGGCATAATTGCACACATAAAACACAAAAAACTACATTGGTTCTAGATTGTAGTGTACCGCTTAGTTGTAATTCTACCTTGTTGGAACATAATGATTAAGTGGGCTGGCCAACCCTTAATGTATATGGGTCCATCACTAATATATAGGTTAATATTTAATAATATGAAATATTAATATTTTTATTATTAAATATGCTAACCTAGGTATATACTTAAGGTTAAATATTTAATATCATGAAATGATTATATTTCTAATATTAAATATTATAAACTTAGGTGTATGTGTCAACCATTTTAGGTTGAAAAGGTGGGTCGGAAGACATACCCGATCACCTTATAGAAAAATGACTTTAGGTTCTCATTTGATATATTCAGGAAATATATCAAATGTGTAAAAATCAAGTGATTTGGTTTTACCCTTGGTAAATAGGGTTTTAAAGGAGGAGGTGATCTTACTGGATGTAAAATAAGTTCTCTGAAGTAAAAGGTTATTTTCAAAGTGGTTTTTACCCTATCAGGTTTTTCCACTATAAATATTGTGTCACCTGTGTTATTTATTTCTTGTAAGTATTTCTTTATTTACTTATGTTATGATGTAATGCTTATTTAAATATTTATTGTAACATTATATAATGTGTAAGTTGATTAAATCCGTATTTATTAGAATCCTCAAATTCTAACATGGTAACAGATCGAGGTAAATTAAATAAATTAAGATCAAATGTTTGTATTTTATTTATTTAATTTATACGGGTTTTTTCAACCAACCCGAAAGGGTATTTAAAAGTATCTGGTCCCCTTCTTTTTTCCCCCCATTATATGGAATTAATGTTTGTTTGGAGATTGATGTGTGCACAAGTGAAAGGGGCTTCAAATAATAAAAGTCGTAAACCATATTAAAATTATATGGGATTGTGGGAAGAGCATATTTAAACTAACTTATAAATCTAGGCATATACAATTTTAAAAGAGAAGAAACAAACCTAAGTTTGAATCATATTTTATATATGGTTAGTTTAAACCGCTTAAAATATAAATTAAGAGTAAATGTGTGTAGGGTAAAATTAAGAGTAAATGAAGGGAGGATACAAGGTTAATGAAAATTTGGATTTCAATTTATTTCATTGGTTTGGTGAAATTACTTGTTCCCTCTGTAAAATATGCAGTTAATATATACTCTCATAAATCTACTTACACCTGGTAAAATTCTTTTAACCTAGTCTGTGTCATTTAAACCCCTTTAATAAGGGTTATGTGTTTTATATATATATATATATATATATATATATATATATATATATATATATATATATATATATATACTATAGTTTATAATTTTTATTAACTATATTTTTTTTATTTACATTCTATAAACTATATACTTTAAAAAAAATTGTATATATTTTTACATTATAAATTATAATAGCTTATTATAATGTATTAAAATATAACCTCCCTAATATTATATAGAAGAAGAAATTATGGAATTTCACATTCTAGAAATACACAATAAGTTTTAGTTTCATTAAATTTGACGGTCAAATGACCGTCACAATAGACCAAAAAATAAGCCATTATGAAGGTCATTTAGACGTCAAATTTAAGCTTGCCAGATCTTTGTCTACATTAATTTCTTTAGAAATGTGAAGTTGTTATGCATTCTTAGGAGTCTCTTCTTAACTTCTATATGGTCATGAATATTTTCTATATAAATATGGGGTATAATGCAGAGCCCTTTATATTGTGGGTTATTATTTTGATCACGGGAGCTTAATTAGTATGCATTGTAATGACATAATTAGTTATGATCAAATAGTTTCTTTATATCTATAAAATTTACATCCGATTCTATTAAAAGTGTTTTTTTTATTATCGATAAATATGTATCTAACTATATGGTACATTGTATATTATAATGGGGTTTGTTTTACAAGTTTAAGAAAATAATGACGTCCAACTATTTATGTCTTGACAAAACCCAAATCCTGAATGAAACCAACAACAACATTTGGGTCAAAACATAATTTATGGTGAAGAAACTCTGGACGATTATTTCTGGATCTCAGGTTGCTCCCACTAGTCGTCAAGCAACTCTAGATAACATGAATTCATTCTTGTAATAAATGTAGGAGGTTCTTTCTATGATTTTGCGCAATGTGAACGATGAGTAGAATGTGAATGATGAGTATCTTCTACACATTGGTAATATCGAACATCCGAAAGAGGTATGGACACAACTAAAATCTATGCATGAAGGATACTTGGTATATCAAAGATATTAATGAGAGTATAATAGCTGAAGTAATTTAAAGAAATGGTCTATATATTTTTGATGATTTCTCTTCTGCATCTTGTTTTATATCTCAGAGTTTGAATAATTCAAAACTATGACATGAAATGTTAGGACATATTAATTATCGAAGCTTATATGAAATGTATAGATATAATCTAGTGAAAGGTTTACATGTGTTGTCTTTTTCTCTTGAAGTTACTTCATTAAATGCTTCTAAATGATGGTACTGATTTTGATTTAGTAAATGGTCATGATAATGTTTTGATGATATATATGTTTATGAAACTCTTATTTTCCTAGATAAGAAATTAAATTGTTCAATCTATGTTAGAAAGTTTAAATCGTATTAACCTTAGGAAAATGACCAGAATCCATCATATGTACCATGCATTAATTACCTTGTATGAAGCTGAGCCGCGAAGTATTATAGGGTCTAGGTGGATATACAAAGTAAAATATAATGTTGATGGTAGTATTAACAAACATAAAGCTAGACTTATTGCTAGAGGTTTCCATAAAAAACTTGGTATTTATTATGTTGAGACATTTTCCCCTGTAGCTAAAATGAGTACTCACTCAATTTAGGTGGGAAATACACCAAATGGATAAGAACAATGATTTTTTAATTATGATTTAAAAGAAGAACTTTACATGTTTCAACCTAAAGGATTTGAATAAACTAGTAAAGAAAACTATGTTTATAAGTTGAGAAATCCTTGTATGGTTTAAAACAAGCTCTTAGAGCTTGGTATGCGAAAATTGTTTCCTTCTTTAAACGGTTAGGTTTTGTTAATTGTTCTTCTAACAATGATTATTCACTAAGCAATAAGACTCACATATTATCATCATATGTATATATGTTGATGATTTTTTTATGATTGGTGAGAATTCTGATTTAATTCAAAAGATTAAAGAGAAATTGAAGTAGTACTTTGAAATAAATGAGTTAGATCTCTCACATCATGTTCTTTGTATGATTGTATTTCATTCTAGTGTTATTTTTCAAAAAACAATATGCAGCCATTGTATTGAATTTTTTTCTTATGATTGATTGTAAACTATTTTCTACGTCAATGGAAGTTGGAATAAATATTGATCCTAAAACTGCATATGAAAAAGGTTGATCCTATTTTATATTGTTAAGGATGTCCTTGGTTGTTAAAGGCTCCTATATGCTTGGGTTCAATAACCTTTTTATGAGAACCTATGAGAACATGTAAAAATCACAAATCATACTTAGCCAATGATCATGGGATGATCTTTGGGATTCCAAATCCTTTTGTACCAAAAGGTGAATTGAGTATGATGAAGGTGTTATAATTCCTTCAACCGATATGTTAGCCTAAAACCTTTATGGTTTAAGGATTGTAAATCATGTAGTGTACCACGGGAAGGTAATCTATTGTCATATGTTATGTTATCTCACTTAACATTAAGGGGGAGAGTTGGAACATAATGATTAAGTGGTCTGACCAACCCTTAATGTATATGGGTCCATCACTAATATATAGGTTAATATTTAATAATATGAAATATTTCTATTTCTATTATTAAATATGCTAACCTAAGTATATACTTTATATTAAATATTTAATATCATGAAATGATTATATTTCTAATATTAAATATTATAAACCTAGGTGTATGTGTCAACCATTTTAGGTTGAAAAGGTGGGTCGGGAGACATACCTGATCACCTTATATAAAAAGGAATTTAGGTTCTCATTTGATATATTCAGGAAATATATCAAAGGTGTGAAAATCAAGTGATTTGGTTTTACCCGTATTAAATAGGGTTTTAAAGGAGGAGGTGATCTTACTGGATGTAAAATAATTTTTCTTAAGTAAAATGTTATTTTCAAAGTAGTTTTTACTCTATTAGGGTTTTCCACTACAAATATTGTATCACCTGTGTTATTTATTTCTTGTAAGTATTTCTTTATTTACTTATGTTATGATGTAATATTTATTGTAACATTATATAATGTGTAAGTTGATTAAATCCATATTTATTAGAATCCTCAAATTCTAACATACCTTTATGACTGCTAAGATCATTTTGACCCCTTCATATGAATATTTATTTATAGGGGTTTGATGCTTTGTATGGGGCTTTGTAGGTGAATCTTTATTGTAGGTTTACAGTGTTACTAGCGAGGATAATCTGACACTAAGACGACAAAGATCAAGAAATTTTGAAGACCTAGAGACACTACCGAAACTAGGTCATGAGTTGTTTTGCAGACCATAGTGCCTATTTTGTAGACCAAAGCACTCCAGGTGCCCTAGTTCTCCTCCATTTGCCCCAGTCTACAAAAATCACCATCTACTACAATTTTTTGGGTTTTTCCATCATGATCTTTTCCATCCACACATCATCCTCTTCAGTCCTGACAAACAACGATGTAAATTATTTAGAGGTTAACACCTTATCCCTCTAATTTCATTTATTCTATCTCATTTAAATATCAAAATAACATATTTAACACCAGTCTTTCAGTTTCTATCATTTATATCAATTCTATACCAATTTAGATTAACTTATAATATGGATACATTATTTTATATTTTAGTTAATCATTAAATGGTGAACCCATATTTTAGAATATTTTCCCCTAGGATCCATCTCAAACCCTAATGGATAAAAATAATTCATCTTCTTCGCCCATCATGTCACATTTTAGTGTCAACCCTATATATGATGAGGTTGTTATTGCTGAACTAAAGGGTCTTTATGGTAACCCTAATCCTATGTTGGCTCATACTCAAAAAGAACTCTTAGAAGGTCAAAAATATGTTCCTACTCACTTTGAAGACTCTCCTATTGGAATTATCCTTGTTGAGGATCCTATAGTAACGCCAAAATTTTACGTACACAATAACAACAATAAAAATATCAGAATAATTTTTTTCACTTACATTGCTTGATATATGAAAACACGAGGGATTGATTAGGACAACACAAAACACATGAAACAATCACACAAACATCATCCCACATAGATAACATGAAAATGCATGATGCACATCAAGACCAATTTTCCCTAAATGACAAGGCACCACAAAATGATTTAACTGTAGTAAAAACACCTGTATAGACACCATTCATAACACACCACTTTCCTAGTTCATACGTTTATTACAATCATATTTTTTTACTGACCTTAATTATTTGACAATCACTTGTTATGGATTCCTTCATTTTTATTAAACTAATCTACGTTATTTTTATCTCACTTAATGTTTTACGTGCATTGGTTCAATCTGAATTTTCTCTTTTATCTTATCGCAATAGAACGATGTAGTGTGGTTGTTGATAGGGACATATGTGCATAAATGAAGCTAATAATGTTTATCAAAGGATTTTTATTCTATTTTGTATGTTTTTTTGCTTTTGCAATTTAACTCGGTTGAAACAAGGAAGGTTCACATGAACAAGTGAAGTTTATTAGTTCAAGAGTAAATAAAATACTCAATATTTTCATAATAGCATTTAATTACTAATTTTATTTGATTTTTTTTAATTAATTATAACTAACCATATATCTTATCTACTCCATTTAAATGATTAGTCATCAAGGTCCTACAGAGTATGATATCACACTCAACTAAGTTAGGATTCTTGGGCAATTAATTATTAGATGCGTGTTACTAGGAAACATTCAATTAGAAATTCGACACACCTTACGAAGGTCACAATTAAAGTGATTGAACACCCTTATCTCAAAAAATCATCTTGTAACTCAAGGTACATTCGATACTTCTTGTCAAGATTTCACTCTTGTTTGAGAGGGGTTAAAGGGGATTCACACTCAGTATTCTCATGTGCAGGTAACTAAAAAATAGGAACCTCTCAAATAATTTACATTCATATTAAAATGATTTCACTTAATTTGATTTAAAAAGCATTTTGAATTTTTTTTAATAACCCATTTGTTAATAAGGGTATTTGCATGCTCGTGGAACTACTGGCTATCATCTTAGAGAAATTCCTCAAGAACATGATTACATGGTTTCATAATGTACATTCATTACACAATAGGTGAAGTGGGAAACAAGAGAGAATACTCATTCGTTTAAAGGGTTACAGTTCACATTAAGGATTACACGTTATGGATTTAGTTCCTCACCACAAAATGATTTAAACACATTATATGAATGATCTAAATTTCACTTTCCTCGTAGCACACCATATTATGGTTACATTTTATCAACTAATCATACACTAAAATGTTGATAATTTTCACCACTAACTCTTAGTATTTCATCATAGAACCAAAATGACAATTGAGATTAGGTATCGAGTTCATTTATAATCCCAAATCTTAAGGGTGAATTTCAAGGGTGGTTGGTGATATTTTCCACATAACACTCTTCACTCTACACTTGTGCCTGACCAAGAGGGTTTTACACTAGGTTTAATGTTGGTTTCCCTATGGAGCAATACCTTAATAGATCTCATTCTCCTTATCACACACACAATTACCAATCCTACGAGGGAACCACATACCCTAGATAATGTTTGACCCTATTTTTCTTAACTGTCATGTTCACAACGATGTCACTAAGCATACAAGATACGATGATAAACTTGAGCTTGAGATATTATTTACTTAAGCTAGAAGGTGTTAGATCGAGTGTAAATTTTTAATTTCATCCGAAGGTTTTAGTTTTCAACATTAAAAAATATCACACATGAAGGGTAGTTATGCATGAATTATATACTAGGGTTGACTATTTTTTTTAGATTTCTTTATTACATTTTCAAGTTAAGGAACACAACACATCAACTATTTAATCATCAATTACACATTAGAACTACACTATAAGATATTAAATTCAAATTCATTTAACACACACACACACACACACACACACACACACACACACACACACACACACACACACACACACACACACACATATATATCCAACCTTCTTAGCATACGTAAATCTGAATCAAATTAACACCTATGGGTTAATGTACATTTCCCAAGGAATCCCTAAAACTAACAACTCATACACATTACAAAATTCCAATAATAAAATTTACTGTAACACACACACATATTCCATTAACATACATAAATTACAATAATCCACATTGAAATACAACCACATCGTTGTTGATTCAACAACAGGGGCGGAAGCCTGATTAAATTTTATTAATCACAATCCACTAACATTACAAAGAATGGGCTGCAATATTTATAGATATTGCATAACCAAATACAAATAGGAGACTAAGTTACACAGGTGCAACTATATTCCCAATTACATTAGCTTTCAATAACATCCGGTAAGCAATAATTAAATAAAAACAAATATACTGTTAAACCAATATAACAGCTCCCAAAATAATCAAATACAAACAAAAGGATGGTTTAACCATAAAACAATAATTAATAAATTTATTAATTATGGAATGCATAATTAAATAGGATAATAATATTTTATCCTAACATTTCCCCCCTTAATTGTGCATTGTCTAAAGATATGAGGAGAGGAACTTTCTGAACAACTCGAACTTGTCACGTGCAAGTGACTTTGTGAAAATATCTGCTCGTTGTTCAGTAGTTGGACAAAATTAAAGCTGGATGTTGTACTTCAACACATGTTCGTGTATGAAATGAACATGAACCTCAATGTGCTTTGTTCTCTCATGAAACACTGGATTGCAGAAAAGTTTGAGAACACCTTCATTGTCAACATACATGGTGGTCGGTTTGTCCTGTGGTATTCCAAGTCCTTCCAGTATGCAATGTATCCAAATCGCTTCACAGACAGGTTCTCCTATAGAACGATACTCAGCTTCTGTGGAAGAGCGAGAAACTAAGTGTTGTTTCTTACTTCCCCATGATATTGGTCCAAATCCCATAAAGAATAAAAATCGATAAGTGGATTTTCTATCATTAATGTTACCTGCATGATCTGAATCCGAATATCCAGTCAAGAAGTTTTTTCATTCTTCTTGTATTCTAGACCAAGATCCACTAATCCTTTGATATATCTCAAAATGCGCTTTGCTACTTTCCAATGACAAACTTTGGGTTCCTGCATGAACCTGGATAGATAGCTCACTGCAAATCTGATATCTGATCTAGTGTAGGTCAGGTAAATGAGACTCTCGATTAGCTGTCGATAGAGAGTGGCACTTACCTCAGGAGATGGATCTAAACGAGATAAATGCAATCTGTTCTCCATGGGTGTAGCAATTGGTGTGCAATCCATCATCCTAAACTTCTCGAGTGTAGTCTTGGTATATTTCATCTGAGAAACAAAAATATGATTCTCTTTTTGCCACACTTCCAATCCAAGACAATAGTGCATCAACCCAAGATCGGTCATGTCGAACGATCGATTAAGATCTTTCTTCGTTGCATCAATCATCCTCACTGAACTACCAGTGATGACTAGATCGTCGACATAGACAATAACAATCACCATCTCCCCCCCTTGATTTTGAGGTAGAGATTGGGATCGTATGGATTTCTAACAAATCCATGTTGTACGAGATGCTCATCAATCTTGATGTACCATGTCCGGGGTACTTGTTTGAGCCCATACAGAGATTTCCTAAGTTTGCATACCTTTACTTTTTGACCAGGTACTACATATCCCTTAGGTTGAGTCATATAGACTTCTTCTTGTAAATCTCCATTCAGGAAGGAACTTTTTATGTCCATCTGATAGACTTTCCAACCAAACTGTGTAACTAGAGAAAAGATCATCCTGATCGTCTTGATCTTAGCTATGGGAGAAAATGTCTCCTCGTAGTCAATGCCTTCTTTTTGTGCGTACCCCTTTGCTACAAGTCTCACTTTATACTTATCCACTGCCCCATATGCTTTGTGCTTTGTTTTAAATATCCATCTGCATCCAATGGGTTTCTTCCCTGGTGGAAGATTGACAAGCTACCAAGTGTTATTCTTCATCACTGATTGATATTCAAAATCCATGGCATCTTTCCAAAATTTTGACTATAGGGCTTCTTGCACTGTTGAGGGATCATCTGATTCAATAACTCTACTCATTAAAGCAAATTTAACTTCTTCTCTTGCTTTACTGCGAGTCCATGGTCTAGGGTTGGATGTATCCGGTGGAGCATCCATTCTTGCATCTCGTAATGTACTTGTACACCATTTAGGCATATGCTGACCTGTTCCCATGGGTCATGGTTCTATCCGATCAACACCATCATCCCCATCATCACTTTCATCTTCTGAGGGAACATCAGCTTCAATTTTTACAATAAGTGAAAAATCTACATCTTGTGAGTCTAGAGGAGGAGTCTCTGCTTCCTTCTTCTTGAAAAACTCAACATCTCTGTTGGTGTAGACTTTTTTGGTCTTAGGATCCATCAATCTATATCCAATAGTTTCTTCACTGTACCCAATGAAGACGAGTTTTTGTGACTTCATATCTAATTTCTTTCTATTCTGTTTTGGTATGTGCATGTTTGATTTCCACCTGAATACTCTGAGGTGTGCAATGGATGGTTTCCTTTTTTACCATGCTTCTTGTGGTGTTATTCCATCAAGAGCAGTTGTGGGTGCTTTGTTCAACGAATACACTACTATTTTTGCTGCTTCTTCCTAGAATGTCTTTGCAAGTCTGGAATCATTGATCATACATTGCACCATTTCCATGATAGTATGATTTCTTCTCTCAACAACACCATTTTGCTGTGGTGTGTGTGGAGGATGCATTTGTCGATGAATCCCGTGAGTTTGTAGGTAGTCTCTGAACTCATCATTGGTGAATTCCCCCCCTCGATCTGAGTGGAGAGTTCTAATGTGACGACCAACTTCTTTCTCAACTGCAAATTTGAAATTTTTGAAGGTTTCAAATGCTTCACTTTTCTAACGAAGACAAAAAATCCACATTTTCCTTGAATAGTCATCAACACAAAGCATGAAGTACTGGAACCCATAATGGCTTGGCTGCATCGAACCACAAAGATCGGTATGAACCAGGTCAAGTTTACCATGAGCTCGAAATGTACTCTTATGGAATAAAGCTCTGTGTTGTTTTCCTACTAGGCAGTGAGGACACTTGTCTGTATCCTTCTGAAGAGAAGGTATCCCATGTACCATATTACGTCGGCAAAGTGTTTCGAGATATTTGAAACTAACATGACCAAATCTTCGGTGCCACAACTGCGCTGAGGTGGAATTTTTAGCCACAAGTGCTTGATCATCTCTATGAACAAAATCAAGTTGGAACATGCATCCCACATTGGAGGCTTTTGCAATTATTTTCAAGCCTCTTGATTTATCTCAAATCAAACACGTTTTCTTGCCGGATTGACTATCAAAGTCAATTTTTCAGGTTGTGATCCAGGATTTGACTAACTGAAAGAATATTCTTTGTCAACCCAGGGACATATAGGACATCTGATAGTCTACATTTGCATGAACTAAGGGGTAGAGAAATGTTCCCAATCCCCTAAATTGTATATGAAGAATCATCTCCCAACGAAACATGATTTTTCGATGGCGTGTCCCTCATTGAAATAAAATAGTCTCTATGGCCAGTCATGTGTCGAGTGGACCCCAAATCAACATACCAGACATCACTAGATGACATGGATGGTTCACTGTATCAAGCAGTGAACAAGAATTCTTCATTTTCTGATTGTTCTTGTTGCTCAGCAATATTACCTTGCTGGTGGGGTCTTCTTTTCCAGTTCCCCTTTTTCTACCCATGATAGTTGTTGTTGTGGTCCAGAGTTGTTGGATGAACCTTTCTTGTAAGTGTTATACCAACAATATTTTAAGTCATGTCCTCTTTTACAGATAGGACATTGCTTCTTCTGTTGATTGTCCCCGTGATACTGATTATGATGTTGGGACTTCTGATAGGAATTAGGTTTTCCTTTACCTTTTCCTTTCCATTTTTGATGTGAAGACAGTGCTTTCTCCTCTTCATAATCCTTATTGTGCATTGCTTCCTCTTGTTGTAGTAGTTTTACCAGTTTGTCAAAACCAACTATCGTATCTGTCACATTTAGTGTTGTGAAAAAAATTCAGTAAGAAGAGGGGAGTGCTCTCAGAACAATGGGAATGAGAGCATTGTCTATGACTAGTTCCCCCAAGGATAAAAGTGAAGCCCTCAATTCTGCAACTCTTCTTAAGAAAGCTTCAATTTTCTCATTTTTCTTGAACTTCAGTGTATGTAATTGACTTTGCAAATTCAGTATGACATTCTTGTTTTTGGCTTCTTTTTCTGTTTTGGCATCTCGAATGTGGGGTTGCACATCATTGGACACTCTAAACAAGATGATGAGTTTGGCCTTCTAATCTACTTTATCAAACTGCCGATGTTGTGTTGTATCAGTGGTTGATCTGGTCAGAGTACCATTCACAACAAACCAGATCTCTTCAAACTCAAGTTTTGTCTTTATTTTTCTCTTCCATGCAGCATAGTTGCTTTCTCTAAGAAATTGTGAATCTAGAAGAAAAAATTTGGGGGCATTGGTGCCCATTTTGTAGAGATCACTGACAGGGTTTGGCTCTTATCACTCAAGGTATTAGGTCTCCCAATCTATATACCGTCATTCCGATATACTGAACCTCTCTATATACGTGCCCTTCCGATATACCCGTCGATACGTGGAAGAAGCTCACCCTTTCTATATACCCGGCGGTACGTGAAAGAGGCGTTTACGTACGTGAAAGAATTCAATACATGGTACCAAGACAATACTGATGGGGTATGTGCGATTATTGATACCGGATCAAAGAAATATCCTCATACGCACGTGTAACTTCACTATATACTTGGATAATTTATCAGTTTGGATTTATGTCGTGTAATCATTCACAGATGGATGGAATGGTTCATAATGTGTGCACTATGACCTTATTACTCCCTGTCGATTTAAAGGGACGATGCCTAAACGACGTTATTATAGCTATATTAGGCGTTAAGTGTAGTAGTAGTCGCAACGGCTTTACACATAAGTGATTTCCAGAGGCAACATATATACTGAACACTGCGAAAGAGATCTAGGATCTCGTGAGTGTTACAAAACTAATTTTTTTATTGTTTTTGATTGCAATTCTGCCAGTTTCTGAGTATTTACAAAGTTTACAGTTGACTATGACAAACTACAATGTAGTACAATATTCTGAAGTATACAAGTTACATTCAAAAATTTGGAAAAAATTGAATGGTAGGTAATTTTTTTTGTTTTGCGGGCCCTGGTGGCCTCCTGAGCCCAATACAATCGAAAATGCAAAGAATTGCAAAAAAAGCTGAAAATGCAATTTTTAGATGGGTCTCCTTTTGCAAAAAATGTCTAAAATGAAAAACTGGGTAGAATGGGAGAAAATTATTTTTTACCCTAAATTAGGGATTTTTCCGCTCAATTTAGTTAATTATAACTAAATTCAAAATTATTGCTATATTTGGTGGTTCCGCCAAATTCAAAAAATAGAATTTTTGTGTTGGGGGATGGATTCGAACCCCACACCTCTCGGTTCTAAGGCTATTGCGCTATCCACCAAGGCGCTTAGGCATGTTTGAAGGTAAAAATGCAGCAGTTTGTATTTAAAGAAAGGTAAAATCGACTTACTTTTTGAAAATGCAACTTGACAGAGTGGAGGTATGCGTGGAGCTTGCTTGGATTAGGTTTTCCACTTGAAGTGGATTTGAAATGTAGTTTTTTGCTTGAAGCTGCTCCCCTTCTCTTTTTTTTAATATCTCCTTTGATTTTTGATTTTGCTCAGTCGCATAAATGATCTTCACCGTTTTTGTTTGCAAATTGATTTTCTTAACTCTGTCTTTTGATGTTTCTTCACCGTTTTTTGTACCATGTTTTGTGTAGGCTGCTTGTGCATGGAGGGAGTCACATTTTCCAGTGATTTGGATGCCACTTTTTATTTTATTCTACTCCTTTTTGGATTTACATGCCATGTATAGCCGCTTATTTTCTTTTCATTTTCTTAACGCTTTCTTTTGCTGTAGGTTCATGGCTATTTTGGAGAGAATAAAGATGCCTCTAATTTTGCCTTTGCAGGATTGTGCACAACTAGGAGGAGGATGTTCCAAATGGAAAAGCTTGGTAGCTGTACGTGGAGCAGGGGTCGCTGGAATTGGAGTAGGTTGCTTCACTATTTTTTTCTTTTTCTTTTCTTTTTTTCTTTTTTGCTGGTCACTTTGCTTTTAATGTGCAGGTTTACAGGTTCGCTGAGAGGAGGAGGTCCCATGATTTGTTGCTTCAATGCTTGGTTTCAACCATTCAGCTGTGTGGTTGGCCTGATCTAAGTCGCCAATGTCTATACAAGTAGCTTGGTCTTCAACTTGCAGCAAATTTTGCCTGGTGCTGGGTGCACCAGTGCAAAAAAAAATTGCGTTCCAAACACCTGGAATGAAATGGGGGATGTGGGGAGGTAGGGATGAGGCTAGGAGGTTGCAAGAGTCTACACATGCTCTCTATTGCTGCATACTCTTCTCCAATCTCCTCTATCTCTGTTTCTCTCTCTTCCACACCTTCACAGGTCCAGATTCTCGCTCTGGTACCAAATGTTGATTCAACAATAGGTGCGGAAGCCTGATTAAATTTTATCAATCACAATCCACTAACATTACAGAGAATGGGCTGCAATATTTATAGATATTGCACAGCCAAATACAAACAAGAGACTAAGTTGCACAGGTGCAACTATATTCCCAATTACATTAGCTTCCAATAACATCCGGGAAGCAATAATTAAATAAAAACAAATATACTGTTAGACCAATATAATAGCTCTTGAAATAATCAAATACAAACAAAAAGATGGTTTAACCATAAAACAATAATTAATAAATTTATTAATTATGGAATGCATAATTAAATAGGATAATAATATTTTATCCTAATAGTCGTTTCACCATCGTATTTACATCCTACGAAACCTTGTGAGCATGGAATCAATGATAAATCATTTGCATGGCATCCGCCTAAATATATCATAATTAAGGTATTTAGTTTTCCATTTATAGAATAATAATAATTTGCAATAAAAAAGAGAGGGTTAGAGACATATATTCATTTCGCTTCATTTCTTAACTAAGGAGAGAGAAAGAGATAGGGAAGAGAGAGAAACACTATTTTTTTCAAAAGTCACATTTCACACTACAAGCAACACGAGAGATTTTCATATAGTTACTTATATGTTTCCACAAGTTTTCACAATGGTTTATTGTCTTGGTTAGGGTCTTGTGACCTTATTTTACATTTTTCTATTAGTTGCAAAAACATCTCATTTTGGCTCAAAGGCCAAGAAACCACATTCAAAAATTGACTTCCGATGAATAAATACACAATGGGTAAATTTATACATGTCCTCATATATACCAAGAATTCATTGGAACTGACGGACATCAGAATTGGTGAACAATTTACAAATTACGACTAGTTTTCTAGGGTCATCCAAAAACTAACCTTTGATATATAAATGTGCAATGGAACAATTCCTATATTCTCTCCTATATATGGAAAGCTCATCGAAGTCTAAGAAACTAAGAATAGGAAAACATGTCACAAATGACGACGTGTTTTCTAGAGCCACCGATCATAATTGGTGCAGTTTCACCTTGTAAAACCATGACCGAAGGCCTATAAAACCCTTTTCCAAACTATCAAGAAGAGTTTTTTTTCCTAAACTGAAGGTTCCAAGAAATTTAATTTTAAAAATACTAGAGATTTGCGAAGACGGATAAGAATTTCATTTCTCAAGGTTCAAACAACGAGCCAAAATGAAACCCAACGTTTCAGTTTTAGCAGCTTCCTAGAAATGCAAAATGGGGTAATAGGGCTCTGAGAGGGGCGAAAAAGAGAGCGCAAACGGTCGATTGGGGTCAATATAAAGCTTGATGCAACTCTCCTCATAACAAGGAACACATATGACACTTGACATCTCTTTTATGAGGCACACTAAGTTGTTTTGCACATCTCTAGAATTTGCATTTTTCTAAATTGTAAGGTAGACCCAAAATGGTTGTTTTATTTGAGGACTCATTTAGTTCTTGCCAGTACTAATGGACACATATACAAAATTTTTCTACGCTGGGTCTAGCAATGTATAAGGTTGTGGTAGCAAAACGGTTGACTGTCAAATCAAAATTCAACAACGTAATGACAAGGTGGGGTGTTATCGTTTCGCACTAACATTCTAATTAAGAGCCAAATTGTATACTCACCCAACGGTTTATTATTTATATTAAATTGCAAATGAAGAACCAAACTATAAGAAAATTATAAAATATAAAGGTAAGGAGACCATGCTTGAGGGAAAAATGAATTGGTGAAAGTTGTGGAGCTCAATTCTACATCTCTGCAAGGAATTTCATCGAACCGTTTGCACACACCCACATATCCAACATTTTACATTTTCTTGAAATTTTCTAGAAAAAATTCAACAAACCAAAATGTGCATACCTAGAAATGGTTGCATTCCATGATACTACATTTGGTTGGGGAAATTCTTGCAAAGTATTACAACCTCGTTAAGAGAACCATTTGTGCATATTCTGTAATTAAGGAATTCCATGGGACTACCTTTTTTTGAGGTATTTTGTCACGTAGTTCATGTGCCAGGTATATTCAGTAATGCTTTCCATACATGTCCACCCAAAAAAATTCAACTACAATTACTGACAAAATAATTTCCATCCTCCATTGTGCTTTGGAGGATTTCTCTTATTTGTTTCAAGCTCATGTTTTCCACATGACCAAGGGATGCTGTCAAAGGTGAATCAGTTTGAGTTGGATGCCCTTGATTGCATTTAGTTGAAAGTTTGTAAATCCCTTTTAACATATTTATCACACAATTCATGGGTTGAATAGGAGGAAGGATCTACTGCATCTCTGAAGGAAAGCTTCACACTTTCCATATGTACTTTTTTAGAATCTCAAATGCCTTTTCAACAAATCCATTTTGTGCATACTATCACTCACGGTAGTCCATGAGAAGGAATTGGCTGAGACATTTATTAGATAAGCCCAACAACCCCTCCAAGCACACCATTTTTTTACACAATTGTAACTCAATGCATTCAATGAAAAACCACACATTTTGAGGTATTTTTTCATACAGTTCCAAGCTTGTGCTTCCACATTTGCATACATGTCTAACCAAGCATTAACAACTAGAACATCTGATGGATTCCTCTATCTTTATGATTTGATGAATGTCTATACCTTATTCTGGAGCTCATATTTTTGCACGTTGGGAATATGTACGAAAATTTAGTTGATCCAAGTTGAAGACCTGTTTGCTGCATGGGAGAAACAATGTGACTGTCTCGTGAGGAAACCCAATAATCCATGTTTGGTTGGGGGTTTCTACCTCCTTTCAACAAAAAAAAATTGTGCATAGTTTTAAATAATTACTGCCACAGGGAGATGTGTCTTTGAGGCATTTTCTCAAACAATACATGTTCACTTGCTTAGAGGCATTCTGGTCAAATATAAAATGTGCCTTGTTAGGATGCCCATATCCTACAAAATTGACAGTTCTCAAGCCACCATCACTCCACCATCCTATTTTAAATTCCACCTACCTCTCCTTAACTCCCTTCCACTACCACTTCCCATTCTTTTACTTTTATCCTTTATATATATATATATATATATATATATATATATATATATATATATATATATAATTGAATTGGATTTATTTATTTTATTCATTTACTTTAAATTATATTTTATTAGTTGATGTTTCGCATGGAATGTTTTGGCTCTGCAGAATAGACTTGCTTCTATCCTATCATTCCTTTGAGAAACAGATAAGGGTTAGGGCTAGGAGGAATACATGTTGAATGTTGAGATGGTGTGCGCGTGCCGTAGAGAAATATCAGATCGACTGCGAAGAACTCCTTTTTGTCTTGGAAGGACTACCTGCAAGTAAGAATACAAGACCACCAGATTTTAATTAGACAATAAATGAGGGATCTGCCTTAGGCCCAGGAAATATAAAACTTCCTTTCGAAGGTGGTCAGTTCCCCTTTTAATACGAATTAACACAAATGATAATAAAGAAAGCTATTGCAAAATCACGATTTCGGTATCTCGTTACAAAGCAATAGAAGCTAAATTATCAATAATAAAGCGTCACGTTGTTTGTTCGGTTACTGGTTGTTGATACGTTCAGGTTGAGTTAGAAGGATAAACCAGACTGGATCTGAGGTTGTTAGGTGGAAAATAGGCGAGAAAAAGGTTTCAGGGTATAAGTCACAGTGACTGACGCCGGTCACTGGGTAACCGACCATGGTTAGAGAACCGCTATCGGTAGGGGATGAACGATACCGGTAGGGTCAGAAATCTAAGAGCTTCTGGATAGAGGTTAGTTGCAAGGTGATTGTGGGGTTATTAAGATTGGGGGATGGCTGAGGGGAATGATGGGAGGATAGGGAAGACTCAGAGTGTGGTAAAATGGCCTTCTGGGAAATATCAGGATGTGTGGGTGAAGGTTAAGTGCAGTATGTTGCTGGTAGTAGATCTAGGAATAAACTTATGATTACTATTAATCAATAGGCTCAAGAAAATGGTGCTTAGAAACATATAAAACACTACTTACTCGTCCCTGATGCAGATGCAGGTTTCAAGACTGTGATGATGAAGAAAGGACCCAAGTTGGATGATCCGACAATCCAAGATGAGTTATCTCCTCTTCTGATGCTCGGATGAGTGTTACTGGGCTCTGGTTATTTAGTTGCAGTCTTGGGCTTGATCTCCTTCTCTGCAAACTCTTCCTGTTTCTTCACTTGTCTCTACTCGGCCAAGCAAATCCGGATCCTTTCGATGATTTCTCTTTCTCTCGATCAAATGAAAATCTGATCCTTTGTTTTTGGTTGGAAGTGGTCATTTACGGGGAACCGATGGCGGTTACGCAACCGACGGCGGTCGAGTAGGAACCGGTATCGGTTAGGTCAAAGCGGGCTATTTTTGGTAAAATAGCCAGCTTTCCCTCCTTTTCTTCCGAGGGATTGGTTGCGGGCTTGGTCAAGTCATTATGAAGTTGGTTTTTGGTGCGGGTAAGGAGTAATTAGTCATAGGTGTGGATTTGGACCAGGTTATAGGTCTTAATTAGGTTAGTTTAGGGTTAAGACTAGGTCATGATGAGGTGGCGACATGAGGTGGCAGGTATGGCGATGTGGATTTATTAATTATAAGATAATTAATAAATAATTGTGTAAGGTTTAGGTGGTGAGGTTAGGTTGTGAAATGCGATGCGGGTCACGAGGGGTCGTAAGATACAAATTTGGTGTCTACATTAGCCCCTTATTGTCGTGTAGTTTGTTTTGTAAAGCTGCACGGACAATAATAAAAAGTGGTTACCCCTGTTAAGGGTATAGGTAATCCCCCTCAAATCTATCACAGATTGAGGTAGCGTGAAAGTAGGGATAGGGTTGATAAAGGGTAAATGGTGTTGAGATAACGGTAAGATGGTGGGGTAGGTCCAAGGAAGCAGACGCACGTTGACATGTAGTAGTGCGACCAGGGTACATGATTTGAAGAGAAAACAAGCAATTCATAGGCAAAGGTCGATAGTTTATCCAAACAAGGGTGATATAGTCCTGGTATCCAAGGCATAGGAAGTAGCTCCAGGGTATATAACGGGTAAGGTACAGGAACGTTTGGGCATGTTCGGCAGTACCAAATGGATGGTTTGGTTGAGATAAACGTCACGGTCTAAGTCTAGGCAAAGTTGGTCGACAGATCAAGTCAAGGACCCTAATCATGCTAAAACATGAACAGCTGAGCTCGAGTGAACAAAAGTTACATGATGGGTGGATAAAATAAAATGTGGATTGTGGGCAAGGTATTTAATTGGTGCGGCCTTAGGTCGGGCCAAATGGTTAGGTGCGGCCTTGGGTCGGGCCAAATGGGTTGGTTGCGGCCGTGGGTCGGGCCAAATGGTGATGTGCGGCCTTGGGTCGGGCCAAATGGGTTGGTTGCGGCCATGGGTCGGGCCAAATGGTAGGTTACGGCCGTGGGTCGGGCCAAATGGGTTGGTTGCGGCCGTGGGTCGGGCCAAATGGTAGGTTACGGCCATGGGTCGGGCCAAAGAGGTTGGTTGCGGCCGTGGGTCGGGCCAAATGGTAGGTTACATCCTTGGGTCGGGCCAAATAGGTTGGTTGCGGCCGTGGGTCGGGCCAAAGAGGTTGGTTGCGGCCGTGGGTCGGGCCAAATAGGTTGGTTGCGGCCGTGGGTCGGGCCAAATAGGTTGGTTGCGGCCGTGGGTCAGGCCAAATAGGTTGGTTGCGGCCTTGGGTCGGGCCAATGAAGTTAACAAAGGGTTGTCAACGAAGGTGGATATAGGCGATATTTGTGAGAAAGGGCGATTAGTAAATAGGGGCAGAAATTGGGGGAAATTTTGGAATAAAACCGATGTCGATTATCTATGACCGATATCGGTTAGGGGACCGATACCGGTTCCTTAGGGCATAATAAAACCGATATCGGTTATAGGTCAAAAACCTATAAAAAGAAAAATACGGCCTGTCATTGTCACATTTGCAATTTGAAAACTGATTTGGGTTGTCTGAGGTGGATTAGTGAGATTGGAGCATTTGTTGGGTGAGGTGGCGCTATTTGAGTGGAGGAGTGAGTGATTAGTGGGCCCAAATGAGTAGGAGGCAGCAGTTGATTGGTGGAGGACCCAGCAGAGGAGAGGTGGAGCTATGGTACAGCCAAGAGGAGCAGGAGGGGCTGGACCAGCTGGACCACCACCACCCATCCCACCACGACGACGTGTCGTCGTACCGGTAGGTTCGAAACCCCTCATTGTGTGGATTTGAGTATTTTATGTTGTATTTGGGTTTTGGGTAGGAATGCTAGATTTTTAGAAAATACTTAATAAATGGAAGTTATTTGAAAAAAGGAGAGGGTAGATAGGTTAAATAGGCCAAGGCGGCTGGGTGGGTAGGTTTTTAGGGTGTTTGGGTGGGTATAGAGGGAGAAATAGGAAAAAAAGGGAATGGGGTAGCCGCGTCGGGTTCAGCTCGGGAATTTTCCAGTGACCGATGCCGGTCACTAAGCGACCGGCATCGGTCACGAAATTCTTGGGCAGGTCAGGTTTGTTGGTGACCGGTGTCGGTCGGGATTGGATCGGTGTCGGTGGAAAGGGGACCGGGGTCGGTTAAGGGTGACCGGTACCGGTCCCTAGGCAGGATTTTCTATTTTGTTGCGTTGTTTTGTGGTGGTTTTGGGTGTTAAGTTCTTGTTGGGGATGGCGTGTTGGGTTGTGTGGTGTTGTTTATGATTGGGTTTTGTGTGTTGGGTGTGAAGATGTTGGGGTATATTGTAGAATATAGGTGGGTAGAGGGGTTTGTTAGAGAGTCAGGGTGTGGTCGGGGGGATAAAAAAAAAGGGGTATAGAGGGGATAAGTAGATGTTGTGATAGAGAGTAGGGCTAATGTAGTGAGTTGGTTTTGCAGGCACGTCAGCAGCTGACGATGCGGGACAGGATGCCCCCGCTGTTGAGACGGATGCGGCCACACGTGTCCGCAGCGCAGTGGGGTATCATGCGCGAGGTGGGACTCGGTGGAGTCCAGCGATACAGAATGATTGACAAGGATCATAGTTTGATGGTCACCCTCATCGAGAGATGGGATCCGGTGACCAATGTGTTCCATCTCCTGACTGGAGAGATGACCATCACATTGGAGGATGTGTATCGCATCCTTTGATTACCGATTGATGGAGAGGCAGTCTTTCAGGTTGACGCTGAGATAGCCATGGACAGCATCCTACATGTATTCGGGGATGCAGCTGCACTACTGACATATCACAGCGTGAGTATCGTGTATGGGGATATGTACCGAGCCCACCGCCATGAGACACGGCTTGCCGTGCTGATGATGATTGGGATCACCTGCTTCTCCCTCCCAGACTCAGAGGGAGGCCGCTTTCCATGGGCGCTTATGGGTGTGCTACATGAGATGGTGGAGGAGCACACATGTTATGCTTGGGCACCAGTATACCTGGTGCAGTTATACCGAGAGCTATGGGGCTATCGCCGGATGAGGTGATTCGGGATTTGCTCGACGTTTTTACTACACTGTTGGGCATATGAGCATATCATATGCATTAGACCAGTAGGGCTGCCCCAGCAGCCAGGGCCACAGGTCATCTATAGATACGACTTTCAGAGGTGGTTGGGGGTCGTGGGCCAGCCACGAGCAGTGCTTGCAGGGCGGGATGTCACTTATTATAAACATATGTTAGAGGGCTTGACAGCGTTAGATATTGTATGGAGACCTTATAGAGGTCATCACCCACACGGAGGAGCCCGAGCACAGTTGCAGCGGATCCAGTATACATTCTGGATAGCGGGACGGAGGCCGGGAGAGTATGAGAGGATACCCCTAGAGAGGGTACGCAGGCAGATGGGGCTACGACAGGATGAGCCACCGCGCTTCCCTCAGTACTGGAGGGATGATGTAGAGGCTCCACTGCCTGCACCATAGCCCGTAGACCCAGATTGGGTTGCGGAGAGGCCAGCAGATGATACCATAGATGATGCCGGCTGCACAGGAGCATTTTTGGTTTGGTGGGCCGGAGAGAGAGTTGCGAGGATAGCACAGCCCGCACAGCTAGACTTAGCAGCTATTAGAGCAGAGAGGGACCAGCTCAGAGGGTAGGTACAGTTATTACAGGGGCAGCTTACTACCGCACAGGCATAGATAGGTGTCTTACAGGGGTAGCTAGCCCAGGCTCAGGTACAGGTACAGGTACAGGCACCAGCAGCAGCACCACCAGCGGCACCAGCACAGCTGCAGGTACAGGTACCACCACAGCCATAGGCATTAGCAGCAGCTCCAACACAGGCACAGGGGGCACTGGTAGTAGGAGTCAGGGGACTAGCCCCGAGCACCTACGGTGGCTCATGATCATTATATGGAGGCTAGAGCGGAGGCCCGGTACTATCAGGATATTCTTGATGGTACCGGGGCTGATTATCAGCCATATGCGGCACATATAGCAGAGACCTCTCGGAGCCAGAGATCTCAGGGAGGTGTAGCCACAGCCGGTGGGTTTGTGACAAGCAGGAGGCGAGAGGTAGCACAGGGACCAGTAGGCAGATAGGCAGAGGGTGGTGGAGAGAGCTGAGGGGTCCCTGCATAGTTTTGTATTGGTTCATTGGATATGGGCACCAGTCTGCGAACCGGCTATGTTTATAGAGGTCTGCGTGCCTAGATATTATGTATTCATTTATTCATTTACTCATTTATTGTATATACCAGCCTGCGAGCCGAGTACGGGTTGTACAGTGGATACCGGCCTGTGAGCCGAGTATGTTTTTTATATGAGAGACTGGCCTGCGAGCCGAGTCGAGATTATTGACAGTTATTGCGGCCTGCGTGTCGGCTTTGTTGTATTATGAGATCACAGAGGCCCCAATGCAGAGCACATTGTATATTTGAAACTTTGTATCTATATAGATATGATGATTTGACCCACATGTTGTGTGTAAAAATGTGTTTAAGTGTTTTGAAAATGGTTTGTGATATTTAATGTCATGATGAGTTTGATTTACATGGTGTTATATATTAATGATGTTGATGTCTTTTGTTGATGGGATGTATGTATGTATATATAAATGATGAGTTTATTTGACGTGTTGTATGATGAAACGTTGTATGTTTTGTCGCTGGTTTTGTGAAATTGAATATATGTAGCTGTTGATTTGGATTCAAATGGTGTTAGATTGATGGTTTTTGATATCGTTTGTTGATGGCGTGGCTGTTTTTGTAAGATAGATAGATGATGTTGATGAAATTGTGATGAGATATGGATTTAATGAAAAAATATGGATAATGGTGTTATTCATGCAGGAAAAAAGGGACGGGCGCTACAAAAATTTACAAAAATGAAGAGACGACTTAAGGTTTAAGCAACAAGGGGACACCTGACCGATATCGGTTATGTAACCGATGTCGGTAAGTATATGACTGGTATCGGTTATGTAACCGATATCAGTTATACAAGAATTATTTTCCTAAAAATAGAACTGCTGGGTTGGCAACTTAAGTTCTTATTTTTAGCATTCTTGTTTTTAGAGTCATGCAATAAGTTAAATATGCGAATGCGACGCTATTTGACAACTGTTACAGGTAATTGCATGAAAGAATTTGAGTGATAAGGAGGAAAGAGACAGGTGAAGTGAGCGTGGGTTGAGATTCAGAAGGCAGAAAGACAAGTTATATTTGAAGAGGGTGGTGAACATGGCTGAATGAGGAGAAGCATTCAGTAGGCAGGGACGAGGGGGAAGACATGTTCCGCCCCAAGCTGCTGCATCCGGAGAGGTAAATTTTTTGGTTGTAATTTGATCCTTGTATGTGTTTGTAAATAGGATGAGAGAAGTGTAAGTGGGTAAAGATGAGAAAAAAAAGTGATAGGCAAGGGTTGGGGATGGTATGAGTGCTAAGGGGTAGGTAAACAGGGTGGGCATGTATGTTTTTAGGTATAAATAGGAGTAAACAGGCAAAATAATTATCGTAGGTGTATGTTTGAAGCACGGTAGGTAGATTTTTGACAATGAATGGTATCATTTGGAAGTAACCGGTATTGGTTAGTAAACCGATATCGGTTATGCGTAACCGCTATCGGTCACTGTAAGGGTTTCCAGAGTTTGAGAAAAAACCCATAGAAATTTGTTCTTTTGAATAATCATGTGTCGTTTTGATGTATGCAGGCAGAAGCAAGGTTGAGAATGAATGATACAATGCCAGCGTTGTTGTCACGAATCTGAGCGGATGTAACACCAGCGGAATGGGCATTGGTAAATCGGTTGGGGTTAAGTGGAATCCGCTATTATTCAAGAATCACGTGGAACCATGCTATGTTGCAGGTGTTGATTGAGAGATGGAATATAGAAAAGAATACCTTCTATCTACCAACAGGGGAGATGACAGTGACTATGGAAGCTGTGTTCCGTATTTTGAGACTCCCAATGATAGGAAAAACAGTGTATCAGGCGTTTCCCAGCGCGGGGCGGGCAGCGATAACGGAAGTATTTGGGTCAACTGCATGAGATTTGACATAGCGAGGTTTATCATTTACGTATGGTACAATGTATGTAACACACCCTGAGGAAACGAGATTGGCCGTGCTATTAATGATAGCGGTGGGGTATTATGCAGTTGCCGAGTGGAGAGACTGGAGGCAAGATTCCTCCAAAGAATTGAGGAGTGTTATTCGGGAAATGTTACAAATGAGATGTTGGCGGATTCACATGGGCAGGAACCATATCTGGCAGTGGCATCTTTGAGGTTTATGGAGCAGGCCAGCTGAGGGGCATCAGAACGATCACTGGATTGTTCACCACCTGATTACGGGAGGAGGTGCAAGGATCTAAGTGCATATTGTCATAGTGAATATAAGAATCCAATAAAGATGCAGACCTGCGAGTTGAGTCGATAGAGGTAGGAGTGTAAAGGTTGGGATTCAGACGATGGGTAAAGATAAAACTAGAGGCGATGATCCCAGTTCCATGATAGAGTGACATCGAGTATTATAGACAAGAATGGTTGATGTTTGAATGATTATTTTGATATTTGTTTGAAAAAGGATAAACGATGAACTTTATGGCAAATAAAAAAGCACACAGCTGAGGAGTTGAGGGGTGTACAACACATTGATAGTGGATTACAGGGCATAGGCCGGATGAGTACGAGCTAGGATTCCTCTGGGAGACCCCATGTCGGCGACTAAGTTGGGTGCCTACAGGATAGCCCTATTGCACATATAGACAAGGACATGAGGCCTCACGACTGATGGCAGCATTCTCACCTCCCCGGCCTACACCTCCAGAAGGGCCAGAGGTGATATTCAGCCGTAATTGGGTTGTGGTAATGGCAATTTTGTTGGTTGGTACAAAGGCCTTTAGATGTATGGTAGGGTAGCATGTTGTTACGTGTTACACGTGAGGGCCCTAACAGTGAAAGCTGTAGAATTCCCAAGGAGTAGGGAGATCATCTGTCCTGATTAAGGCTCAACAGCTTCAATCTTAGGTGAATGAGACAAAAGGATTGTTAGAGGCTGTCCCAGTTACGATTGGAAAAGAGCTAAAGGCAAACCACATATCTCCATGTGAGGATGAGCTTAAATCCCTAGGTTACAGGAGCATAGGTGAGACGGATCGATAGGTGAGGAACCAGAGTGGTAGTAATCACAATATATCAGGATATACGTCACGTCCCTTGCTGAGTTTTGTTGCTTTAACAACCATGGTGACCACCTGAAGTCGGTTGATGTGGTGCGAGGATGCTAAGTGAATTTATTATAAGATGATTATTCTGACAAAAGAGAATCAAGATGCCTACCTAGACAAGTCCATGACTCAGAGAAGATGTATTTGTTTAACATCTAAAAAAGAAAACTTTTATTTTTATTTGGTTTTGAGTGGAAGATAGATTGATAAGATGTGGTTGAAGTCTACATGGGATATGTTATTTTATTGTTCTTGAGGTCTGAACGAAGCTGATCAATGCGAGAATGCTTCTGGCAAATAAAAAACACACACAAAAAATAGCTATCCTTACAAGGGAGCAGTCTATTTATAGGGTAGCAGATAGCGGTGTTTATGGTATAGCTGTCCTTCGGGGGGAGCCCATGTCTATATATAATAGCTAGCCTACATAGCCCATTTGTACATAGCAAGGAAGGGCCTTCAGAGGGATGTAGTTCTCCCTTAGTATAATTTAGAGGTGAATTCAGGCAATCGGGTTGTGGCTTAAAGCAATCTAGTTGGTTGGTAGGAAGTTTGATGTTGGTAGGGTAATGTTGTTGGTGTTGGTAGGGTAAAGCGATAAGTTAGCATTCCTAAGGAGTAGGGAATCGTGTCCTGATTTTGATCAACACACAATCTTGGAGTCATGAGACAAAAGAGACTAAGACTGTCCCGTAATTGAGAAGAGCTAAACAAACCACATATTAATGTAGGATGAGCTTGACATCCCTAGGTACCTTGCATAGGCGAGAAGTTGATAGGTGAAAAGGGAGGTGATAATCACAATATATTGGATATACGTCACGTCCCTTGAGTTTTGTTATTGTGAAGAATGGTGAGGTGAGGTGAATGGTATGACTGGGGCGTAGAGAACTTATTATAAGATGATTATTCTGAAAAAAGAAAACCAAACCTAAATAGACAAGTCCATGACTCAAAAGATGCTTTGAAGTACTACTTTTATTTTTATTTTATTTTGATGGATATAGACTGAACGATGCGGGAAGTCTACATGGGATATGTATTTTGTTGTTCTTGAGGTCTTCACGAAGCTGATCAATGTGAGAAGCTTCTGATAAAGGCTGACTGTGTAGGAGCTGTCCTTCAAGGGAGCAGTCTATTTATAGTAGCAGATGCGGTGTTTATGTAAAGATGTCCTTTGGGGGAGCAGTCTATATATAATAGTAGCAATAGTTTGGCATATAGCTGTCCTTCAAGGGAGCAGTCTATTGTATAATTTAGAGGTCTAGATATCCGTTGGGCATAAAGAATCTATTTTTTGTAGGAAGTTTGACTCAAGAAAATCCCATAAGTGTTTTAATTAAGAATGTGTCATTTTGATACTTTGAAGTCTGGACTAGACTAAAAAGGGGAAGGCATATTTTAAGGGGAGGTGATAATCGAACCATATGAGCTTGATTGGATTTTGAAATGTAAGAAACAAAGTGCATGCGGTGGTAAATGAGCTCAAGGGACGAGCGTAAGGTAGATAAGAAGTGATATAACACTAATTTCAACAGTAGAATGGTCGAAGATGCAAGGCATTAAGGGGCTCAAGCTCAAGTTTACTATTAAGCGAAGCTAAACGATAAGTGCATGATCCATAAGTGTGAGTGATAATGTAAGACCCAATCCAATTAGGAGCAAATTTTCCACGTTTGCTCTTTTCTAGTTTGGTTACATGTTGATTCTCTTTGAGGACAAGATCACCAACCTTAAAGGTACGCTCATGAAGTCGCTTATCATAAGCACGCTTGATGCGTTTTTGATAGCTTTGAAGGTGATCAAGAGCCATAAGATGATGCTCGTCAAGAAGCTCTAATTGGGCTAACCGCTCTTGGTGGAAATCATCATTGGTAAGAATATCCTGAAGAGATATTCGGAGGGAGGGTATTTGTATTTTGAGAGGCAAGATAGCCTCGGTACCATATACCAAAGAAAATGGTGTGACATTAGTGGAGGTATGAATGCTAGTATGATAAGCCCAAAGGGCAAAGGGAATGTGATCATGCCAGTTTCTTCCAGACTCATTGACAACTTTCATGAGGATTTTGGTTAGGGTTTTATTAGAAGATTCAGCTTGACCATTGGCCTGCGGATAGTAAGGTGATGAGAAACTAAGTTTGATACCAAAGTTGTCACGAAGGTCTTGTAACAAATTATTTTTAAAAGATTTACCATTATCTGTTATTAGGCGATGAGGAATACCAAAACGATAGATAATGTGATGGTTAACGAATTCGACAATTTTTTCTTTTTTGATTGAAATAAGTGGAATGGCCTCCACCCATTTTATGTAGTATTCAGTTGCTATGATTATCCAATGGTGACGTTGTGAAGATGGTGGGTGAATCTCACCAATAAGGTCTAAACCCCATTGTGAGAAAGGCCAAAGATCTCGTGCGACCTGTAACGGATGGCTAGGAGTATGTTGAAGGTTGGCATGTTGTTGACACATAACACAACGCTTAACATATTCATAGCAGTCGTTATTAAGAGTAGGCCAATAATAACCTAGGCGAAGGATTCGTTTGGCCACAGCAAGGCCACTAAAATGTCCACCACAAATGCCGTCATGGACTTGTTGGACGGTATACGTGACCTCCGCACCGGTTAGACATCAAAGAAGGATGCCACCAAAGCCACGTTTATAGAGGAGTCCCCGCATGACAACATAACGAGAAACACTTTTAAGAAAAGCACGTTTTCCGTTACTAGTAAGGGCAGGTGGGAGAACAGAGGTTGTAAGGTAGTCGTGAAATTGGTGGTACTAGGTATCCTGTGAATTAGCAGATACATTATTTATCATACAAACAACCGGGGCTGAGTAGGATGGGGCAAAAAGTTGTTGGACCAAGACGAATATGTTAGAGTCAGTTGGTGAGGAAGGAATTTGTGAGGCTATGTAAGCCATAGTATCCGCAAATTTTTTAGTGGAACGGGGAATGGTCTGGATAAAATAACAAGTGAATGAGGTCAAAAGTGAATCCACGTAATGTTTGTACTTTTGAAGTTCCTCATTCTTCCATTGGTAGATGCCCATAATTTGATTGACTACCAATTGAGAGTCACCAAAAATATTAATGGATTTGACACCTAAGTGTAACGCAACCTAGAGACCCAAAATAAGGGCCTCGTATTCCGCTGTATTATTAGTGTAGGGGAAATCGAGCCGGAATGAAAGAGGCATAGGTTCAGCATCAAGAGGAATGAGAACAACGCCGGCTCCTCCGCCGCGCTGGCATTTAGATCCATCGAAGAAGAGGGTCATTTGATATGACTCTTCCCTGAGTGAAAGAGTGGCGATTAGTTCATCGGGGAATTTAAAATTGGTGAATTGTTCCCCAGGTAGAGGGGCCTCCGCAAGTTGGTCCGCAATAATTTGTCCTTTGATTGACTTCTGTTGTACAAACTCAAGGTCGAGGTTAACGAGGAGCATAAGCCATCGGGTGATGTGTTGGTTGAGATGTGGTTTGGCATACATATAATGAATGGGGTCCGTGTTGGTGATGACAAAAATTTTGTGATTCAGGAGGTAATGTCGGAGTTTGGTGGCTACGAATGATAGGGTTAGGCACAATTTTTCTACATGTGTATACCTAGTCTCGTAATCCATGAGAGTATGAATTATACAATAAAAAACTTGTTCTTGACGTGTCGAGTCCCGATGTGTGAGCATGGATCCTAAAGCATGGTTAGTGACAGAAAGGTAAAGGTAGAAAGGGCGATCATCCTATGGTGGAATAAGCACAGGTGGCTGCAAGAGATAGGATTTGAGAGCTTCAAAGGCTTGGTGACACTCGTCACTCCATTGAAAGGCAATGTCCTTTTTAAGAAGGTGATGGAAAGGTTGACATCGATCTGAGAGTTGGGAGATGAAACACTGGATGGATTGAAGTTTACCCTGTAAACTACGTAATTGTTTGAGGTTTTTGGGTGGGGGCATTTCTAGGATAGCTTTTACTTTAGATGGATCAACCTCAATGCCACGCAAAGAGACAATAAAGCCAAGAAGTTTTCCTGAAAGAACACCAAAGACACATTTCTTTGGTTGAAGCCAGATTGAATATTGTAATAGGTGATCGAAAATAATGGTTAAAACATCGAGATGTTCATTGCGATGTTTAGATTTCCCAAGAAGATCATCGACATAATCCTCAAGGATAGTTTGCATAATGTCATGAAAAATGTAAGTCATAGCCTGCTGATAGGTCACATCAGCATTCTTAAGGCCAAATGGCATGGCACGATAACAGAAGGTTCCCTAAGAGTTATGAAGGCAGTTTTATGTTGATCGGCCGGGGCTACCAAAATTTGATTATATCCCGAAAAGCCATCCATGAGAGAAAGCATTTCATGGCCTGCAGTGAGATCAACAAGTTAATCAATACTTGGGAGGGGGAAGACATCCTTGGGGCAAGCGAGGTTAAGGTCTCAGAAATCCATGCATATCCGAAGTCCCCCCGTCGCTTTAGTGACAGGTACAATGTTAGAAATCCATTGAGGATAGTCAATAGGCAAGATGAAGGAAACAGAAAGAAGTCGTTGAAGCTCTTCTTTGACCAAGAGGGCAATGCGTGGATGCATTTTTCTCAGTTTTTGTTTGACTGGTTTGGAATCGGGGTTTAGGGTGATTTTATGGACAGCAATGGTAGGATCAATTCCTGGCATGTCGGCGTAGGACGAAGCAAAACCTTGGTTGCGGGTACGGAGAAAGGTAGTAAAGGCGGCTTATTCTGATGTGCTAAGGGATTGTCCGATCTTCACAACGTGAGGATCTTCCTCGGTGTGGATGTTGATTTCTATAGTCGACTCATTCAACATGGTTTGTGTTTCAGACGGTAAGGCACGTTGAATATAGGAGTCATCCGCACCAAGGTAAGTGAGGATGGAATCGTCATCCTGGCACTCAACAACATTAATCGAAGGGGAATCCTCCTCGATCATGTCTGGATACAGAAGGGGAAGAGAAGATGGGTCCTCAGTATTGCGTTGATAAGTGAGAGGACCTATGAAGATAGCATTTATGAAAAAAAAAAGTTAGGAGGGATAGATTTAGGGTCTATCGACTCTATGGGTGATGATGGCAAAGTGGGTGATGATGGCTTGGTGGGGGTGATGTCGTCATCTTCCAGGATACAACTGACACGAGGTTTCTCCGGTGTAGGTGTTTCAGGAAAATTGAGACCACTGCGATCATTGTGTTTGCGTGTAGTCACGGGAATGAGTGTATGTCGGCCTTGTTCATAAAGACCAAAACAAAAGCCTTTCCAAGCATAGCGAGTTAAGAAGGTGAGGGTGAAACGACGATTTGTCAAGTATTGAAAATCGGACTGGAAGGGAACCACACCAAGAGGAGGTTCAGGGGTAATGGAGGATGCGTCAACACCCTCATACGCTATGTTGGTGCGGCAATGAGGTGGTCCATAAGAGATTACGTCCCCCACGCGACGGTCGTAGGTTGGATGTGCATGTAATTGTCCGTATTCCTGCGGGGTATGGAAAGAGCTAACGTTATATAGGCGGTACTCCCCCAGCGTAAGGCGTTGAAAAACATCTACTAAGGGGTCGGAGGTTGGGATGTTATTTGCGGGAAAGGAAGTAATATTTGTAATGGCGGTTTCATTGGTTGAAGGTGTAGGTGCGTCGGAAGTAGATGGCTGGGTTGGATGAATGGGTGTCTTGATTGGTACAAGCACATCATTAGGGTGATACAACATATTGCAAGTTTTGAAGGGGGGAGGATCAGCTTTTACGGTGTAGGACTTCCCCTCGTACTCAAATTTTATGCACCTATGTAAAGTGGAGGGAACGCATCCCATAGCCCGGATCCAAGGGCGGCCTAACAAAATATTGTATTGGAACTCGCCCTCAAGGACATAAAAGAGTTCAGGTAAAGTGCGTGGTCCTACATGAATGTTAAGTATCACGGTGCCTAAGGTAGAAGTAATAGCATCATTTAATGACCGCAACATGATGGGGTTGGCACACATGCAACTAGAAGGGATATTCATTTGTTGGAAGGCCTTTGAAGAGATGATGTTTAGGCTAGCGCCCCCATCAATCATAACACGACGTACCCGAATATCCCGAAGGTACGCTGAGATGAAAAGAGCAGGGTCAGGATCTTCAACACCGAAGTCAATAATTTCATCTTCGGAGGAACTGACAGCAGCAGCTTGCTGTACAGAGATAGAATGTGGTTGGGGAGATAGATTGTTTGGTGAGTGAAGCAACATGATTGGGTGTTAGAATAGAGGTAACAGGAAAGGTTTCATTAGGTAAAAATTCTATCCCTTGAAGGATTTCAACGAGAGCTTGTCGATGAGATTCAGAAGTCTGAATGAGATCATACAATGTCATTTTTACAAGCAATTGGTGAAGCTGTTTGATCATAGTTTGGTGGGCAGTGCCATTAGAGATGGGATAGGCGGGTCCGTGAATAACCACTTTAGGTGGTGGTGCAATCGGGATGTTTGACGGAGAAAGAGATGCCGCAGGTGTGTTTTCTTTCGCTTTCCCATTGTTTTTTTGCCCTCGAGTAGCAACTCTAATCATATTGATCTCGTGAATACGAGAGGAGGAAGATGGTAGGGATAGGTCATTGTTTTTGAGAGGTGGGCCTATAATAATGATAGATCTTGGTGAGGCGGGGACAGGTGGTATAGGAGAGGGAATTGAAGCTAAATGTCTCTCTCTTCGGAAGTTGTCTTTCTTAACTTTTCTATCTGAGAGAGGTGACGGACGAAGTATGGCTTTCAATGCTTTACATCCCTCTACGTCATGTCCTGGTGTGCGGTGGTAAGCGTAGATTTTAGACTCATCGTAACCTATAGGTCGAGGTTTAGATGGATCATAAGGTCTAAGTGGGGGTAGGGAAATGGTTGCATTCTCTACCAACATAGCAAGGATTTTGGCGTAGGACCCTTTGAGTGGGTCAAAGTCAGAGGAAAATGAGGCTATTAACTGGGTCGATTCTGGTGATGACGTGGTGGGGGTAGTTTGTATGGGGGGTGGTTTAGCCAAGGAGTTTTGATAATGGGTTTTAACTAACCATGGTTTCTTTGATGTAGAAGCTATGTTTAGTTGGTTGGATGATGAGGCCACAGATGATGTGGTATCAGAAAACAACCACGGAGAAATAGGAGTGACAGAAAATAAATCTTTTGATGGTGGAATTTGTTTAGGGTTGATAGGTGGACAGGATACGCGAGGTGATGGTGTTGCTATACCTTTGGATTTCTGTATGGGTACAGAAGGCGTAGGTTACTTAAAAGAAAATGCAGGAGGTATGATATATTGATGTAAGGTAGAGGGATAGGGTCCCAATATGGAAGGTAGGTGTGATGACAAGGGTTTTAGTTGTGTTAATGGCCTAGATGGAGGAGATTGAGTCTGTCTCCTAATGAGATGGACGGCTTTATTTTTAGATAAATCAAGCCACTTAGGTGGATGTGTTAGACTAGGTATAGGTGAGGTCCCAAGCATAGGGGAAGATTTGGTTAGGATAATAGAAGTGGATGAGGTATTTGGTAGAGATGAGGAGGGTGAAGATGAGGACATAGGCATTTTAAGCTTCTGTAAACACTTCGGGTATATGGTAGAGGCATCAGGATTGGTCATCTGCATTTGAGTAGAATATGGCGTACTCAAACATTCCCATAGGACCTGTCTATCTTCTGGGGGAATGACAGTCTTCACGTGTGAATATGAACTTTTGTGTGGAAGAAAGGTGAGTTGTGATTCCGGTCCATTGTGGGTGTGATACAAGCGGTATATGAGGCACTGTATCAATGGGCGTTAAGAGGTCCACCGGTTGCTGAAAAGATTTAGGTGATGAAGGACTAATAGGTAGGAGGACGTGTTTGAGAGGATCTGTCATGTTTAAAGAATGTGGTGATGTCGGTTCAAGAGGTTTCTCGTCTAAGGATGACAAAAGAAGTGGCGAGCCTTCCTCTTGTACAACAAGAATGGTAGAAGGAGACGTTTGGGAAATAGATAAATTAGATAACATCCACTCACAATCTCACAAGGATGTGGTGTAAGAAGGCTCATTTTTGAGAAGGGAACTCTGGGTGGTTAATTCCTTGATGGGTAAAGGAACGGTGAGGATTTCAGTTTGTCTCGATGGTGAGGAAGGGGGTTCAATTTCCTGCGTTAGTGAAGAGGTTTGATTCAGAATTTGTTCGATAGGGGTCTTTGGCTGGGAATTGAAGACTACATGGATCTCATGAACACTCTCCTTGGCTAAGATATCTTGGTTTATATTACTGTTAGAAGAATGATTAGGGAATGGTTTGTTGAATATTTTCAAATTTCGGTTATCAGGGGTGTTAAGATTATCGAGGGCTATATCCCCCACATCAACCATTTCCTGCACTATGTTTTTCAACATCTTGCAGTTCTCATGACTGTGTCCCTTCACGTGGTGGAAGTTACAGAAGTCATTTTCTTTGTACCAAGAAGGTATAGCGCGAGTGGAATTGAACCCGGAATGAGGTTTAACCAGGAGGTAAGGTAATGGCTCCTGCTTTGAGAAAATTTTCCAATATCACACCATATGTTTCTCCCAAGGGAGTGTAGTTGATGGGCTCTGCTTTATACTTATAGGTGGTTTTTGGCGAGGTATTAGATGGCGGTTGGGATTTGACAATCACTGCGTGCATGGCCCCTTTTTATTTCAAAGCAGTCGATGGGTGAGGATTGGTGATGTTAAGTTTGTTGGTGGAATCTTGGGTTCAGAAAGTGGGGTTTTTATTGCGCAACCGCAATTTCTCTTCCTCTAAGGCTCGAATCTCTAGTTTTCGAGCCATAGTAAAGGCCTCGTCAAATGTACGGAAAGTTTGAATTTGGAGGGTAGGAGAGATGTGCTTAGCGTAGGCCCGTGTAAACAGTTCGATAAGTTCGGTATGAGGCAAGGCATACGTAAGTTGGTTGATAAGGCCCCGCCATCATCCAACGAAATTTATGATAGATTCATCTTCAAATTTTCAAATGACATAGAGGTCGGTGATAGATACTTTCTTGGCAATGTTAATGGAGAAATGATCCAAGAAAGATTGGGCTAGTTGGTTAAAAGAGAAGATTGAGTGTTGGGTTAAAGCATTGTACCACTCCAAGGCAGGTCCTGATAAGGACATGGGAAAGGTGCAGAGTAGTAAGGCATCATCGTGAGCAACTAGATAGCAGGCATGTCTAAATGAGCACAAGTGTTGTTGAGGGTCCTCCTTACTGTAAAAACGTGTAAACTTTGGTAATTCCCATTGAGGAGGATATGAATGAAGGGGAACTGAAGGGTGGATGGGCTCTCGACAAACTTTATCGTATGTCAAGGTGCTACGACTTCTTGAAACAAAAGCCTCCAGATTTTGCATTTTGTCCATCATTTGTTTAATTAAATCAGTAGTTGGAAGAGATGATGGTGTGGTTGTGGTAAATGGAGGCAAGTTGGGCCAAGGGCCACCACTAGACAATGGTGGGGTTAAATGTTGATAAGGTATGGAAGACGAATGTGTTGAGACAACCGAATAGGGATTTCCTATATAAGCTGCTGAGGTTACCGTATATGTGTGTGGAAATGAAAAGGTGGGCAGGAGCTTGAGAAGGAAAGCTCGTGTGGATAGGTGGCAGAGAGCAAGTCATGAACGGAATAGTCTGCAAGAGAGACGAGGTAGGAGCAGTTGGCAGTAATGACATGTGGGGCCCAAGATTAACCAAAGGAAAGCCAATCTGTGCCGTATGGGACCCCTGAAGCTGCTGAGGTAGGCGACGGGGCTAAGGATGCGGAAGGAAAAGCGGATTTATCTGGCGGAGAAGGGGCTAAATGAGTAGCTATACTGATACGCATGCCAACAAGGAGTTGACCATCGGGTGTACGGTCAAGGGCATGAGATAAATAGTATTGTACAATGCTAGGATTAGCATCCAGAAATTTGGCAAATTCTTTATCTCGCATAGTTATTTTAGAAATCTCGCTGGTGTCCGTAGGATTCCCCATAGAATGTGAAGGGGGTGATTTAGGAAAAGGCACAGAGCAAGCATTTGAAACCATGGCGGTGGATTGCTTTCGAGTGATAACAACCATGGACAGGAGTACACAGTAGGGTTTCAATCTATCAAGAACAGAAACAGACTTAGAATGGTGAAATTGGTAAGTTGTTGGTTTGTCAGGAACTATAAAAGATAGTAATCGATATCGGTCTGATAACTGATGTCGGTTAGAACTATAGCTGATGTCGGTCAGTTAACCGATGTCGGTGTAATAAGGCTGGTATAAGAAAATATAAGAAGCTGCTGATTTGATTGTTAACAATGCTCAATGCATTTATCAAATTGTTCTAAGGTAATCACAAAAGACAGTGTATAACAGAGAAAACAAAACTGAAAACAAGCAAGATGCACACGCAAATCTAGAGACTAACCCTAGGGTTAATTTTAATTATTGTGGGCTTATGCCTTTAGACGCAGAATGATGTCAATCCTAAACAAAAGTCTTAGGGGAAATGTCAAGTTTGTTTTGGCTTATAAGGTTACCCTCAATCGGGTGGAGGAATAACACGGAAAAAGGGGTATGTTTTGAGCTGTTGTGTTAATTATGAAGTGATTCGGTATGTGTTGTGTAGTGAAAGTAAGATTAATTTCTTTTCAATACCGTGGAAATCACCCCCACGTGTACGACCTGTTACTTAGTCTATGTTCACTAGGATTGAAAACAGCAAGCAAGAATGTAATGCACGTGTTTTAAACCCAAATTGAAAATGATATTCGATGAAGCAAATAAGATGACTTTCACTAATACGAAACTAGGAAAGCAAGACAAATTCTTCACTAAATATAGCAAAAACAGCAATAGCAAGTATGCTTCCTAAAATGAAAACAAGCAAGAGAAACAAAAACCCAAAATGGGTCCCACCGGGCGTGCAAAAATGTTTCACACGAAATGGTTTCGGCTCGTGTAAAATAGACTTACTTCTATCCTATCATTCCTTTGAGAAATAGATACGGGTTAGGGCTAGGAGGAATACCTGTTAAATGTTGAGATGGTGTGCACGTACCGTAGAGAAAGATCAAATCGACTGCGAAGAACTCCCTTTTTTCTTGGAAGGACTACCTGCAAGTAAGAATACAAGACCACCGGATTTTAATTAGACAATAAATGAGGGAGCTACCTTAGGCCCAGGAAATATAAAACTTCCTTTCGAAGGTGGTCAGTTCCCTTTTTAATACGATTTAACACAAATGATAACAAAGAGAGCTATTGCAAAATCTCAATTTAGGTATCTCGCTACAAAGCAATAGGAACTAAACTATTAATAATAAAGTGTCACGTTATTGGTTTGGTTACTGGTCGTTGGTACATCCAGGTTGAGTTATAGGGATAAACCAGACTGGATCTGAGGTTGTTAGGTGGCAAATAGGCGGGAATAGGGTTTTGGGGTATAAGTCATAGTGACCGACGGCCGGTCTTTGGATAACCGACCGCGGTTAGAGAACCGATGCCAGTAGAGGATAAACGATACCGGTAGGGTCAGCGATCTAAGTGCTTTTGAATAGAGGTGGGTTACAAGGTGATTGTGGCGTTATTAAGATTGGGGGATGGCTTAGGGGAATGACGAGAGGATAGGGAAGACTCAGAGTGTGATAAAATGGCCTTCTGGGCAATATCAGGATGTATGGGTGAAGGTTAAGTGCAGTATGTTGCTGGTAGTAGATCTAGGAATAAATTTATGATTACTATTAATCAATAGTTCAAGAAAATGGTGCTTAGAAACATATATAAAACACTACTCACTAGTCCCTGATGCAGATGCAGGTTTTAGGACTGTGATGATGAAGACAGGACCCAAGTTGAATGATCTGACAATCCAAGATGAGTTATCTCCTCTTCTGATGCTCAGATGAGTGTTATTGGGCTCTGGTTATTCAGTTGCAATCTTGGGCTTGATGTCCTTCTCTGCAAACTCTTCCTGTTTCTTCACTTGTCTCTGCTCAGCCAAGAAAATCCAGATCCTTTTGATGATTTCTCTTTTTTCTCTGATCAAATCAAAATTCCCATCCTTTGTTTTTGGCTGGAAGTGGTCATTTACGGGGAATTGATGGTAGTTACACAAACGATGGCGGTTGAGTAGGAACCGGTATCGGTCAGGTCAAAGCGGGCTATTTTTGGTAAAATAGCCAGCTTTCCCTCCTTTTCTTCTGAGGGATTGGTAGCGGGCTTGGTCAAATCATTATGAAGTTGGTTTTAGTTGCGGATGAGGAGTAATTAGTTATAGGTGTGGAATTGGACCAAGTTATAGATCTTAATTAGGTTAGTTTAGGGTTAAGACTAGGTCATGATGAGGTGGTGACATGAGGTGGCAGGTATGGCGATGTGGATTTATTAATTATAAGATAATTAATAAATAATTGTGTAAGGTTTAGGTGGTGAGGTTTGGTTGCGAAATGCGATGCGGGTCACAAGGGGTCGTAAGACACAAATTTGGTGTCTACAGTTGATCTATCTCTCTATACATATGCTATTTATATATTTCTTTAAATTTTAATTATCTTGATTTTTTTTATATTTTTCCATTATCGAGAAGTATTTGGAAAATTTGTGGCATTACATCTCCCTCCCCTGATAAGATCTTTTTCCTTGATGCAACACAAAATGAGGTTTGGAAGAGGTACCCCTGAGCAAGGAGGAACTAGTCAATGACTCATGTCACCATCGAAAAAAATAGCTATTGCCAAAGCGCGACCACAAGGAAGAAGGAAAGTCTTGATGATTTCTAAATGTTATGTGAAGATTGGTAGTTTTGTGTTTACATTATTACTTAGTTAATATTTTTCCTTAACAATATTTATTGATCTGCAACTCTTAATATATCAATTGTTAGGATTTTAGTTTATTTATTTTTCATGGTGCTCAACATAAACTTATGTCACAATACTACACCAGGGCCAAACACAACACGTATGGTTGATAGAACATCATGATATGTACCTTAAGGACTATATCACATAATAAGAACTTAACCAAACCATGGAAAGAACATACATGACCCACTCAATATAGTACTTGTCACACACATGAACCTCACGCAAAATTACTTGCAACATAAGCAGACTATAACAACATGAAATTCAAAATAGTAGACATACGAAGGTTTCACAAAAATGAAGACCATAACTATAGTTATATAGTGTCAAAAGGGGAACAAAAAATGTACACCTCAATGAGGAGCACCAATCCTCAACATTACAAAACACAACCGAACCCACATGAGTACACATAAATCATAATACAATAACATGCACCTCCCAAAACATCACAAAAAAACTCCATATAACTCTAAAAGCATCACAAAACAACTCCCTATACCTCCCAAAGCATCAAAAAATAACTCCACATACCTCTCAAAGCATCACAAACAACTCCATATACCTCCCAAAGCATCACAAAAAACTCCATATACCTCTCAAAGCATAAAAAAACTACATATTCCTCCCAAACATCAAAAATAACTTCATATATTTTTCAAAACATCACAAAAAATCTTCATATACCTCCCAATGCATAAAAAAACATCTCCATATACCTCCCAAAGCATCACAAAAAACTCCATATGCCTCCCAATCAATAAAATAAAGATAAATTTTCTTTTTTATCTCCCCTAAAGAGGTTAGTCACCCTATGCCCCTGGGAAAATAGAGTCCAGACACCCCTAACCCAAGTGACATAATAAATTGTGGTTCAACAAGCCACTATTTATATGTAACTCCTTGGGGCATACCCCCATACAATGAAGCATGTCCATAGGTTCAACCACTCCATGGTGAATCCCATGACCCTATTCCAACACATTATGATATTAGAACCAAAAAAAAAAATCGTTTCAAATGCCAAGTGGTAAAAATCACAAGCCTTGGGCTAGGCTATACAAAAATTTAAACTTGATACACAAATTTAAAAATATGCAAAGAAAATGGCCAAATATCCATGGTTAGTGCAAAAATCCACATGTGTTAGTGCAACAACTAAATAAAATTCCCAAAATATAAGAACACATCAGTCAATAAAACTGTTGGTTCTGACAAGAAAAGAGATAATGATCAATTTACGAATAAAATACGTATAGAGAAATAACACATTACAATCACTATGTGGCCTCATACGGCCACCAAAGGGGTACTCATCGAGTTGTTGGGACTCATACATCAAGCCTCATATTGTAAAATAATATATCAAATAATACAACTATCATAATCGCTGCCTAAACCATCCCTCCATACTCCCACAAGGCTCAACATAGTCAAAATCACATGGGATTGTTTGATGGACAACCCAATAGGAGAGAGAAGGGGATGCTAGTTTGCATAAGTTAAGTCTAAGGTGGTGCACATCCACAATATATTGAGCAATCTCGAAGTATACTAAACAGATAAAAGTGGGTTTTCATTATATATAAGACTCCACTTCCACACTCGTACTATGCTTAAGATTATGCAAACCTAATCCACGCCTCCTCTTGCCACACATACACTCTTAACGATTGCTCCCCTTAGGGTCGTCTAGTGTAAGGTTCATAGAATAACACATAACTACATCACTAACACAATGGTGATTCATGCATATTAGCCATAACATATTACACATGGTATATATGCAAGGCATAACACAATCATTACTTTCATGGCTTACAATACATCACGTTTCCACATAATGCACTTAAGGTGCAATTACTACACAATAGGGGTCAAATGATCACCATATGATCCTAATTCATGACATGAACCATCACATATTACATGAATTATACGTAAGACAAACACAATGACTAACATTACAACATATAGTCAATTGTAATACAACATGGTGAAACACACAATTCATCACTACACAGTGGCAACATCACGATATAATCCAATTCACTATACACCAATATTTATAATACAACACATCCACACACGTACATATCACAAAAATACAAGACGCTCTGACACTCCGCAATCCACAATATCACTCCTTTCACACACAACAGGGTGACATCACATGTGAACTCCTCATTGAATCCACAAAAAAGGAGCACAAATACTCTCATCACAAGCACATGAACATGATAAAAAATACACACTAAGTGACTTGCATAACATGCACGTTCATAATATCACAATTACAATATTGGTCACATCACAACATATATCACATTACTTTTCCCATTTCCACCACCACCATGGAAAATCATCACAACTCCAATTTGTCCTAGAGGTTCAAAAGTATGAACCTCGCTCTGATACCAAATGTAACGCCCAAATTTTACACACACAATAACAACAGTAAAAATGTATTTTTTTTTACTTACATTTCTTGATACATGAGAACATGAGGTATTTCTTAGGAAAATGTAAAACACATGAGACGTTGACACAAAAATCATCCCTACATGAAAATACAAGATGCAAATCAAGCCTAATTTTCCCTAAATGAAAAGGAACGTCATAATGATTTAACTATAGTAAAAACACCTGTACATACAACATTCATAACACAACACTTTCTAGGTTCGTAAAATTATTATAGTCATAATTTGTTATTGAGATTACTTATTTGACGATCACTTTTCATGGAGTCCTTCATTCTTCTTAAACTAGGCTACATTATTTTTATCTTAATTAACTTTTTACTTGTTTTGGTTCCATATAAATTTTATCTTTTATCTTATCGCAATAGAATGATGTAGCCTGGTTGTTGATAGGAACATATGCGCATACATAATGCTATTAGTGTTTATCTAAGGATTTTTATTCTAAGTTATATGTTTGATTGGCTTTGCAATTTAACTTGGTTGCAACAAGGTTCACATGAACAAGTGATGTTTATTATTTCAAGAGTAAATAGAATACTCGTTCTTTTCATAATAGTATTTAGCTACTAAGGTTACTCAATTTTGTTTTAAGTAATTACAACTAACCATATATCTTATCTACTTCATTTAAATTCTTAGCCATCAAGGTCATAAGGAGTATGATCTCACACTCAACTGAGTTTGGATTCCTGGGAAATTACGTATTATATGTGTGATACCAGGAAGAATTCAATTATAAATTTTACGCACCTTACTAAGGTCACAATTAGTGATTGAACACCCGTATCTCAAAAAATCATCTTGTAACTCAAGGTACATTTGATACTTCTTGTTAAGATGGCAGTCTTGTTTGAGAGGGGTTAAAGGGTATTCACACTCTGTATTCTCATGTGTAGGTAACTAAAACATAGGACCCGCTCGAATCATTTACCTTCATATTAAAATGATTTCACTTAATTTGATTTAAGAAGCGTTTTAAAATTTGTTCACTAACCCATTTGTTAATAAGGCTATTTACATGCTCGTGGGACTACTAGCTCTCATCCTAGGGAAATGCCTCAAGAACATGATTACTTGGTTTCAAAATTTACATTCATTATTCAATAGGTGAAATGGGAAACAAGAGGAAATACTACTTTGTTTACAAGATTACGGTTCACATTAAGGATTACACATTATGGATTTAGTTCCTCACCATACAATGGTTTAAACACATTATATGAACAATCTAAATTTCACTCTCCTCCTAGCACACCATATTATGGTTATATTTTTACAAATAATCATACACTAAAATGTTGTTAAGTTTAACCATTAACTATTAGTAATACACCATCGAACCCAAATGGAAATTGAGATTAGGTATCGAGTTCATTTATAATCCCAAATCTTAAGGGTGACTTTCAAGGGTGGTTGGATATATTTTCCACATAACAGTCTTCACTCTACACGTGTGCCCAACCAAGAGGGTTTTACACTTGGTTTAATTTTGGTTTCCTCATGGAGCACTATCTTTATAAATCTCATACTCCTTACAACACACACAATTACCAATCTTAGGATGGAACCACATACTCTAGATAATGTTTGACCCTGTCGTTCCTAACTGTTGGGTTCATGACGATGTTGCTAAGCATATATGCTACGATGATAAAATCGAGCTTGAGATATTATTAAATTAAGATAGAAGGTTTCATCGAGAGTAAATATTTAATTTCATATGATTAGTTTTCAACGCTAAAAAGGATCACACATGAAGGGTAGCTATGTATGAATTTTATACTAGCGTTAAATGTTTTGTTTATATTTCTTTATTACATTTTCAAGTTAAGGAACACAACACATCAACTATTTAATCATCAATTTCACACTGGAACTAAACTATAAGATATTAAATTCATCTTCATTTAACATATATATCCAACCTTCTTACGATATGTAAATCTGAATCAAATTGAGACCAATGGGCGAATTCACATTTCCCAATGAATCCCTAAAACCAGCAACTCATACACATTACGAAATTCCAATAATAAACTTTACACTAACATAGAAATACATACATACATACATACACACACACACAGATATATATATATATATATATATATATATATATTCATTAGCATACATAAATCACAATAATCCACATTAAATTACAACCACGCCATTTCACCATCGTACTTGCACCCTGCAAAACCATGTGATCATGGAATCAACGATAAATCACTTGCATGACATCCACCTAAATATAGCATAATTAACGTTTTTAGTTTTCCATTTACATAATAATAAAAATTTACACTTGAAAGGAGAGGGTTAGAGACATATATTCATTTCATTTCATAACTAAGGAGAGAGAAAGAGATAGGGAAGAGAGAGGAACACTAGTTTTTCAAAAGTCAGATTTCACACCACAAGCCACATGAGAGAGTTTCATAAAGATACTTATGCATTTCTACAAGTTTTCACGATGATTTATTATCTTTGCTAGGGTCTCATGACCTTATTTTGCATTTTTCTACTAGTTGCAAAAGCTTATTATTTTGGTTCAGAGGCCAAGAAACCACGTTCAAAAACTGACTTCTTATGAGAAAATACACAATGGGTAAATTCCTACATGTCCTCCTATATACAAATAATTCTCAGGAACTAACGGACTTCAGAACTGGTGAACGATTTACAAATTGTGGCTAGTTTTCCGGGGCCATCGGTCATAATTTGCCTAGTTGTAAAATGACCAATTTTAGCTCAAGGGCTAAGAAAACCTCATCCAAAATTTATGTTTGATAGATGAACGTGAAACCAAACATTTCCTACATGATATCCTATATATGGAGAACTCACTGGAGTTGACAGAACTGAGAACTAACGAATGGGTTACAAACAACGATGAGTTTTCCGAAGCCACCAATCGTAATTGGTCAAGTTTGACCTAGTCAAACTATGATTAGAGGCCTGCAAAACATTGTTTCCAAAATTTCAAGAAGAGTGTTTTCCCCCAAATTTAAGGTTATGATTAATTTTCTAGTAAAAATACTAGAGGTTTGTGAAGATGGATAAGCATTTCGTTTCTCAGGGTTCAAACATCGAGCCGAAACGAAACCCAACTTTTTCAGTTTTAGTAGCTTCCTACAAATGCAAAATGAGGTAGCAAGGCTCCTAGAGGGGTGGCGAAGAAAGTAAAAATGGTCGATTAGGGTTAATATAAAGCTTGATGTGAATCTCCTCATAACAAGGAACAAATACGATGCTTAAGATCTCTTTTTTGGGGCATATAAAGTTGTTTTGCATGTCTTTGGAATTTACATTTTTCTAACTTGCAAAGTAGACCCAAAATGGTTGTTTTAGTTGATGAATCATCTAGTTATCACTAGTACTAATGGACATGAACACTTAATTTTGATACCTTGGGTCTATCAATGTATAAGGTTGTGGCAGCAACACGGTTGACTATCAAATCACAAATCGACAACATAATGACAAGGTGGGGTGTTATCTTTTTGCACTAACATTATAATTAAGAGACCTAATTTTATAATCACCCAATGGTTTATTATTTCTATTACATTGAAAATGAAGAACTAAACTATCTGAAAATTATAAAAGATAAAGGTAAAGAGACCATGCTTGAGGGGAAAATGAATCGGCGAAAGTTGTGGAGCTCGATTCTACATCTCCACAAGAAATTTAATCGAACCATTTAGACACACCCACAAATAAAAAAATTTACATTTTCTTGAAGTTTTTTAAATTTTTTTGAACAAACCAAAAATGTGCATACCCAACAATGGTTACATTCCATGAGACTACCTTTTATTGGGGCAATTCTTAGGAAGTCTTACAACCTCATTAAGAGCACCATTTGTGCATATCCGACAATTAAAGAATTCTATGGGAATACATGTTTTTGAGGTATTTTGTCATGTAGTTCACATCCCTGGTGTATTTTTTTATGCTTTCCATACATGTCTACCCAATAGATTTCAACTACAGTTACAGACAAAAGACTTTCCATCCTCTGTTGTGCTTTGGAGGATGTCTGATATCTGTTTCAAGCTTGCGTTTTGCACATGGCCAAGGGACGCTGGTGAAGGTGAATGGGTTTGAGTTCGATGCCCTTGATTGCATTTAGTTGAAAGTTTATAAATCCATTTTAACACATTTATCACACATTCCATGTGTCCAATGGTTGGAATGATCTATTGCATCTCTGGAGGAAAGCTTTACACTTTCCAAATGTACTTGCTTAGAATCTCAAACACCTTTTCAATAGCTCCATATTGTGCATACCATCGTTCGTGGTAGTCCATGAGAAGGCATTGGCTAAGGCATTTATTGGAAAATCCCAACAACCCATTCAAGCACACAAGTTTTTAAAAAACTGTAATTCAATGCATTCCATGAAAAACCATGCATTTTGAGGTATTTTGTCAAGCAGTTCCAGGCTTGTTCTTCCACATTTAAGTACATGTCTAATTGAGCATTAACAAATACAACATCTGACTGATTCCTCTATATTTTATGCTTTAATAGATGTACATACCCTGTTCTGGAGCTCATATATAGGCACAAGAAAAGAGTATGCAGGCAACTATAATTGATCAGGTTGTAGACCTATTTGTTGTATAGGTGAAATAGTGTGACTGTCTCATGAGGGAACCCAATTATCCACATTTGGTTGGGGGGTTTTACCTCCTTTCAAAAAAAAAATCATTTTGTGCATAGCTTGAAATAACTATTGCGATGGGGAGACATTTCTTTGAGGCATTTTTTCAAACAATCCATGTTCACGTGCTTAGAGGCATCTAGGTCAAATAGAAAATGTTACTTGTGAGGATGCCCATATCCCACAAAACTGATAGTTCTCACACCACCATCACTCCACCATCGTATTTTAATTTCTACCTACCTCTTTTTAACTCCCTTCCACAACCACTTCCCATTCTTTTACTTTTATCCTTTTTCTTATAATTTAATCTAACTAATTAATTAATTTTATTCATTTAATTTAAATTATATTTTATTAGTTGATATATATATATATATATATATATATATATATCTTTAAATTTCAATTATCTTGATATTTTTATATTTGGCCATTTTTGAGATGTCCCTGGAAAATTTTTGGCATTATAGCCTTCACTTGTTGTACACCATGCTATACGGATACTAGTGATCTTCCTTCATATCTCTCTAAGGAAGTTTTAGAAGATACTCATATTGATTACTTGTTTGTTATTGATTATGGTTCACCTATGCATACTAATTCCTCTTCTTCTACTCATCATGATAGTGTAGCTCCATCTCATGATTCTCAAACATCTGATATTGCTTCTCATCATTTGTCACTTATTATCTCTCATTCAACATTGTATTATGTCGATGATCCGATTGATATTAATCTTAGTGACATTCTCATTTATGAGTCTTTATCTGATCATGATGAGGTAATTGATAGTCATGATTCTCCTTCTTTTCATACTACTGAGTGTGAATCACCTATTCCATCACTATCCTCACCTGAAATTGCATCTAGTACTATGCACGAGTCTCCTCCATCTATCACTTCTTCATCTCCTACCATTCCATCTCCTCCTATTACATAATCTACACATATTATGTCATCTTCTCCTATAGAGGTCTCTCCATCAATCACCTCACCTATTAGGGATGTTTCCGATGCTATTCCTACCATCGATATAGATATTCCATCTACATCATCTACTACAGCTCCTTCGACACTTGGTACTAGTGTGCCTTTAACATTAGATTCTACCGTGTAATCTCTAGACATCCCTATGAGCACTCATAATGGAAAATTACAACCTCTTAATACATTGTTTCCATATTCTACTATTCCTTTCACAAGATATCAACTCTCTCATGCATGCAGTAGGCCAATTACAATCTCAGGTTTAATCTATCACTCTAGAAAGTAGGGTTTACTATGCTTCCATTGATAATAACTCATTACATGGTAACCCTATTCTAAAGAAGATTCATAATTTGGCTTTTCCTAGATTTTATCATGCTCATCTATTGCACTATTGCATGGCTATGGCTCCTTATCGTAATGATAGGATAGTACTTAAGGCCTTTCTACATAGTCTCATCGATGAGGCGCGATAGTGGTACACTCATATCCCCTTTGGGTCTATCAGTAGTATCTATAATATGGACACTTTCCTCCATTGTTTCATCATCAATAATGGCCTTAAAGTCTCTTATGATCATATCTCTACTCTAAAACAAGGCTCATCCAAGTCTATTAAGGATTACATCTTAGGATTTAATGCTTAAATGCATTAGCTAATATTCCAACCTATAGATTTAGAGAAGCAATCCATTTTTTGTCGTGGTTTGATTCATCCACTCAAAAAAAGATTAGAGTATGTCACATGTGATTCTTTCACTATTTTATGTTACAAATTCATAGATGTAGAGTAGGATCTCCTTTCGGAAAATGCAATTCATCCTCCAAAAACATCTAATTCTGTTGTATCACCTTCTCCTCCACCACCAAAATTGGTTGAGCATCGTACATAGTCTCTAATATCTCCTACCAAGGAAAGCAAGCAGGCTCAACCCACTCCACCACCACAATGTATTTCTCCTCCTCCTTTGTAACATGCTTCTCCTCCTTCTACTCAACCTATGTCTCAAAAGGCATTACATTTTTCTCATCACGCTACACCAGATGATGTACTACGTGCCTTACTTAATATGCGTCGTATTCATTTACCTTCAAACCAACATCATCCACAACATCATTTACAATGTCAAAGTGACCAACTTTATTCTAATTATCATCACATAAATGGCCATTGGGAAAAAAAATTTCTTTCCCTTCACGAACGACTACAAAAATTAGAATAAAAGGGCATCATCTACTTTGGCTCTCGCTCACATTAGAGGTCTAGTTATCCTCTACCTTGCCATCCAGTCTCTTCTTAGGGGTTGAATCTTCTTCTCCATCAGGTGCTTAGGTTATAGGTCATTCATCAACATCATATGGCACTCATGCTCGCTCTCCACTGCCTTCATCCATTACTTCATCATCAAATTCACTACTTCCATCACATTCACACTATCCACCACATCATGTTGCTACTTCACATTGTATTCCACAGATCTCTACATATCCCACCACAGATCCATATGACATTGAGTTTTGCACATATTCACACGCCGCTTCCATGCCACATACATCCACCACTTCGTGATGTCTTGGTTTTTGGTAGGTGATTTTTATCACCTCACCCCCCAATGATGCACTTGTGTTTTTACGGTTAGTACAAAAATGTTGAGGGATTTATTCTAAGAACCTCTCATAACCCTCCTCATCATTTCATCTAGCACACTCAATCATTTCACGATGACACACTCTTTCTTACGCAGCTCATTCTTGACTGCTGAGGGGTCTTGACTAACTAAGCCTATTCATCCACACACTAGGGGGCATCAATCATTTCCCCCCTATTTTCATCATACTAATATTTTATGATCACATCCTATTATCATGAACATAACATGTTACTTTCTTTGGCAATTATACATCATCCATTCTTACATTCTATTCTACTATCATCATTACATTAACTACGCGCTACAAATAAAATTTTTCATCAATCACATTACATTTTTTATCTATTAAAATTGACCATATGCATTTTGTTTACCATTACCAACATTATAATACGACTCTACACTAATAAAAAAATACACAACATGTACAATAAACATCAAATCATACATCATCCAACACATTGTGAAATTTATCTACAACAATGCAAAATTATCATATATCAAAAACATGCATCCATACATATATCTCAAATACAATCATCATAACAACACACCTCATCACTGGGGGAAATTCCCCAAACATCATATACAAATAGTACAAATAAAATATCATAATCAATATCACTGTTGGGTACTACGAGAGCTCTATAACTGGATGCCTCTCCACGAACAAGATGTTATTGTTCGCGGCCTTGATACCTCTCGACCTACCTCTGTAGCAAGGTAATATCATTAGACTTCTCAGAACACTGAATATGCACATCTACATATTGTGAAAACACATCTTGTTCCAAGGGACCACCATCTACTACCTCTTGGGTTCATTGATTCTCCTCGCATGCCTCCTCCATCTCACTTAGCAACACAGTACATGTCGCCGCTACTATGGACACTGGCTCAAATAAGTGGGCATGCTCACCCGTGATATCTTCCACGTGCTCAAGTATACCTCCACCTAGAATATTGACTGAATTATTATGTGTCAATGTATTGATAGATAGGTCAACAATCAACAACCAATACACATCACCTATAAACACAAATTACACAACACATTAGAAAACCATATATAACGATATAGGCATACAACAAAGTACACAACACAACTGTAAGTATAATTACTCTCCGTTACAACTGCTAATACATGGTTAGGGGCATGTGTTTCCCCCATTCCTCCTCCTATATGGGGTAACCCCATTGGACCTGTAAACAATGGGAACAACAATACCCACCAATGTGTTACCTACCATGTGCGATACTTCTCAGTGCAACCCGCAATGTGTGAGTCTACAAGATTTGTTGTTGCATGTACCTCAACTATACATGATGGTACTAGCTGATCTAATGTGGGCCTTGGCCTAGCTCCAACCCTCCTAGGTACTCTAATAGCTCGTAACCATATATATGGCTCTAGGGGAACATCCTGAGCCATCCTGAACTGATGTGATACTCTCTCTACCTAAAAAATCTTGGCAACACCTTGAAATTGATCCTCAAGCCACATCATACTTTGAATACACCACAACTCTACCACATCCTTGGGCCACCCTCCATAGTCATGATATCACCTCCATGTGACTACCTCGGGCCCCATCCTATATATTAGTGCCATGTAGGTATCTATTTCCATCTTCCTACCAAAAATATCGATCTACCTAAACAAATATATCTTTGGCCTAGCCCACTCTCCTTATGGACCTCTAACTGGCCTTAACATAGATATGTGCTCATATGCTCATACATGTAATAGTGTGGTGGATCCTATCCCTCCACCATGCTCCTTGTGTGTAAATTAGTATAGGTCTCTATATAGGTGGGCAAAACACACCGTTCCTAAGAATATTTAGTACCCTTCTCCTCTATCCGCTGGTATATGTCATGCATATTATATAAGATGCCAACACCTTATACCTCTATGGATATACAAGAAGAAATCAAAACCTCTATGAGCTTCCAAAAGTGCGGAACCTCAGATTGCAATATAACATTCAAACTAATATGGGCCTCGATAGGTACTCGAGTCCCCAAAAAATACCATCTTGCGGCTTACATCTATCACTCCACATCCTCTACTGGTATAACCCGTACTCTTTCTCCAACCACTAGCAATCATAGTATGTGCTATACATCCTCCAGAGTAATAGTCATCTCCCCCATAAGTAACCAAAATGTACACATATCAGCAAACCACCTCTCACACAATGCAGTCAACATGGGAATATTATGGGGCACATTCCCCATCCGTGCTACGTGTCATAGGATGACACAGTTCATCAAATATCAATCATCATCTGATATGCCCAATCTAAGAAACATACTCATATGAAATCCTCCATAGAATTCCCTCGAGTGGATGTTCCTCTGCACACCACAAAATGACAACAAACACAATATTAGAGCACATTACAATATCAAATACACTCACTTATCATACTAGACACATGTTTTTATCCATTATACATCAAATGCACACATTCTGGTTCAAGGTGTCTAGATGTAAGATGTTGTTTAAAAATGTATGTATTTTGAATTTTCGTGCGGTTTAGTAAGACTCAGAGAAATAAAAAAGGATAGAAGTGCTTTTCTACGATTCGTTTGTCAACCATCAGCTGGGCATGACTTCCAGCATATAGGTTGCCCTCAATTAATGTGAGCTAATGAAATAAATTAGAATGGAATGCACTTATTTTTAAACCCAAATCAAAAATGTGAAATTGCATGACACAATAAGATGAAGAGGAAGAGGGATGCTCTTTCACTACAATGCAAAAAACATGAAGAAATGGTTCTTTTTAATTACACCAAAAGAAAAGTTTCCTTTAGAGAAAATAGAAAGAAGAGGTGGATTACCAGGGAAGAAAATTAGTGTGTACGCTTTTTAGAAGGGAAACAAACATAGAATTTTTTCCTAGGAATGAATGGAATGCAGGGAACCCCGGATGGGTCCCATCGGGTGTGCCAAAATATTTCACCTGATTTTTAGATCGTTTCTTTAAAGAATTGACGAAATAGATAGGGTAACGGGTGTAGGAGGAATACCTATTCAAATGTTGGTTGATGGGTTGTTACGTGCGTATGACTTCTGGATCCACAGCTGATCGTGAGAGCTTCCTTTTAGCTACGAGGAACTACCTATAATGAAAACAAGACCACCAGAAGGAATTAAACAATATGGGCAGTGAACTGCCTAGCGTATGCTAGATCCGAGAAGTGTGTTACTTCCTAGATGGCTATCAGTCCATTGTTTTAAACAATTTAATGTTGTAAACAAAGTAAATCCTATTGTTATTTAAAATGATTTAGGTATCTCACTTAAAACACAATACGAAATAGATCTAATCTAACAGGATAAGCTAGAATAGAATCCAAAGGTCAGATGATTGGTTCTAGGTTTTGCAAGTTTGACAGAGGTTGTGGATAGATCGCAGGTGAATGAGGGTAAGATGAAATTTGGTGGGTAGGATTCTATTCTAGGTTGTGTGGGAAAATACAAAGACCGGTGTAAGTCAGGGGTGACCGACGACAGTTAGGTGTAACTGGTGCCGGTTACTGTGAGATCTAAAAATATCACAGAATAAGTTGGGTCTCCTTTTTGATTGTACAAAGGACTTTGGTGGGTTGAGATGAGGAATTGGGTGACTGGATTAGGCTTTGGAAAGGTTTTAATGTGTATATGGAGGTGAAAACGTTCGAGAAGGTCAATAGGGGGAAAAGTAAACAATAGATGATAAAATGAAATAAACCAAGAAAGTGTGATGTTATACTTACTTGGATTCTATTCTTGAATGCCTGTGTGTGAGGGATGGAGGTGCTAATGATGCGTTTGAAGGTTTCAAGTGATCACCAACTGAAGAAAATCTTCTACATGGGCTACATGTACACTCCTCTTTACTTTGATAGATCAGATCATGGTTGGGATGGTTGTGCAAGGGAAGATGCTCAATCTCCTTCCTTGCATGCGGGTTTTCATTGGAATTTACTCTCTGAAGATGCATTATCTCTCTGAGATGTGTTCTTGCTTGTCACCCTTTCTCCCAATGTTTTCCAACCTTGAGAATAAGGTATTTTAGGGGTTAAAAGGGTAACCGATGGCGGTCTGGCTTAACCGGCGATGGTTAGGGGTAACCGGCATCGGTCAAGGTCTTAGTTAGTTATGAAAACTTGCTAAGAATAGGTCTTAGGTTGAGTTGGCTTGGTGAGGTGTCTAAGTGAACTATATGTGTAGATATTATTTAAATAAAATACACAAATAAAAAATATAGTGAGGATAATGCATTAATTTAATTAAATTAATTAAATTAATATTAGTGAGGTGAAGGAGGGTCATGGCTAGGTAAATGTATTAAAGGGTGCTTATATGTCGAGGGACCAAAGGGGAGTGTGACCTAATTTTAGTGTTTACATTTTCCCCCTTTTTGTTGTGTAGCTTGTATTGGTAAGCAGTGCTAACAAAAATAAGATGTGGTTGCTCCATGTGTGGGTGAAGGTGATCCCCCTCAAAATAGGCATTGACAAGGCAGTAGGCTGAAGCGGTGAGTGGTTTGATAAAAAGAAAATGTGAGGAAAAGACAGGTTGGCACGAGGGAAAAGGTTGAAAGGTCTACTCGGGAAATCTAGGTAATGGGTCAGGGTCAAAGGTAACAACAGTCAAACGCATGCACACGTATAAACTACAACACTCTACCGGGTTGAAGAGTAGAAAATATCTACATCATCTAAGGTCGATAAGTTTATCCAGACAAGGTTAAAGTGAATTTGGTATCCAAGGTAAAGGATATGGTCAGGAAACACAATGTAGGGTAGGTGTAGGAACGTTTAGGTATGTTCCGGTGCACCAAAGGTAGGGTCAGGATAAATGGTCACGATAATAGGCTAGGTAACGTCATTAGGTCAGTCAACACAGGTAATAGTGCCACAAGGTATAGCAAACACATGAGGTCAAAGGTCACTAGTGATGTTCTAGGTCCAAATATCTAGGTCACGGCACGGGTACAACCAAGGTAGGGGTAAAATAAGAAGAATTCCCCAAAGGAGGACAAGGGTAGGAAGATGAGGAGGTTTGGAAAGGTAAGGTAATGGGTTGGGTAAAGGTTGGATGGGTTAAAGGAGCAAGGTAAAGGGTGGGGTAAAATGGAAAAGTAAGGGAAATGTGTAGGTGAGGGTGACTGATGACGGTCATGGATAATCGACATCGGTAGAGGAAAACCAATGGCGGTGAGGTAGGGAACGCGACCGATGTCGGTCAAGGGTAACCGACGTCAGCTAGGTCGGGTGGGTTATAAAAATAAAAAATCCACATTTTTATTTTTCATTTGTTATTTTCAAAGTGGAGAAATGAAAAAAAAGAGAGAGAAAAGAGAGAAAAGTATCTGAAGGAAATGATATAGTGAGCTGGTAGTTGGATTTGATGAGGATTGGGTTGGTGAGTAGCGGGTCCACGGGATTAGGGAAAGAAAGTTGATTGGTCAGAGGTTGTGAGTAGTTATTCGGTGATGGGAGAGGCAAGAGAGGGATCAAGCAGACCATCAGCATAACATATAGAAATGCCACCGAGACGGCGACAACGCGACAAGGTAAGCGCCTAACTCTAGATTGGTGATTAGATAGATTAGAGATTTTGGTATGTGGGATTTGTAGGGTTTTGTGGGTTTTGGTTTGGTGTGGGTGGGTAAAAATAAAATGTGGGTATGGGGGGAATAACGGAAAAACAAGAGGGGGGAGGGTAGTAAATTGTATAGGTGGGGTGGGTAGGGGTCTTGGGTTAGTGTAGGTCATTGTAGGTGGGGTAAAAGGGGTAGGTGGGAGAGTTTTTAAAAAAATGGGGGTTTGCGAAGTCGCAGAATGTTCCGCGACAGTGACCAGTGTCGGTCAAGATTGACCGACATCGGTTGTCTAGAACTGGGATCGGTCACCAAATAGGTGACCGATGCTGGTTAAGTGGTAACCATGGTTAGTAAAGATGAACTGGTAGCTGTCACTAAACAGGTGACCAATGCCGATGTAAAGGTGACCGAAGTTGGTTAGAATAAACAGGTACCACTTAGGGTTTTAGGCACAAGGGTGCAAAAGTGATGTAGGCTAGGTATTTTAGATGGGTAGGGTAAAAATAGGGTGGAGGGTAATGATAATTGGTGAATATGGTCATGGTAAATAGGGATTAATGTCGTGCTTGGATTGGATGTAGGGGAGAGCGCAGTTACACATGCGGGACAGGGGTCCGCCTCTACTAGTGACATGGCACGGCTTAGTGTCTCCTTTGGAGTTGTAGCACATGGAGGTAGTGGGCTTGAGTGGGATTCAACGCTACTGACATGTTGTTTGACAACCCAGCTTGATGGTCACGCTCATCGATAGATGGGACTCCGCGACCAACACACTCCACCTGTCGATGGGTGAGATGACTATCACCCTAGAGGACGTGTTCCATATTTTTTGGTTACCCATATTGGGTGCCCAGGTTTACTCTATCTCCTCTGAGGCCTTAGAGGAGCTGATCGAGATATTTTTTGGTGAGGGGGTAGCAGATCTGAGATTTCATAGCACTAATTTGAGCTAAGGCCAGATGTACCTAACCTGTCCGGATGAGACGAGGCTAGTGGTTCTATTGATGGAGGAAGTGTGCTGCTATGCACTGCTAGATGTAGAGGGTGGACGATTTCCCCGATCACTGGTGGGGGTTCTCCACAATATGATGGTAGAGGAGACCTAGTTTTCCTGGGTACCTACATTCTTGGTGCAGCTATACTGAGAGCTGTGGGCATATGGGCAGTTGTGCAGGCTTAGCCTGTGATGTATATTTATACTACACTACTGGGCCTATGAGCACATGGTCTGTGTTTGACCTATAGGGATGCCCCGAGTAGATGCATTCCCAACAAGATCGGTGCAGTGGGATATAGGAGATGGGTGCCGGTAATTGGAGAGTGGAGATAAGATAAGACGACATATGATGTGGCCTATTTTCGGCAATTGTTGGAGGGGTTTTCTGAAGTGGACATTAGCTGAAGGCCATATGTGGGATTCCCCTCATATAGGCACATGCATGAGGAGCTAGCTAAGCTCTAGCTAGAGAGGTGGATATAGGGTCACCGTGTTGGGGAGGATGAGATGATCCTGGTAGATAGGGTCTGACGGCCATTCGGGCTTGTACAGGATATTCCTCCATCCTTCCCACAATATCGGAGAGACGACATGGAGAGGCCTCTACCTCTACCACAACCTACAATGCCTATAGGGGAGGAGGAGAAGCCAGTGGATCGGTGGATAGATGACGCCAAATGTACAGACAAGTATAGGCAATGGTGGGTGGCTCAGTTATGAGTCATACCACCTAGACCGGGGCAGCCAGACTTAGCTACCATTACTATGCAGAGAGACACCCTATAGGGGTAGGTAGCGACACTGATTACCCAGATAGGTATACTGCAGACACAGCTCGAGGGGTCAGAGGCAGAGGAAGCATAGCTACGAGTACAGGTGGCAAGTTTGCAGGCCCAGATGCCAGAGGGAGGAGATGGAGGAGATAGAGATAGAGATGGTCAGGTGGCAGCCCTACTGGCATAGGTGGTAGGTTTACAAGGTTAGTTGGCCATAGCCTAGGCACAAATTGGGGCCTTATAGGCCCAACTATAGGCACAGGGGTAGGGGACACCACCACAAGCATAGGGAGCTGGTCCTAGTTCACAGGCTAGTGTAGGGAAGGTCACTGCAGGATAGGTACAGGGGCCGAGACCTATGGGACCACCACAGACCATGCCTGTATCTAGGTTACAAGATGCCCTAGGTGAGGCAAGATATTATTAGGATTATCTCATGGTGGCTGGGATAGACTTCCTATCCTACGGAGAGTATAGAGCACATCAGGCATCCAATGAGAGGACAAGATCCCACACACATGGTGTGGAGAGCACAGGAGGTCAGTGAGCTCTGAGGCCTAATCAGGGAGAGGCCACCAGCACATGGTGACCAACACTAGGTGAGGTGCTAGTAGGGATACAGGAGGATGAGGGTATAGGTGACACATAGATGGAGGGCATCTGGCGAGATGTCTGATATGTGGTCACTTGATTTTGGATGTATACTAGTGATTGTTTTGATATATATTCCAGCCTGCGTGCCAAAGGTAGTTATATTTTTGATCACATACCGACTTGTGTGTCAAAGACAGTGAGGATGTATGAGTGATTTTTGTATATTTTGATCATATACTGGCTTGCGTGTCGAAGATATTTTGTATGGATTCATTCATTCTTTTTATATATATGAGACCGGCCTACGTGCTGATGATATTTTGTACTATATATATCAGCTTACGTGCCGACATTTTTGAGATGATGGATAGGATGAGATAAACATGTATATTTAGATACACATTTATTGATTTGTATGATGAGATTCATGGTATTGCGTGATTTGTTGATGTGTGTATGAGACATTGGTTTAGGGCTTGTATTAGATAAGATATGGATTTGTTACTTTAATGTGGTTTGAAATTAGGTGAGTTAGGCATGATGGAGTTAGGTTGGTTTAGGCATGGATCGAGTCAAGTTTGGTTAGGCATGGATCGAGTTAGGTTTGATTAGGCATGGATTGAGTAAGGTTTGGTTATGATTCATTATGTTGGAAATGAATGATACTATGGGTCATATGTGAAATGTTGTATAATCTATGCATAGTGATAATAGAGGGATGGTAGGTGTAATAAATGTATGTTGTGATAATGTTTAAAATATGAAACAACTTGTTATGTATGTGGTTTAATTTCCAATCTTGGGTATAAAAGGGAAACAAAGTGAGGTGTGATGTAATGTGAGGAACATGGAAGGTATATTGTTTAGGGTAGAGGATGGCCGAGCTAACCTCCAAGGGCCCCATGCCCTCGAAGTGTTGCTTACATAGTCCTGGTGAAAAGGGACCTCAGGATGATGTAGTTCTCCCATGAGGTAGGGAAGAATATGAAAATGAGTTGGTAGGTTTTTGGGCATGTTGTGGGTTTAGGTTTAATAAGTGTGGGTAGATTATAGGTAATGGATGCAAGTGAAGGCGATTATGGAAAAAGGGGAGGATTACCTCAAAGGTAAGCGTTGAGGACCAAGTCCTGTATAAGGTAATCAGAACATAAACAAAGATGGTTAAAAGATAAGAGGGGGGCAATAAAGCCACCTCATTGGGTATGATCATAGGTGAGGAACATAAGACCCTAAAGACATTACATGATTGACATGTTCTACGATGACGGTAGTCACAAGATCACCAAATGTCTAAATTCTAAGATGTCCCTTGAGGAAATTGAGGAAATGAGAGTGGAAATGGTAAGGAGGGTGAAAGGTAGCTAATTTTATATGTTTTGAGTGATAGGGCTTTTGGGCAAGGGGTCCTAGGTCACAGTGGGAAAGTCCATGACTAATTTTTTTTGTTTTGATAGACTGATCGATGTGGGAAGTCTATATGGGATAATGAATATAGTACTCCTTGAGGTCTTCTTGAAGCTGACCAATGCTGGAAGCTTTGGTTTCTCTTGTTTTTTTATTTTTTTATTTTTATTTTTATTTTTTGTTTTTTTGAAAGCATCAAATAGCTCTAGTTAAGACGACATTCATCTAATAACTGTAGTTGTACTAAGTGGTCTTGACGAAATTCATCATCAATAATCATGTCATGGATAGAAATTTGAAGTGAGGGGATCTGGACTTCGAGAGGTAGAACAACCTTTGTACCGTAGATCAGAGAAAATGGTGTGGCCACAGTGGAAGTGTGAATACTAGTGTGGTATGCCCACAGGGTAAAAGGAATGTGCGTATGCAAATCCTTCCCAATATCATCAACTACTTTCATGAGAATTTTGTTGAGGGTTTTGTTAGTGTATTCGGCTTGGCCGTTTGTTTGTGGGTAATAAGGTGATGAGAAACTAAGATGAATGCCAAAGGCGTCGCAAAGTTTTTCCATTGTTTTATTTTTGAATTTTTTTCCATTATCAGTGATGAGGTGATAACGCTTAAGGGACGAGCTTGTAAAGAGACAAAGGGTGAGGTAGGACAACGAATCAACAATAGAATGGTCAAAGATGCAATGCATTAAGGGGCTCAAGTTTGGGTTTACCATCAAGTGAGGATAAATGATAGGCACTTGATCCATAGGTATGCATTATGATATATGGTCCAAGCTAATTAGGAGTGAATTTTCCATGTTTAGTTTTTTCTACTTTGGTTACGTGTTGATTTTCTTTCAAGACAAGGTCATCGACTTGGAAGGTTCATTCATGAACACGTTTGTCATAAGCACATTTGATACATTGTCATAAGAGAATACCAGCAAAGCTGCGTTTATGGAGTGAGTCCCCCCAGAGTGGTGAAACAAGATACATTTGTCTAAGGAAGGCGCGTTGTCTGTTACGGGTGATATCAAGCGGTAATATGGAGACAGAAAGGTAGTCATAGTATTAGTTTATACCAAAGGTCACTCGGGTCTAGTGTGTCGGTTCTGATTGAGTAAATATAGTGAGGTAAATAAGAAGGTGCATCTAGAGGCATTCGAGACGGTAGACCAACCTTTTGTAATCAACAGTAGACCAGCGAAAATTTGGGAAGCTAAGTAGGCCACAGTATCGAAAAATTTGTTGGTTGAATACTAGGATGGTTTGATAGGGTGTAACGATCAAAGGTGGTCAAAAGGAATGTCTACATGATGCCAATCCTTTCTGAAGTATCATCGTTACCACATTGGTACATGACAATTGACTTGGTTTAGGACCAATTGTGAGTCACCAAAGATGCTGGCTATGGCCATTGGACATCTATGGGTAATAAGGTGCAGCTTGGAGAAACTAAGTACGAGCGCTTCGTACTCAGAAATATTGTTGGTGCATGCAAAGTCTAGTTTGAAAGACAAATGTTTTGGTTCTCCATCCAGAGGAATGAGGATAATACCAGCCCCTTCCCCAGTGATGACACTGATGAACCATCGAACACCAAGTGTCAATTGGTAAGGGGGTTCATCCAGTGAAAGAATAACAATTGAACTCACCGAGATAGTCAAAATTAGAGGGTTGATCCCTGGAAATAGGTGCGTCAGCCAGTTGGTAAGCGATAGCTTGGACCTTTATGTAATTTTGATGAATGAATTTGAGGTCAAGGTCAACTAAAATCATAAGCCATCGTGCGGCACGTTGATTTTGATAAGGTTTGGTGTACATGAAGTGTAAGGGATCGGTGTTGGTCACGACATAGGTTTTGTGGTTGAGTAGGTAATGGCGGAGTTTGGTGGCAATGAAAACTAAGGCTAAGAAAAGTTTTTCTTGGATGGTTGTATCGGGTTTCATAGTCCAAAATAGTACGGCTTATGTAATAAACCGCCTGCTCTTTGTGTTGTTCACCGTGATGAGTGAGCATGGCTCCTAAGGAATGATTAGTAGCTAATATGTATAGGTAAAAAGGTTGATCATCTTTAGGTGGAATGAGTACGGTTAGTTGGAGAAGGTATAGTTTTAGGGATTCAAAAACTTCATGACATTCATCATCCCATTTAAATGATACATCTTTCCTGAATAGATGATGAAATGGTTGACACTGATTAAATAATTGGGAAATGAAATGGCGAATGGACCACAATTTACCTTGTAGGCTATGAAGTTGTTTAAGGTTAGTGGGTGGAGGCATTTCTGAGAATGGCCTTGGCTTGAGCAGGGTTAAATTCTATACCACAGAGGGAAACAATAAATCCCAGGAGCTTTCCTGAGAGAACCATGAAGACACACTTTTTAGGCTGAAGGCAGACGTAATATTTAATGAGATGGTCAAAGATGGTTTTGAGGACAACGAGGTGCTCAGAGTGACATTTTAGATTTGGCCAAGAGATCATCCATGTAATCTTCCAATATGCGATGCATGATATCATGGAAGATGTAAGTCATAGCACGCTGATATGTAGCACCAGCGTTTTTAAGGCCAAAAGGCATGACTCGATAGCAAAAGGTTCCCCAAGGGGTGATGAATGTAGTCTTGTGTTGATCTTCTAGGGCAAGAAAAATTTGGTTATAACCCGAGAAGCCATCCATGAGTGATAGCATCTCATGACCAGTGGTGAGGTCAACCAGTTGATCAATACCGGGAAAGGGAAAGTCATCTTTCGAGCAAGCTAGGTTGAGGTCACAGAAGTCCATGCAAATGTGGAGTCCCCCTGTTGCTTTAGTAATAGGGACAATGTTAGAAATCCAATGAGGATAATCAATGGGTAAGATGAAGGAAATGGAAAGAAGGCACTGAAGTTCTTCTTTGACGAGAAGAGCAATGCGAGGGTGCATTTTCCTCAGCTTTTGTTTGATAGGTTTGGCATCGGGAATGGTTACAATATTGTGGACCACTATGGTGGGGTCAATACCGGGCATGTTTGCGTAAGACCAAGTGAAAGTGTGGTTATGATCTCAGAGAAAAGAAGTGATGGCTTCCTGTTCAGCAGCATCTAAAGATTGTCTGATCTTTAGGATGTGTGGGTCATCCTGAGTATGAATGTTGATCTCGATAGTCGATTCATTCAACATGGTTTGCGTCTCAGAGGGTAACGACCGATGAATATATGAGTCTTCTACACCAAGGTAGGTGAGTATGGATTCATCATCCTGACATTGAATGATGTTAATTATAGGTGTGTCATCATCGATCATCTTAGGATACAGGAATGGAAGAGTGGAAGGGGCCTCACCTTCACGTTGATAAGTCAAAGGCCCCAAGGAAATGGTGTTTATGAAAAAAAAGAAGTTAGGAGGGATAGATTTAGGATCCATCGACTCCATCGGTGAGGGTGGTGATGAAAGTGGAGCGGGTGAAGGTGGTGATGAAGATGAAGGTGGAGAAGGGCTAGGGTCCTCAATGAGTTCAATGTGGGGCCTTGTTTGGTAGGAGGTTCGGGGAAGCCGATACCACTATGGTCGTTATATTTGTGGGTGGTACATGGAATAATGGTATGGCAGCCTTGCTTGTAAAATCCAAAACCAAAACCCTTCCATGCACAGTGGTGCAGGAAGGTGTGGGTGAAATGGTGATTGGTAAGTGATTGGAAGTCAGTGGAAAATGGGCAGGTTTGTGATGGTGGTTCAGGTGTGTAAGTGGTAGTATCAAGTCCCCCATAGGTGAGACTAGTACGAAGATGAGGAGGACCATAAAGGAGGCATTCTCCTATACGGTGATCATAGCGAGGGTGTTGGTGAAGGCTTCCATACTCCTGCGGAGTAAGGAATGTGTTGACACTATATAGGTGGTACTCCCCCAGAGTGAGGCATTGAAAAACACCTTCCAAGGGATCAGTGGTTGGTAAGTAGGTAGCTGGAATGGATGATGTGTCGGAGGTCGATGCGGAGGTGGAGTTAATGGATTGGGAAGCTAATGGGTCAGCCGTGGAGGTTATAGCAGTGGTAGGAATGGAGGAGGTATGTGCAGTGAAAGCAGTGGCTGTACTGGTAGGTGGAGGTGTAGGTGAAGTGGTATTGGTTGTGGAGGTAGATGGCTTGACAGGTATGAGCACATCATTGGGTCGGTAAAGCATGTTGCATGTTTTGAAAGGTGATGGGTCAGCATGAATGGTATAAGTGTGTCCTTCGTGTTCAAACTTTACACAACGATGCAAAGTGGAAGGAACGTAACCCATGACACGGATCCAGGGTCTACCAAGCAACAAGTTATATTAGAATTCCCCCTCCAAAATGTAAAACAATTCTGGAATAGTGTGGGGGCCCATGCGAACGTGAAGGATGACAGTGCCTAGTGTGGAGGTGATAGCGTCATTGAATGAATGCAACATGACCAGATGTTTATGCATGTAATTTTCAAGTATGCGCATTTGAGAAAATGCATGGGATGAAATGATGTTAATGCTAGCACCTCCATCAATCATCACACGGCATACCCATATGTCATCAATGTGGATGGAGATGAAGAGGGCTGGGTCTGGGTCATCATTTTGGTGTGGCACGATCTCTTCCTCTGAGAAGCTAAGGGAGGCCACTTGGTGAACAAGATGGGGTGAAGATGAAGGTGGTAATTTGGTGAGAGAGGCTACATGATGGGGTGTGATAATGGAGGCTACGGGTGTAGGGTCATTGGGTAAAACCTCAATAGATTGAAGAACCTCCATGAGAGCTTGACGATGGGATTCCAAGGTTTGGATGAGGTCATATAAGGACATTTTGAGGGGAGATTGATGTAATTGTTTGAGCATGGTGCGATGTGTGACGCCATTAGAAATGGGGTACATGGGGCCGCAAATAGTTATTTTAGGTATGGGTGCAGATGGTATGTTGGGTATAGGATTGGTTGGTAGGTCAGTTGCCTTTTCTTTTCCCTTCTGCACACGTGTAGTGATGTGTATCATGTTGATTTGAGGGGAGTTGGAAAATGGAGAAGGTGTAGGATGAGTGGTATAACAACATGAAGGGAAAAAACCTACTAGAGGAGAAAAGCCTTGTGAGGTGAGCTGGGTGCAATGAAATTGGGGTGGTGGTGTGGAAAGTTCTCTGATGTGAACCATGTTAATTTCAAATCTTGGGAGTGGCTCTAGGAGCTGGTGAGGGTGGAGGTTGTGGTTGTTGAGTGGGCAGTGTGGGAATGGGTGTTGGTGAAGTAGGATCCTCATCAAGAAGGTCATCATCATCAAAGTTGGTTTCTGGTGGACACAATTGGATAAGGATGGTTTTCAAGGCCTTGTAGTTCTCCACATCATGCCCTGGCACACGATGGTATGCGTAAATTTTAGTATCATCAAACCCTTTTGGCTTGGGTTTGAGGGGTCGTAAGGTCGGAGTGGCGGTAATGTGATAACAGAGGTCTCGAGGAGGTTGGTTAAAATTTTGGCATAGGATCCTGCTAGTGGATCACAATGGGAAGTGAACGTGGGTTTGGGTGTAGGTGTGGTTGATTGTCGAGGAACTATTTTTGGAAGAGTAGGAACAAGTCAAGCTATGGTTTTAGGTGCCAGTGTGGTTTTAGGTATCGGTCATGTTTGTTTGGGTAGGGGTACAGTAGATGGATGGGTAGGAGGGTGTGTGGTTGTTTTGACTACCTTATTGTGGGGTAGTGGGGTTTTATTTTTGGGTTGCACCTTCTTGGGTAAAGGTGATGTGGGTGTACGAGGTCTAGAAGGAAAAGCAGATGGAGGAAGAGGGTGAGTTACCCATGGGGATAACATGGGTGTTGTGAAGGTAGATGACGCGGGTCGTGCTTGGGGTGTGAGGGATGATGACTAAAGTGTAGTGGGTAGTGAAGCAATAGCTGAGGGTATTGGAGGTATTGGTGGTAAAAAGACTGCAGGTGTGGGTGTAAGTCATGTTGTGTGCCTGGGTAGGTTAGAGGTTTGTGAGGAAGGAATGGGTTGTTGTGTTATTGGTTTATGGATGGGTGAAGGTTGCTTGACCATGTTGGGCAGCTGAGGTCTTAAGACAGACGGGACAAGTGCAGGTGTGATTGGTGCGGTCAGGGTATGAGGTTGATGAGTTTGTTTCTTTGGTTTGGGTGTCAGAGTAGGTGTGGTATTGACGTTGGAGGATGTAGCTAAATCCAGTTTAATAGGTGGATGAGTAAGGCTGGTGGTCGGGTGACCCCTAAAGTGGTAATAGGTTTAGTTGAGGAAAATGTTGTAGGTGTGGGTTTGGGTTTAGATGTAGGTTGGGTTATGGGTAAGGGTGTGGTTTGAGTGCTAACAGGTATCGTGGAAGGGGTTGCAACAGAGGTGGTTGTATTTGGTTTGATTGGTTGAAATGTGTTTGGGTAGATAGTGGAGGTATCAGTGAAGGGATCTCTGCATCTGTGTTGAGACGGGGAGTAAGAGGCGCCCCCATAGTAAAGCCCTATCCACATAATCTAAGTGATCAGCCAAACGTGAGAACGACACGTCTGTGGGTGGAGTTGGTGAGGACCTAATGGAAATTCCCGTAAAATGTGTCTTAGAGACGGGGAATTGGCTAGCTTCAGCTTCCGTGGGTAAGAGAGCCGAAAGTAGGTCGGTTGGATTCTGGGTAGTTGATGGAGAATGCTCGCCAAGAGGAAAAGGTATCTCAACTAGGTCTATGATAGGTGGAGGAGATGATGGGAGCTCCTCTATAAGTGGAGGAATAGATGGGTGCGCCTCTATGGGTGGAGGAGGCAATGGGTGCTCCTCTGTGGGTGGAGGAGATAATGGGAGCTCCTCTATGGGTGGAGGAGGTACTGTAGGTAAAGGTTCTCTAAGTGGTGAAGCCAGGGGTGAGATGGGCTCAATGTTAGCGGAAGACCCCTCCATTGGTGATGAAGGAGATGAAAGGTGTTCCTCTGTTGGTGAAGGAACAGGGGAGGTTGGTTCCAATGCGGAAGGAGGATTTCAGGCTAGGATCTCCTCTATGGAAGGAATATGGGGTAATTGGGAGGCGATAGGTACCTCATTAAAGATAGCGTGAACCTCGTGGGTATGGGTATCATGAGTTGATGTCTCACCGGTTTGATTGGATGAAGGGGCATGGTTGGGAAATGGTTTTTTGAAGATTTGTAGATTTTGGTTGGGGGTGGCATTGGGATTATCCACAGTTAACTCACCTTTCTCGAGCATTTCTTGGACAATATTTTTGAAAGTGATGCAGTTTCCGTCACTATGACCCTTTACTCGATGATAGTTACAGAAATCATGTTCTTTATACCATGCGGGCATGGGGCGAGCAGGGTCAAAACTAGTGTGTGGTTTTATAGGTGGAAGGGTGATGGCTCCGGCTTTGATAAGATTTTCTAAGACAAAAGAGTAAGGTTCCCCAATTGGGGTATATTTTCACTGCTCTCGTCTGAATTGAAAAGTCTGGACAGGTGAGAGATTAGATGAGGGTGTAGCCTGATTTGATGGATGAGCTGGGCCGGCCTTGAGTACCACTGCATTAGTGGTGCCCTTAGCTTTTGAATAATTGGTTTGTGGTTTGGAAGAAGAAGAGGTATCATTCAACTTGAATGCCAAATTCTTATTGCGTAATTGGATTTTCTTCTCTTCGATGGCCCGAATCTCTAACTTTTGTGCCATAGTGAATGCCTCATCAAATGTTCAAAGGTTTGGACTTGCAAGGTCGGGGAGATATGTCTAGCGCAAGCCCATGTGAAGAGCTCGATGAGTTCAGTTTGTGGCAGTTGGAAGGTAAGTTGATTGATTAGGTTGCACTAGTGAGCGAAAAAATCTATGATAGATTCATCCTCATACTGACGTGTGGAATATAGATCAGTCATGGTAACCTTCTTGATGATATTGATAGAGAAATGATCCAAGAAGGCTTGGGCTACCTGATTGAATGAGAATATAGAGTGTTTAGGTAACCCACTATACCAATCTAATGCAGGTCCAGTGAGGGACATGGGAAAGGTTCTCAAAAGCAAGGCATCATCATGAGCGATCAGATAACACCCATGTTTGAATGACCGCAAATGTTGTTGTGGGTCTTCTTTGCTATTGAAACGATTGAATTTAGGAATTTCCCAATGCACAGGGTATGAACGGATAGGAATGGATGGGTGAATAGGCTTGTTGCAAATCTCGTCATAGGTGAGAGTGTTGCGGGAGCTGAAAAACTGATGCCTCCAATGTCTGCATCTTGTCCAACATCAATTTAATTAGGTCGTTGGTGGGTTGTGATGATTGGATGCCTCCCATAGTGTGAGAAGGTTGGTTTTGGGCATATAACAGGGGTGGCACTCCAGTGTATGGGGCTGCCATGTAGGGTGGTGGAGAAGAAGGTAGTGAAATAGGGGGTACGTACCTGGAATGAATAATGGATGAAACAGGAGGTTGTTGGTAGTATGTATATGGGGGTGGAAGGGTCGTGGTAACCCTAGTGGCAATAGGGGCTAATGATTATGGAATGGAAAGAACCACGTTCTGAAATGGGGTAGGGGTCACCAACACTAGAGGTGGTAATGTAGCTACAGGTATGTGTGAGACATTAGGGGTGAATGAGGTTGTGTTTGGGGTAGTTATCGAGGGTACGGTGGATGTAATTGGGGACATGGAGGTAACAGACGTAATAGTCATAGTGGGTATAGGACCTAACTATGAAACAACTGGGGGTAAGGTGGATGCGGGAAGCACGGAGCTAGATGGGGCTGATGTGGGAGTGGGTGTGAGATTCAGAGGGATAGATACGGGCATGCCGTATATCAACTGACCTGAGGCATCTCGAGTGGATGAGTGGGAAAGGTAAAACTGCAAGGCGGCAGGGTTTTGGTCAAGGAGTCGTGCGAACTCCTCATCTCCGGTAGCGATAGTAATAGGCTAGATGGGATCCATGGCTGGTGATAAAATAGAAGGTGGTGAAGGACTAGGTGGGAGTGGTTGACAACTGGCATGAAATACGAGGGCACTTGCTTGTCTTCGGGTCAGCACCATGTGAACCAGTACTGATCAGGTAGGGTTGCTTCTCTGTAAATGACATAGAGAACAACAGGAATAGGTGAATCTGGCGACAAAAAGTGGATTAAGTACCAAATGGTGGCTAGAATGTGAAACAGGCTAACTGATGCCAGTTAGGGAAAACTGATGCCGGTCAGGGGTAACCACTGTCGGTTACTGTAGAAAATGACAGTGAGTAAACAACGAGGCAGAAGGTAAAATCTGACAGGTATGCCAAATCTGAGGATGTTTAAAACATCAATGGGAATAATGACAGTGACAGGGGCTGTGAAAAGTGGAAGAAAGTGAAGCAAAATGTCCTTTTGAGTAGGTTAGCAAAAGGACATGGAACCGATGTCGGTTGGGTATAACCGATGGCGGTCAGAGGTAACCGATGATGGTTACTGTGAAATTGAAACAGTGATGAAAGAAAGTGGTTGTGAATTAAAATCTGATGTAGAATCAGACCCAGAATTCTAAGAATGATGATGATATGGCCCAGGCACACTCAGGTGAAGCTGGAATACACCAGCTGTGATGAGGAGCATGCAAGGATGAACAAAAAAAAGTGATGAACGTGATCTCTCACCTCAAAATGCAAGCCAAGCAAAAACACTAAGAAAATGTGATCCTAGGAGTGCCCTTTCTATTATGTTTGTTTAGCTTATGCTATTTAGGGACTGACACATGAATTGTGAAATAGATTTTTTGGTGAGGATAGATTCCTACAAAGAAGGAGATCTAAAAGGTGAGGTTTCAGGTATGTTATGGTGGGGGCGGCTTCGCTCTGAAGTATGACTTAACAGAGCAACGAGCTAGGTTCCCACTATGTCGTGATCGTTTGATCACCTACAAATTCTTCCAGGTAGGATGTTGTTTAAGAATGTATGTATTTTGAATTTTTGTGTGGTTTGGTAAGACTCAGAGAAAGAGAAAAGGATAGAAGTGCTTTTCTACGATTCGTTTGTCAACCATCAGCTGGGCATGACTTCCAACATATAGGTTGCCCTCAATTAATGTGAGCTAATGCAATAAATCAGAATGGAATGCACTTATTTTTAAACCCAAATCGAAAATGTGAAATTGGATGACACAATAAGATGAAGAGGAAGAGGGATGCTCTTTCACTACAATGCAGAAAACATGAAGAAATGGTTCTTTTTAATTACACCAAAAGAAAAGTTTCCTTTAGAGAAAATAGAAAGAAGAGGTGGATTACCAGGGAAGAAAATTAGTGTGTACGCTTTTCAGAAGGGAAACAAACACACAATTTTTTCCTAGGAATGAATGAAATGCAAGGAACCCCAGATGGGTCCCACCGGGCATGCCAAAATGTTTCACCTGATTCTTAGATCATTTCTTTGAAGTGTTGACAAACATAGATAGGGTAACGGGCATAGGAGGAATACCTATTCAAATGTTGGTTGATGGGTTGTTGCACACGTATGACTTCTGGATCCACAGCTGATCATGAGAGCTTCCTTTTGGCTAGGAGGAACTACCTGTAATGAAAACAAGACCACCAGAAGGAATTAAACAATATGGGCAGTGAACTGCCTAGCGTATGCTAGATTCAGGAAGTGTGATACTTCCTAGATGGCTGTCAGTCCACTGTTTTAAAAAATTTAATGTTGTAAACAAAGTAAATCCTATTGTTATTTAAAATGATTTAGGTATCTCACTTAAAACACAATAAGAAATAGATCTAATCTAACAGGCTAAGCTAGAATAGAATCCAAAGGTCAAATGATTGGTTCTGGGTTCTGCAGGTTTGATAGAGGTCTCAGGTAGATCACAGGTGAATGAGGGTGAGATGAAATTTGGTGGGTAGGTCTCTATTCTAGGCTGTGTGGGAAAATACAGAGATTAGTGTCGGTCAGGGGTGACCGACGGTGGTTAGGTGTAACCGGTGCCGGTTACTGTGAGATCTGGAAATGTCACAGAACAAGTTGTGGTCTCCTTTGTGATTACACAAAGGACTTTGGTGAGTCGGGGTGAAATATTGGGTTACTGGAGTAGGATTTGGTGAGGTTTTAATGGGTATATGGAGGTGAAAATGTTGGAGAAGGTCAATAGGGGGCAAGATAAACAATGATGATAAAATGATGATGAAATGAAATAAACCAGGAAAGTATGATGTTATACTTACTTGGATTCTCAATCCTGAATGCCTGTGTGTGAGGGATGGAGGTGGTGATGATGGGTTTGAAGGTTGCAAGTGATCACCAACTGAAAGAAAACTTTTTCATGGGCTGCATGTACACTCCTCTTTGCTTGGATAGATTAGATCATGGCTGGGATGGTTGTGTAGGAGAAGATGCTCAATCTCCTTCCTTGCATGCGGATTTTCACTGGAATTTTCTCTCTAAAGATGCATTATCTCTCTAAGATGTGTTCTTTCTCATCAACCTTTCTCCCAATGTTTTCCAACCTTGAGAATAAGGTATTTTAGGGGTTAAAAGGGTAACCAACGGTGGTTCCAACTTAACCGGTGACAGTTAGGGGTAACCGTCAAGGTGGGATTTTCTAGCTTTACTAAACTAAGGAGATCCTCTCGATTTCCTTGGATCTCATGTCGTTATCCCACGGATTAGACTAGGAGCTTCCTGTGAGCATGTGGGAATGTGGTTAGAGGGAATGTAGGCATTGATTTTTAGGGTTTGGGTAAGTCTTAGTTAGTTATGGCAACTTGCTAAGAATAGGTCTTAGGTTGAGTTGGCTTGGTGAGGTGTCTAAGTGAACTATATGTGTGGATATTATTTAAATAAAATATTCAAATAATAAATATAGTGAGGATAATGCATTAATTTAATTAAATTAATATTAGTGGGGTGAAGGGGGGTCATGGCTAGGTAAATGTAATAAAGGGTGCTTATATGTCGAGGGTACTTTACCATACGATTAATACACACTACCAATTCATCATTTTTAAACATCTACTAATTCATAGCAAGATATTTCACGATCAATTCCCCCAAATGACCTTATCTGGGGGTAACAAACATACAATTTTTCTATGTGGCATTTCATCCTAACGACCTAACTTGGGGTAAACGAGTGATTAAAAATATTTCTATGTGATTATTCACTAACTTCTATAGAATTCCCCTAATGACCTTACCTGGGGAAACTAGTGTAAAATATCTCTACGAGTAACAAATTAAATCGAATCAAAACAATCAATCAATCAATTGACGTGTTTAAATATTTAACAATTGAAAATCCTATAATAAGTACAAATTCAAGACAATCGGCCTCCAGGATGACCTATTCTGGGAGATTACATTCATCACTTTTCCTAGATGACCTAACTTGGGAAGTTATTCTACATTTTGTACTTGCTACTAGATGACCTAACTTGGAAGCCATCATATATATTTGTGCTTTTTTCCATACGAACTAACTTGGAAGTGATCATATATATATGCTCTTGCTTCTAGATGACCTAACTTAAAATCCATCATATGTTTCGTGTTTACTTCTAGATGACCTAACTTGGAAGATATCACATTTTGAAAGCACACATGGAGTGGTGGTAAGATTGCCATTCCTATACCACTCCTATATGGGTCAACTATTTGATTAAAATTATTTGGATCCAAAAACCACAAATATTTGATCTGAGTCTATTTACAACATCTATATCTTGAGGATGTAATTAGATATTGAAGAATAACACACTTTTCTCTTTACACTCTTCATCTGCTAGTAGGATGCCCAAATCCTCAGGTCATTTATTCATATACGCACATTTGGGTTAGGACCTGATCACCCCCTACTCCATCTCATCATAATACACGTTTGAAATCATCAAAAACCTAATAATTACAATCATCACTCTTAATTAGTGTACTTCATCACAAAATTATGGTTCTCACTATGTTTCATGGATCAATACACCAATCCACAGTTCGAGAAACTATATGTTTCTTTCAACACACTTATACTACACATATGTGCATTCCATTACAACATGAGATTATCCAATTTCTCTTAGATATGCATCTCTATCTGTATTATGTTACCGAGATTTCTGCTCACCAATATAAAGTGGGGGAAAATGTAGTCACAAAATCACGCACTTGCTATTATAATAAAATTACCAAACATGTTATTTTATATATTGATAGATTGCGTAATAAAATTATTCAGCAATGACCCATCCCCTAGTCTTTTCATCTATTAGTTGGTCATCATTTTCATTTGTCTTGAATAGTCATCAGTTATTTACATGTTATGTTCGTCTCTTAAGGAGTATCAAGTGTCGTTATTTAGTCATTTTTTTGTCTCTAGTGTTTGACTAGGGAACCTCTGGTAGTATTGGGATGCCCATGGGTGATCCTCTCCTTAATTTATCTTCCTTGGTCCCCATAACACTTGTGTCTAATTTACTTATTTGAGGTTGGTCTGTTTCTTTTTCCCTCTCATTCCCCTAGGTACTAGTCAACATGTCGGGTCATTATTATCAAAATTTGAACAAGGGATCCCTATATAAACATAAAATACTCACTATCTTATAGGAATATTATTTACCATCAAGGTATAACTATCTATTAAGGTAAGGGACTTCATCTTGGCATCATTCCATCACACACACTACATAGGAAAGGGAATTTCATTCTATTGCATCCACCATTTACATTTTAAATCTAGCTATTGCCCCTATCTCTGTGTCATTGTCATTAGGGAACCCTAGGCACAATTGCACACACAAATCATATAGAACTTGGTGTCCCCAAAGATTTCACTTAGAAATCCTGGGATACCCCTTTCAATTTTTTTGCAGATTCACTCTAGAATTATCTAGAAGCTTGCAGGAGGTTACTCGGGAGTTGTTGATAAAATACTCATGTGCTCAAAATGCTCTAAAAGTCCTTGAAATGTCAATTACTTGATCTCTTAAGCAATCAATTTTCTCAAAGTGCTTTACTTCCAAGTAACATGTAACTCATCCTTCAAAACCCTGCTCACATTATTCTTATTCTTTATGCTAAATAGGAGTGATTTTACATATTAAAGTTGATAAGTAAAGTATTTATAAAACCCCGCAAAGATGACTTATACTTCTTATTTCTATGCTAAACCGAATTGCTTTTGCTTCTTAGTTCTGCCCTAACATGAGTACTTTTGCTTCTTATTTCTGCACTAAAACTAAACTACTTTACTTATCAAAAGGTAAAGCAAGTAAATTCATTACCAAATGCCCCATAAATAAAATTTTAATTCATCAATGTTCTTTGATTGCTTTACTTCTTTAAAAAAAATGAAGGTAAGTTGTTCCCAAATGCTGCAAAGAAGAGAAGTTGCATTACTTCATTGAAGTAATAAGTAAATAAGTTTCAAAAAGCTGCAAAAAAAGGTAAAATAAGAGAGTCAAGTGGAAAAATGGATTTTCTTTACTTTTAAAGTAATTAAGTAAAGCAGTTTAAAAAATCTGCAAAGAATAAAAAAGAAAGAGTAATGAGGAAAAATGAAGTTACTTTACTTCATAAAGTAACTAAGTAAAGAAGTTGCAAAAAGTTGTAAAGAAGAAAAAAGAAGAGAGTAATGCGGAAAAATGGACTTACTTTACTTCATAAAGTAACTAAGCAAAGCAGTTGCAAGAATTTGCGAAGAAGAAAAAAGAAGAGAGTAATGCGGAAAAATGGAATTACTTTACTTCATAAAGTAACTAAGTAAAGCAGTTGCAAAAAAGAGAGTAATACAGAAAAATGGATTTGCTTTACTTATTAAAGTAACTAAGTAAAGTAGTTGCTAAAACCCTATAAGAAGGAAATTTCAATAACTTATTACTTTATTGAAGTAATAAGTAAAACAGTTGAAGGTCGCATTCATTCAAAGAAGGTAATTTTGACAACTTGTTTTGGCTATAACTTTTGCTTCGGTAAAGTAACTAAGTAAAGAAATTACAGAATCTTGTATTACAAAGAGAAATTGCTTTACTTTTACAAGTAATAAGTAATGGGGGGTCGGATTCACACAAAGAAGGGAATTTCAACAACTCATTTTGGCCATAACTTTTTCTTCGGTGCTCCGTTTTTTGAGATCTTGGACTTCCCATGGAAAGATATAGAATTCGATAAAACTCTATGCAATGGAATTATGAAAATAATTTTTTGGTGGGATTCAAGTGGGAGAGAAAATGGAAAAAAAAATAGACAGCAATACTAGTGAATTTAATACAATATGGGCAACTGTTGAAACTTCGCAATACACTGGGGAAAAATAAGTAACCAAGGGGTCAAAATTCTGACTGGCCATAACTTTTGACTAGGTGCTCTATTTTTTGAAATCTCAAACTTTTTGGAAATATCTCAACCTGCTCTACATCATGGAATACAAAATATATTCATTTTTGAAGACTTAACTAGTTTAGTGGAGAATCACTGTTACTTCAAAATACTGTTTCATACATGAAAGGAACAAATCCAGGCAGTAGTTAAGCTACTGAAGTTATTCCAGTTTTAAATGATGGAACATTCCAAATTTCCTATTTTGGAATGTAACGGGGATTTTCAAGTAGATAATGAGGTTCTCAACTCTTGGAATAATTCTTCTTATTCTTCTCTAATTTCTTGAAATCTACTTCTCAATGTAATCAAGTAATGTAGTTTACTTGTGATGACTATAAATAGAAGTTCATACCTATGAGGTAACGGATCTTAGAACTGTTGGAAAGCTATTATTTGTACGTTGTATATGATTGTTTCAGAATTTGTGTTGAAATAATTAGATGTGCATATTGTAGACAGTTAAAATTTGAATAAGAAGAAAGGAGTATTTTGGTTGAATTTTGTGTCTTGTAAAGTCTTACTATAAAAATTGTGAAAGATAATGGTAAACTTTGTGTTATCTTTAAATTTCATATGAGTACACTTCTTTTCTTTTGCTAAAGTTGTAAGAATTATATAATATTTTTTATTTTGTGTGGTCGTAACTTTCTCAAATAACTAGTTATTACCACACACAATCGCTTCACATATTTTCTTCCAGTTTTTACTTTCCATTTTTACTTCTTCTAGTTACCATACATTTGCTTTCTTGTTGCCAAGTTTTTCTATGGTTCATGAGCTATTCAATTAAGGAAATACCTAGAATTTTTTATAAATAGGCCACATAATAAATGAATAACTCACATGGGAGCTTCACCATTAAATGAAAGGGATTTATCCCATGACTGCCTAGGTTTGTGTATCTAACCGTGCATAAAATATAGCCAACAGTTTTGGTGAATCTGCTGGGGAACAAAAAAGTAGTAATGATCTCTTCCTATCTTTTGAGTCTTTTATAAAGAAAATAGATATTGACAACTCCATAAAAACAATTCCTTGTAAAAAAATTTTACTACTCCGTATCTGATTTTTCCTAATGTTTCTTTCCAAGGCCTAGCTAATAAGAATGGTGTACACTCAAGAGTAATTATCTACAAACAATATTCATGGATTTTCAACAACCACATGATTTGGTTCCTTGGGGCCTAGCTATTGGCCCTCTTGCATTGGTTCAACTGTTGCATAAATTACCACGCGGATCATGAAATTTTTTCCAAAATTCAATGGTGATGGGAAACAACACCCAGATGATCATATATCTATATTTTTTGTATCTTATGGAGTTCTGGGAGCACCTTATGAAGATGCATCTATTCTATTGTTACTTAAGATGCTTCAAGATGATATTGCATAATGGTTTTATCACCTTCCATTTTCATGTATCACCAATTGGGCTACTATGAGAACACAGTTGGAAGCCAGATTCAAACACATAGAAGATTCACATAATTTGTAAGTAAAAATCATACAGATGAAAAAATAACCATATGAACACATGAGGGATTTCATTGCCAAGTTTCAAAATATAATTTGTAAAATTCCTCCTACTGCTTCCCTTATCAATGAAAATCAGAAGGTATTTTTCATTAATGCTTTGTCACCTGAAGTTGGTTATCAATTGGAGAATGTCCTGCTAACTTATTGGTAGCTCAAAACATTGCTATCAAAGTAGAGGATGATCTTATCATGGAAAGTAAAATAAAGCATTCAACTCCTAAGGTTGAAGGTTCTACTTTAGCTAGTACTTATGATCCACTGCTGCAAAGATTGGAAAATGATACGTTATAGATAATGAAGTAGTTGGCTCAAGACCATGATTTTGTACAGCATGCTAGTGACTCTAACATTGGCTACATAGAATATGAATCAGAAAATGAAGTTGATTTCTTATCAGATCTGTGATACTGTATTGAAGAAGAAGAAACCACCGAATTAATTGTTAATGCATTTTCACCATCTATCTTCCGATATCATGAGCCTCTTACTGCAGACAATTCCCACAAATAAGTTATGGAGGAAATAGTTTTAGAAGAGCTTGCTACCCAATTTTTTTTATATGAGAAGAACCATGATGAATACATTGAAAAATTGAAATTCATCTTGGAAAAGGTAGAGTCTTTTAAAAAATTATCTGTGGAAGTGAAACAAGAATCATATCAACTTACATGCAACTTTAATCATATAAAGGAAAGATTGTAGGATACGCCCATTTATGGAGATGATCTTCAAAGGAATGAGAAAATCATGAGGATTAGGCCTTTCCCAATAAGATATGTGTCTAGTTTAGAGCCAACCAAGGAGTTGCAATTAGACATGCTTGTTTCAAAGCATGAGGATGAGATACAATTCACCAAAGATCAACTTTGGTACCTATTAAATCCAAATATAGAACTACTAAAGGATGTATTTTTTTGTTGATACTTTGGTAAGAATGGCAGAGAACCACCTTTAGAATAATTTTTCAATCTTATTAAGGACCATGTTCAATGAAAAATCAACTACATGGTCTAAGGTGGTGAGGAAAGACAACTATTTATCCCTTCTTCTTGAAGGATTCGTGTAAGTTTCCTAGCCTTTGGTTAAAGTAGAGTAGGTAGTTTTGTTTTCCACAAAATAAGTGATTTTGCACACTCAACATGTTTCCACTTAGGACATGTATGATTTTACATGTTTGTATATAGTTTTGTTGCCATGTTTAGTTCTCTTCAGTATCAAACCAGATAGTTGGAGTAATTTATGAGCTTTATTTAGATCTCCATAGACTAATTTCCAGCTAGCAGTCATCAGGTAGTTCCAGTTTGGTGTCAAGTTCATCACAAATTCAGGAGGAAAAATTTCAAGGGGAAAAGATTAATTTCTTCAAGGTTAAACTCAACTCCATAGCCTAATGAACAACACTTGAAACTAGAGATGCTAGAATCTCATCTCCATTTCTTCCATTCTTTTAGAAATAAAGATGTCCACAGACAGAGCCAATTGGTGTCCCCTAGGATTTCACTTAGAAATCCTTGGATACCTCTTTTATTTTATTTTTAAAAATCTACTCTAGAATTATATAGAAGATTAGAGGATGGGAGTAGTTGATAAAATACCCATGTGCTCAAAATGCTTTAAAGTCCCTAAAAATTCAATTACTTGATTTCTTAAGAAATCGGTTTTCTTAAAGTGCTTTACTTTCAAGTAACAAGTAACTCATCCTTCAAAATGCAATTCACATTATTCTTCTTCTTTGCACTAAATAAGAGTGCTTTTACTTATTAAAATTGATAAGTAAAGTAGTTATAAAACCCCAAAAAGCTGACTTTTTCTTCTTAGCTCTATGCTAAACCGAATTTCTTCTGCTTCTTAGTTCTACACTAAATTGAATTAATTATACTACTTATTTCTGTGTTAAACCGAAGTACTTCTACTTCTTAGTTCTGCACTAAAACCAAACTACTTTACTTCTCAAAAGGTAAAGCAAGTAAAGCCATTTCCAAATGCCACATAAATAATAGTTTTAATTCATTAGTGTTCTTGGATTGCTTTACTTATTTAAGAAAAATAATGAAGTTAAGTTATTCCCAAATCCTACAAAGAAGAGAAGTTGCATTAATTCATTGAAGTAATAAGTAAATCAGCTGTAAAAAGCCACAAAGAAGGAAAATGAAGAGAGTAAAGTGGAGAAATGAAGTTACTTTACTTTATAAAGTAACTAAGTAAAGAAGTTACAAAAAGCCACAAAGAAGAAAAAAGAAGAGAGTAAGGTGGAAAAATGGAGTTACTTTAATTAGAAGGAAAAATAAGAAATTAATGTGGAAAAATGGAGTTAATTTACTTAATAAAGTAATTAAGTAAATTCGTTGCAAAATGCCACAAATAAAAAAGAAGAAGAGAGTAATGAGGAAAAATGAAGTTAGTTTATTTCATAAAGTAACTAAGTAAAGCAGTTGCAAAAAGCTACAAAGAATAAATAAGAAGAGAGTAATGTGCAAAAAAATGGAGTTACTTTACTTCATAAAGTAACTAAGTAAATCAGTTGCACAAAGCTGCAAAGAAAAAAGAAGAGAGTAATGTGGAAAAATGGAATTACTTTAATTCTAAAAGTAAAGTAACTAAGTAAAGAAGTTTATAAAACCCTATAAGAAGAAAATTTCAATGACTCATTACTTCATTGAAGTAATAAGTAAAGTAGTTGGGGTCGCATTCATACAAAGAAGGGAATTTTGACAACTTATTTTTGCCATAACTTGTGCTCTAGTGCTCCCCGTTTTTCAAGATCTTAGACTTTCCAAAAATCTCTCGGCATCCTCTACACCATGGAATCATAAAAGTAAGTGTTTGGTTGGATTAAGTAAGATAAAAATGGCAAAAAACATCTCTAGCACATTAATGGGAAAGTAATGAGAGGTCAAAAACCTAATTGGCCATAAATTTTTCTCCAGTGCTTTGTTTTTCAACATCTTGGACTTTATTGACATCTCTCAACCTCCTCTACATAATGGAATTATGAAAACAATTTTTGGTGTTAGTATATAGGAGTAAAAAAAGAAAAAACTTTCAAGTAGCAGTGCTACCGAATTTAATGTAGTATGGGCAGATTTATTCTTTGATAAAAAAGGAAAGGAAAGAATGAAATTCTTCATTTGGAATTTTTTCTTCTTTTCTAATTATTATTCTTCTTCTCGTTCCGCTCCTTTTTCTTCTTCTTTCTACTTCTCAAGTATATTCATTGTAAAACTTAAGTAGTTCGGTGCCTAATCACCGTTACTTCAAGTTGGTTGAAAAAGTTAAGATACTTGATAGTGGTTAGATAGTTACTTCGGTTGTAATAATAAAACATTCTAAAATTTTATGTGGCATGCAATGAGGATTTTAAGGAAGAAAGTGCTAAACTCCTCACAACATTATAGTTAGATATTTATGAAAGTGTAATGGACATTATCTATTTTGTATTTCACTTATGATGACTATAAGTAGAAGAAGAGGCCTACGGGTTAAGGGATCTTAGAAATTTTGGAAAAATGTTGTTTTACGTTGTACATGGTCGTTTAAGACTTTGTGTTGAAATAGTTAGATGTGCATATTGTAAATGGTTAAATTTGAATAAGAAGAAAGGAGGATTTTGGTTGAAGTGTCTTCTGAAGTCTTACTGTGAAAATTGTGGAAGATAATGTTAAAATTTGTGTTATCCTTAAATTTCATATGAATATGTTTATGTTCTTTTGCTAAAGTTGTAAGAATTGTTTAATATTTTTTTATTCTGTGTGGCCGTAAATTTTTCTAATAACTACTTGTTACCACACATGTTCCCTTCACATAGATGCTTCCATTTTAATCTTTCAATTTCTACTTCTTTAAGTTATCGTATAGTTGGTTACTTGCTTCCAAGTTGTTTAGTTATGGTTCATGAGCTATTCAATTAAATCAATACCCATAATTTATTTTAAATAGGCCATAGAATAAACAAATATCTCACACAAGATTTTCACCGTTAAATGAAGGGGAATTATCCCATTACTGCATAGGTTTGTGTATCTAACTATGCATAAAATCTAGCCAACAGAGCTATATTACGTCTAGAATTTAGTGCAACGCTTAGTTGTACATCCAAATTTATGGCCCCTAAGGTCAGTCCGATCCCTTCATATGCATCTTTATTTTTAGGCGTTTGATTCTTTATATGGCGCTTTGCAAGTGAATCTTTATTGTAGGTTTATAGAGTTACCAGAGAGGATACTACAACGCTAAGGGAACAAAGGTAAAAAAATTACAAAGACCTAACAACACTTCTGGAACCAAGTCCTGAGATGTTTTGCAGACCAGAGTGCCTATTTTATAGACTACAGTGATCAACGTGCCCCATTCCTCCTTCAGGCACCCCAGTCTAGGAAAATAACCATCTTTTACAATTTTGTGGGTTGTTCCGTCACACTATTCTCCATCCACACATCATCCTGTTCAGTCTTGACATATAACAAGGTAATTTATTTATAGGTTAGCACCTTATCCCTCTTATTTCATTTATTTTATTTCATGTAAATATCAAAATAAAGTATTTAACATCAGTATCTAAATTTGTATCATTTATAGCAATTCTATACCTATTTAGATTAACATAAAATATAGATACATTATTTCATATTTTAGTTAATCACCTGACATATGCCCTAGGTGACAATTCCTCATTTATTTCTACGTTATTTACTGCTTTTGTTCTCGAGTTATTGCTTTGTATCATGCCACTGAATTTATTTCCAGTAACTAATTGCAATCTGAAACTAACTATTTATCTGCTAAATCTAGAGAAGATTGTAACTTTGTAGCTACTAAAAATTTCTTCGTATTTATTTTTTCCCTAAGATAGGAGCACTTAGGTGGGACACTATTTCTCATTGCTCCTGTACATACCAGGTGATTATTTATAGGATAATATTTATGCCAAGTATGCTTTTGGAGTTGTTCTCTGAGTGATATTTATTCTACTCTTGTTAGATGTGATTCTATAACTATATTAGGGTGAAAAGGTTCACCCAATGTTTTCTCCCAGGTATTATTGGGTACATGGATGATAAAAAAGTGAAAAAAGTCTAAACAAGGAAGGTTCAAAATTATATGAATATGTGGTATAGGGATTCTTGCAGGGGGAATAGTGGTTACACATGGTAGTTACCATGTTGCAAGAAAATTTAATTGGAACATCTTAGCATACAAGTGTTAGTGATAAACAATAAATACACAAATAAATAGAAACTAGTAAAAGCATATGGGAAAACAACAAACAAAGACACAAAAATGATCTTGTTGCATTCATGGGACACCACTCAGGATGTCACAAGATAATCGAAGTCATCACATCTTCTGCAAATAAGGAAAAAAAATAGGGCATATTCCACAAATAATTGTAAACAAGATATAGGCAAATTATAGAATCAGGATTGGAAGGAGTCCTGCAAGGAAATATCTACACATGAATCACTCATTAGTATGTTAGGAAATATAAGTAGTGTATGATAATGTAATATGTGAATATATGAATGAAAAATTGAAATATTACAATGATAGAACCTCTTAGTAAGTTTGAAAAGGGTGGATAACCCAAGGAGCCTCAGTGCGACTGATAGTGGATAGGGCTAAGCATCATACATCATGTAACAAATTGTAAGTGACATGCATTCAACTCAAGATACAATGTAAACATGCATGTGTGTATGAAAAATGATAAAGCATACACATAATCATAGTAATAAGATAAGAAAAAATGTAACATATAATAGTATAAGGAAACATGAGTACATCCAATTAAGATCCAAAAAAACATGGTTTTTAGATAATTGAATGTGTATATGTGAAATGAAATACCTAGAAGGGAGGGATAAGGATGCATGTGTACAAATTGTGTTTCATTTATGAATTCCCTAAACAGTCAAGAATGAACATAGAGTAAGAGTGCATCATTGGGTGGAGTTAGTCAATTTTGATGCCCCAAGGTGTAAATGCCAAAAGGATCTATGTAATGAGAGAAGTAGAAAAATTCCCATGATCATATGATTTAATTAATCATGTTTGTGAACATGATCAAGGACTCAATTGTTATAGGATATTTCACAAGGCCATTATATGGAATAGGTTAAGGGTGAGCATGTGAATAAATAGAGCATGAAATGTGTCTAGATGGAACATGTAAAGCTTATGACCTATGTGAAGAGAAGCCCCTATGAGGTGGGATATGTGATAAACAATGCTATAAGTAGGAGCCATGTTCTAAGGAAATGGAGAAGGAAGTGAAAAATGTGCTACAAGATAATCAATAGCTATAGGTACTGTTATATCAAATTTGTCCCCCAGAAAAAATTTGGATCACCCACGACCCCGTGCAATAAAGAAATCAACAAATGGCTCCGTCGAGTGAATTTGTGATTCAAATCCAACAAACAAGTTGTAGACATGATCTAAAATAGAATTTTAGGGTAATGAAGAGAAGAATCTGTCAAAAAAGCTAGAGGGTCAAAGAAAAAAGGAATGGAAAAGGTTTGACGTCGTCAGGCTCTGAAATGACTTAGAGTGACCCCAAAATTGGCTAAGTATGGAAGAACAAATGGAAGTTTCCATGCATAAACTTGGTGCATATTCAAAGGTAAATCCTAAGCAGGTCTCCCAAATGAGTGTGAGGCTTCCACGTGTCCCAGTTCTGAAAAGGGGACAAAGCCGACCGTTTAAATGTAACTAAGTATAAGAGTGCTGGTGGAAGCCTCCATGTGTCTTGATGGTGCAACACCAAGGCTGGGTCTGAAGTACAGAGACGTAAATGAGTGCAAAATTTCCACATGTATAGGGTCTAACAAATTCAACAGAGGGAGACAAAGCAGGCCAAAATTGAATAAGTATAGAGAGTCTGCAGATGTCTCCATGTGTTGCATTAGTGTAATTTCAATAGTGTGGCCCAAAAGGAAATTCCCAAATGAGCACCAGCTCGCCATGTGTTTAGGGGCTGAAAAAGTAAGAGCAGCCATTGAAAGGTCAAAGATCCTACAGAGGATTCCACATGTCAATCCGATGGTCCTTTAAAGGTAAAATCCTAAGTGGGTTTCCAAACAAGCGCTAGACCTCTGCGTGTCCCCAGTTAGATATATGACCACACCAAGCAAAGGAATTAGCTAAAACATGAGGAAACTAAGTGAGCCGTAGAAGATGCCAAGTTTCATCATGACATTGTTTAAAAGGTAAAATTTGGGGCGGGTTTCCAAAATAAAACCAAGCCTCCATGTTTCCAGGGTCAAACATTTTCGCCCGCCAATCAAAGGGACTCAGGGAAAATAATATGGAGCCTAAAGAACTCATGGAAGCCACCACATGTAAATCTGGTGCTATTTCAAGAGAAAAAGTAGGGAACCATATCTCAAAGATGTGTGAGACTGCCACGTGGCCTTTGTATGAACAAACCCTTACATACTACAATTCGTGTTAAGTGTCTATCCCTAGGAGCTTCAGATGGCCATAATCTTTTGATTGGGAACTCAGATTTAGGTGGGAGAAGACCTTTTGGAAACATCTCGACACTCTCTACGCCATGGAAACATAAAATATAATTGTTAGAAAGATATGGTAGATAAAAAATAGGAAAATGTCTTCCAAGCCATTAAGTGCAGAATATGATTACTTCAACTACCAGATCTGATTCAATTTAATCCACCAGGAAGCCAGAATCAATAGATTATGGGCAGATCCGTAGCAGGCATTAATGGTTGGTGGTTCAAATTTAAGAGCAAGATTCAAATATTAGGGTGGTTAGAGAAGGATTTGAATTCTTCCCTCCTCTCTTTGCTATTTCTTCTTATATATTATAATGAAGTGGCATATTCAAAGGGTTGGTCATTTTTTCTCCTCTACCCGCCTCTCTCTTTCTTCCTTAGGGTATAATGTGGAATCTAAACATCCTCCCATGGCTCTGTAATGGCATTTTCTTTCCACTTTTCCACTAATGATGTACCATGTAACATTTTGGAGCAATAAAATTTGTTTTGTGATGCATCTTTCCATCCTTGGCTTATTTTTTTGTCTCTTCTTACCTCTCATCATCGCATGGTATATTGTGCATACTTTGATGTTTATTGCAGGATCTGGGAGATGTGCTCAATGGGTTTTGAAGTGGTGCTCTATGTGAAACCTATCTCTAGTTTATGGTGCATTTTGTCCACCCTCTTTTCTTCTCACCTCTCTCCACTTCAGGCGGTCAGGTTTGTGACTCAAGCACTTCCTTTTCTGGTGTATCACCACATAGTGTAGGATCTTTCACCCTCTCTCTCTCTATCTCCCCTTGGAATGGTTAGATTAGGATAGAATAGGTTCTTCCTGCACTGGAGTAGCTTGTGGAAGGTAGTTTAGGAAGCAAGAACCGGCTTTCTCCGAAGTTCCATCTCAAGTTTTGCAAGTCCCATAGCTTGAGAGATCTTCCCATCTTGTGTAATCACACTGAATGCCCCACTTCACACCCAGGCCATTCGGGGGTGCTCTGATTCCACACTAATAGTTTTGGCACACCCGTGTGACCGCACTAACAGTGGGATAGGTCTGAAGAACCTTACCACTTCATCTTAGCAGGTTGGTGTGTTCTTGTTAAGGTTTAGCCTTTTGAGGCACATGCAAGCATATCTGGAAACTCCATCTGGTCAACAACCCCATCTCTAAAGTTACAGACCTTTTCCATCCATTTCCACCCATATTTATTCACTTTTTTTTCCATATCTCCCATTTTTCTTCCATGTCATGAAGTTGTTCAATCATGACTTCATTCCCTTCTGGAATTCACACCTACAATAGTGCAATCTGCCTCCAATGTTTTTCCCAGCTCCTCTAGATCAACATTATGACTAGATCCAAAACTATTATGCTTACCCATATGAGTAGGGTCAAAACCAGTTTGGCCATAAAGCTTATCAAGAACAAGGGGACACATATGATGGTGATAACTATATGGATAATGTCGATCTTGCTGGAGAAGATTCAAAGAATGGAGGCCATCATGGTGCAGTAAAGGGCTACAGTATAAATGAAGGCATTCAAGATTGATTGAAGGGAACATTGTCCATGGGGATGCCCTTTTCTAAGACACTAGAGCCCACAGGAGAAGCTTGACTTCATGATTGAGATTTTGCCCCATCTTACATAGTGGAATGAGGAGATAGAGGCCTATGAACTTGACGTTAGGGAGCCTTGTCAATGGGTAAGTCCTACGCCATCATCTGGTAATTTTCTCTCCATTCCCCAAGAAACACCATCTCAACTAGAGATTCAATTCCCAAGATTCCCATATGTTGCCCCAACTGTTAATTTCACTTCCCCATCTCCTAGTCTTCCATCCCATTTCAACTCTTCTCCCCTTTTCTTTCCCAAGCAGTCATTCACTCCAAATAAACAAGAATTTCCACTTCCCTCACCACCATAAAAAATTACAAATTTGGTTGAATCCCAACCTTATAATCCTCTTGCTTTGCAAATTCCATGTTGGGCAGAGGCTCAAGAAACCAGTCAAGGAGAACAACAAGAGGAGGAGCCCAATAGAGAAGAAATGAAAGACAATCTGAAGAGTTGCGCTGCCAAATTTTTGTTTACAAATATCCCCTTAGTGATTAATCCAACAGAGGAGGTTAGGGTTAAGAAGCCATTGGTAATTGGGGTTGAGTTTGCAGCAAAAGAGGAATGATCAACTCCAATTCTAGTTAAAGAGGAGCAGATGGAGGAGGACCATATAGTCCCAGAGGCTCCAGGCATGGAGCAGGCCACAAGAGAACCTTCAGTTCTTCCTTCCACTTCATTCCCCTCAAGCTATGATGTTGAAGAAGAGTTTGAGCTTTCAAACGTCATATTTGAAGATGAGGAGGACCATGGTGAGAAAATTTCAGATCCAGAGGACACCACGGAGGAGGTCGAACACATGTAGCAAGACAAAAGGGAGGCAGACTATCTACCAAACTTGGAAGATTGCTTTGATGAAGAGGAGCCTGAGGAGATAACATCATTTCTTCCTCCATCTTCCACCTTCCAAGCACATGAACCTGTTGCCATGAAGGAGAATATTTAAGTGCAACAACCTGCATTCCATAATGGGCATTTGGAACCAAGGTTGGAAGATCTTGATCTTCCATGTTCTCCACAAGAGGAAGAGAAAAGGCAAGAGGATGTCATCATCTCTCTTGCACCATCCATCCAAGAAGGTCCACAAAAAGACTCCACTTTTGGAGTTAAATTTCAGAACAAGGGGCACATCTAAAGGATTAGACCATGCCCAATTAGGTACTTGGCTTCATTAGAGCCAAGGGAGAAGCCAAAACTAGTCATGCCTACTTCAGGGCATGAGGATGAGTATCAAAGTACCAAGGGTCACCATCAATACCTCTACGAGTCCAATGCAAGTCATTTTGAGGAGGTATTTTCCATTAATGTTAATACATTGATGATTTGGGTCGAGGACTGACTTATTGTAAGTTTTCACTCATACAGGAAGCTATATTTAGTGTAAAATCATTTGCATGGCTGCCCCTCTTGAGAAAGGGAAGTTACTTCTCCCTACCATTTGTAGGATTTGTTTGATTCCCTCTTCTCTCTAGTTAGTGTAGGAGTAGGTTTAAGTTTTATTTTAGTAGAACAAGTTCTTGTGCACACTCTGCATGTCTCATTTGAGGCATGTATGATTTTTGTCTTTGTATATAAGTTTTTCTTGCATTGCTACAGAGGTGCATAAGGCCAGGATATTTAGTATTCATGGAAGAAAGGCCCATAGTTTCCTGTAATAGTTACTATCTCGAATGAAACAAATACAGAGAAACTAAAAAATCAGTTTCAAGATAGTCCATTTGAGGGACAAATGAAAGCCCCAGGGTCAGAAATTTTTCTACTCTCAGAATCCTTGTTTCAAGATTTCTCCTGGAAATTGAGAGTGAAGATGCACGGGCAGGTTCAGGGTCAAGAAGAGGCCAACAAAGGTGGGTAGTCGAGTGTCCATTTTGTAAGAAAGGTCAGTATCAGGCTATCATTATTAACTCTATACCCAATGGATGCTTCAAGGCCACTGGTCCATTCATCTAGCAGGTAGATGCCCCTTCGAGTCACTGATTGTTTTCTCAATTTTCATCCCCCAGATAATTTTTGGATCACCCATGACCCCGTGTAGTAAAAAATCAAGAAATGGCTCCATCGAATGAATCTGCACTTCAAATCCAATAAACTGGTTATAGATGGGCTCTAAAATAGAATTGTAGGGTCAGGAAGAGAAACCTATGTTGAAGAATCTAGAGGCTCAAAGGAAAAAGGAACGGCGAATGCTTGAAGTCATCGAGCCCTAAAATGACTCAGAGCGGCCCCAAAATTGGCTAAGTATGGAAGAACCGATGGAAGTTTCCAAGCGTCAGCTCAGTGCATCTTCAAAGGTAAATCCTAAGCGGGTCTCCTAAACGATCACGAGGCTTCAACGTGTCCCAGGAATGAAAAGGGGATAGAGCCGACCGTTTAAATAGACTTCAAGTATAAGAGTGTTGGCAGAAGCTTCCACATGTCTTGACAGCACAACACCAAGGCTGGCTCCGAAGTGTGGAGACTTAAATGAGCAAAAACTCTCCATGTGTCTAGGGTCCAACAGAGTCAACAAAGGGAGATAGAGTGAGCCAAAATGAACTAAGTATAGAGAGTCTGTGGATGACTCCACGTGTTGCATCAGCATAATTTCAAAAGGGTGGCTCAAAAGGTGATTCCCAAACAAGCGCCAACTCACCACATGTTCAGGGGTTGAAAAAGTAAGAGCATCCATTGAAAGTTTCAAGATCCTACGGAGGATTCCACATGTCAATCTAACACTCCTTCAAAGGAAAAATCCTAAGTGGGTTTCCAAACAAGTGTCAGGACTCTGCATGTCCTCGGTCAGATAAATGACCCCACCATGCAAAGTAATTAGCCAAAACTTGAGGAAACTGAGTGAGCCACAAAAGATGCCAAGTTTCAACACAACGTTGTTTCAAAGGTAGAATTTGGGTTGGGTTTCCACACAAGTGCCAAGCCTCCACGTGTCCAAGGTCAGAATTTTTGGTCCACCAAGTAAAAGGACTCAGGGAAAATACAAAGGAGCTCAAAAGAACTTGCAGAAGCCACCACGCATCAATCCAATGCTATTTCAAGAGAAAAATGAGGGAGCCATATCTCCAAGATGCGCGAGACATCCATGTGGCCCTTGTATGAATAGACCCTTGCATACTGCAAGTCATGTTAAGCTCCCAACCTGAGGAACTTTAGATGGCCATATCTTTTGATTGGGAACTCAGATTTAGGCAGGAGAAGACCTTTTGGAAACATCTTGACACCCTCTATGCCATGGAAACATAAAATATCATTCTTAGTGAGCTATGGTCAGTGTAAAATGGGAAAACATCTTCTAGGCAATAAATGTAGAATTTGATTACTTCGACTACCAGATCTGATTCGATTTAATCCACCGGGGAGCTAGAATCAATAGATTATGAGCATATCCACAAAAGGAATTAACGATTGGTGGTTGATATTTCAGAGCAATATTTAATGCATATCTCAGGGTGGTTGGAGCAGGATTTGAATTCTTCCCTCCTCTCTCTCCTACTTCTTCCTGTATATTGTAATGAAGGAGCATATTTAAAGGGTTGATCATTGTTTCTCCTTTGTCACCCTCTCTCTTTCTTACTTAGGGTAGAATGTAGAGTCTAAGCCTCCTCCCATGGCTCTGTAATGGCATTTTCTTACCTCTTTCCCACTGATGATGTACCATGTAACATTTTGGAGCAATTAAATCTATTTCGTGATGCATCTTTCCATCCTTGGCTTATTATGTTGTCTCTTCTTACCTCTCATCATCACATGGTATATTGTGCATACTCTGATGTTTGTTACAGGTTGTGGGAGCTATGCTTAATGGGTTTTGAAGTGGTGTTCCATGTGAAATCTATCTCTAGTCTGTGGTGCATTTTGTCCACCTTATCCTCTACTCGCCTCTCTCCACTTCAGGCAGTCGGATATGTGATTCAACCACTTCCTTATATGTGATTCAACTACTAGGCTCTTTCACTCTCTCTCTCTCTCTATGTCCCCTTGGAATGGTTAGATTAGGATAGAATAGGTTCTTCCTTCACTGGAGTAACTTGTGGCAGGTAGATTAACAAGCAAGAACCAACTTTCTGCGGAGGTCTATCTCAAGTTTTTCCAGTCCCACAGCTTAAGAGATGGTCCCATGTTCTGCAATCACACCGAATGCCCCAATTCACACCCATGCCATTCAGGGGTGATGTGATTCTGCACTAACAGGTACCATAGAAGGAGCCAATTTTTAGGAACCATTATGAATAGGAGAAATTGCACCAAGAATAGGAAGAATTGAATGTGGGATGGCCAAAGGAGCCAAGGACAAATAGGTCCTTAGTGGAATGCCTCAAATAGAAATAATATGGTGCTCAGAGATCAATTTATTGCATAAGTAAACAATACAAGCCACCATTTTTGTATCTTGGAGCTAAAGGATTCCTAAAATCATGTCACAATGCTTAATAGTAGATACAATAGTACATGGCATAAAAATAATAAGTGGTCCGGAGTAATGGGTAGAATAACATGGTCATGAGAATTGGGAGATCTTTGTGCAATAAAAATAAAGGTATTGACTGAAAGAAAAATAGTGAGCATACATTGTGCTTGAATGTATGATGTACCATAACATTGTTGATGGCATGGGGCACAACAAAAACATCCATATGTAATTTATGGGAGGAGAATGAGGCATGGAAATGAGTATTAGTGAAATGAATTGCAGGTGATGGGAGACTAATATCATCGTATAGGAATACACATGGATAATTTGAAGGAAGAGGAGGAACTGTGTGGTAGGCATATTGGAAGATGACTCCAGGGAATATTTTCCATGCTTAGGTAATGGGTGATTGAAGATATATAACTTTCCATTGTCACTGGTAGATTTGGGAGTGGAAGTGGTGGATTTAGGTAAATGAATATCATTATTGTCAATGAGATCTTGAATTAAATGGAGAAAGTTAGAACACTTTTCAGTAGAATTTCCACTGTATCTACTCTAATCAAAATGTGCATACTCATAAAAATTACTGCCATCATGCCTATTAGGATCATACTTGAGAGGAGGTGAATGAAAAAGTAGATTTATTTGAAGGAGTTCAGGCAATATAATATCGGGAGGATAAGGAAATCAAGTAAATGTACACTAAGGGGATTGGAGATGACGCTTAGGATGTTGAGAAACAACATTGAAAATAACATTAACATCATTATACTTTGGTGTAAATGAAACCTTTCATGGAAATTTAGAAGAGTAATTATTCTAAGTATTATAACCATATTTGAGCTTTCCCAAAGAAATTAGCTTAGTCTTATGAATCTACAAGGTATAAAATATATTGTTAAAGGAATGATAGGAATAAAAAAGCTAACATTCTTGCAAAGGAGGAAAAATACATGAATAATTAGATCTTGAAATTCGTATTAAGCTAATACATTATTCATTTTCGAAATATTGTTCTTATAACATTTGCAATATGTTCATTAGAGCCTTATTTATTTTCTTCCATATCTCGATAAGATAATTTCATTACAATATTCATAGAAAAATGAGCTAAACAACAAATAAAAAAGATATGTAAATAATTTAATAGAATGCAACACCAAATCTTAGATCCATCACAAAGCATAATCCTCTAAGCCCCTAAGAAACAACTTAGTCAAGATAATTTCATCACATGCATATTACAAACAAGCAACATGAAAGAATCTAAGGTGCTCTGCGCAATCTCCGTGGAAATCAAATAGAGGAAACTTTGTTAAAACAATAAGTTTAGGGAGTGTATAAGCAAATACTTTGTGTGTAAGAGGAGTGTGAAGAAGAAGAGAAGAATCAAGGGATGGAGAGGAAGAAGAAGTATCTTGTTGGAACTAATAATTTTTTTCCTGCAAATCATGTTAAAGAGACTCTAAAAATGGGTACTTGAACAGGGAATGGAATAAATGTGGGAGATAAGAGAATAAGAATAATTTCTAGGAGTGGTAATAGACATGTGAAAAGTGAGGACTCAGATATTTAAGGAGAGGAAGAAAGTGGGATATAAGAAGTAGAAGTAGTAGAGAGTGCTAGGTATAAATCATACTATTATGGGTAGCATGATCATGGCCACACTGGGTAGACAATAGAGCATCAATGATATGTCGAACATGGGTCGAATGAGCACACATTGTAGAGTGGAAATTGGTAAGGGAATCCAAATGGGCTTGATCAAAATTGATATCTTATCATAGTAATTTTCACTATCGAATGCTTCTACGTCTTAGAGATGGATGTGCAATAAACTACTAAATTTTTTGTTATTGATGGGGTCAGCCATGGTATAAGGATGATGTCAAGTGGGTAGGGAAAGATCTATATGGGTTAGGGATCCAAAGAAAGCACTAAATGTAATGGGCATAAAAGAAGAGGTCCAAAATGGGAATGCAAGAGATATCCTTAAAAATACAATAATAGGTATGTGAAGGAAAAGAGAGAATAGAAATTATGGAATGCCTTGATTAAAAAAAAACATAGATACTGAATATATACAAGAGAAAACCGGTTGTAGGGAGACAAACAGTTGTAGGGAAAAGTTAAACAAACATATGTGAAGGTGGATAGTCAAGAGACATCCGTTACAATGTAATATGTTAACATTCCCCCCTTATTACATTGTTTCTAAACATCATATTTCTAGATACCGCCCCCCACTCCAAACATAGTAAAAAGTTTATTACACTCTCCACATAGCCTACTAACCTTTTAGGTGGCATGCCATTTTTCTGGCTTCTTGGTCTTGGTGACACCTTTGTTTTTCCCCACATGATTACCACAACCCTGTAAGTGACATGAGAACATCCATCTTTGAGAACACCTCGGTGGTTTCCAATTTCCCTGGATTACCACAAACCCATATGGTTTTTTCACTGCAGGTTCACCACAAACCTGGAGGTCTCAACTGTATACTTTTGTGGTTTCTCAAATTTCTACAAACCCTTTACACAAGAACCAAGTGCTACTTTGATGATTTTTCTCCTCACAATGTCTTCCATTCAGGAGGTAAAAAACCTAAAAAACGCTCTCCATCTTTATTGAAAAAATAACACCAAAAACACACTAAGCACAACAAAAACAAAACTGTCACCAAAGCCATGTTGTGACCCCATTGTACGTGACTGACGAGAGGATGCCAATTATCCCCGACCTTCATGTATCCTCCATCCTCCAGCCTCCAGTATAATACTACTTAATTATCAGATATGTCTTTGAGGCTCATTGTTCCAAATGACGCATATTTAATATTTTTGAAAGCGCTTTCATGTGCACAAGTAGTTATAAGATAAATTTCCTGATTGACACGCCTCAATGGGGATATATCAACTTATTGATGCCTCAAAACACCAACAGAACCAATCCTTGTAGAGTATTCTGTTGGACCACTTCCAATAACGACAACAACAATAATTTTAACTTCAGCTTGGATGATTACCAATTTTCCTTCCTTCTGTTGCAATGGTTTCTGGACGCTATTAAATGAACACGCTACAAAAAATAGGTCACTCCATTTTTTCCACGTAGATGTGTTAGACCCAAAAATAGGTCACTCCAAGCACATTATTTTCGTTAAATGGGCACATAATGAAGAAATTATAGGCAAGTCTATTTCCTCTTGCATAGGTTCCGGATAGAACAACGCCAACAAGACTCCTCTTATGCACATGTCTGACAACTACTCCGCCACGTAGGTCTCTAATGCCTTGTAAAAAATGCCAATAACCACGATTCCATGCCTGACGTCAAAGAAAAAGAAATAAACATGTCTCTTATTCATGATCGCCTTCTACACCAAAGGAAAAATAGGTAGTCGTTGGTTTCACGCTAAGAAAAATTTGAAGGTAATTCTCTAGCAAATCCGCAGTAATTCTCTAGGTTTCCAATCATAATCTTCACGCCAAACAGGTATCTTTATTTCTTCTGCACATTGTTTCTAAGCGTCCTCCAAGTCTATGACAAATAGTTCTACTGTGTATTTAACCTTCACGTCTAGCTCTAGCTTTTGTCCCTTGCATTTCAAAAAAGAAAGAAAATAATAGAAAACATTTTGATTATCTTTTCCAAGGCTTTGAAACTGCCTCTTATAGTTCGCTAACAACACAACTAACACAAGAAAAAAATAGTAGTTTAGAGATCTTCAATGCTCTGATACCAATCGCAGGAAAAGATAGAATAGAAATTATGGAATGCCTTGCTTAAAACAAATACATATACTGATTTTACACAAGAGATAACCAGTTGCAGGGAGAAGTTAAATGAGCACAAGTGAAGGTGGATATTCAAGACACATTCATTACAATGTAATATGCCAGCAGTATGGACACTTTTGATCAGATAAAATAAAAATAGCATATAATATACAAATAAAACTGATATATATATATATATATATATATATATATATATATGAGATAAAGATGAGTCGACTTGTAATTATAGGTGTAAACTAATTATCGTTTGTTGAACAGGTTAGAAAGGAAGATTATTGAATGTATAAGCTCTTTATCATAGGCTAAAATGTGTTAATGTCAGGGATATGCATTCTTGGGAGAGAATAGGACTGCTTTGGCGGTAGTGTTTGTTTTGGGCACTGATGTCTGTGAAAGAGCTTCAGTCCTGGTTCTTTCTTGTCTCTTATTTTTATGTACTTTTCATTGTAGGAAACTTCAGGCTCATTGTACTTCTTCTATGTCTCACCTGTACTTGTAAAAGAAACCATGTGCATCGACAAAATATTTAAGATCACATAATATGAATAAAAATATGCATATGCTCGATTCATACTAACATTGGTGGTCACCCAAATGATATTTTTAGCTAACGATGCATTACATTTGAGACTCTATGTTGTTCTAGTGTGTGTGTGATTGGAAAAGTGTCCCTTGAGTTAGGATTCCCTAGTTCCAGTCACACAAAGATAGGTGGGATATAAATACTTTTTCCCATTGTAAAATGTGTGGTATGCAATATAGAATAAACCATTCTATGCAATGAAGTATGAAATCCCAAAATTCAGTCCTTGATGTAGCAAATAGGAATTTTTAGCTCTTTGTAATAGTATGTGTCTCTTGAATATGATTCCCCCTAATGAGGTTAAATAAGACGCGCGCGCGCGCGCGTGTGTGTGTGTGTGTGTGTGTGTGTGTGTGTGTGTGTGTGTGTGTGTGTGTGTGTGTGTGTGTGTGTGTGTGTGTGTGTGCGTGTTTGTAATTCCTTTCCTAAAATTATTTCATTAACAAAGGAAAGGACACCTAAGAGCTATAAACAAATATAAGAAAGAAGTAACATCTCAAAAATCATAAATAGAGAGAAAGTGAAAAGCTCCCAATTGGGATAGTAGCACCCGGGTGCTCCTGTCCATAATTGGTGGTCTTATAAAGGGTGCTCAAAATTTAAACATAGAAAATCAGAGCTGAGAAAGATGTCGGCTAGTATGTAAAACTTTAAGTCTCAAATCATAAAACATAAGAAATAAATATTAAAAGGATCAAAGGAATGTAAAAATAAAGTAAAAGATTCTTTAATGACTAGTTCTCTTTCTTATATGTTATATGTATGTATTGTAAATATGTGATTTAGTGGCTACATGACCAACCCATTTGTATGTCGAGAAAAAGGAAGATATATTGAGTATCTCCAAAAGATCCCATACTCAAGAAGAGGTTATGGACAAAGGCCTTTCTTTTTGTGTTGATGTTACTCAATAGATGGAAGTTGATTTAATCAGGATATTATAAGCCATGTTAGCTATCTTTAATTATAAAAAATAATTCATTGTGCCTAAGAATATTGTTCTCAATGTACAAATAGATCTAAGGAAATTGTATGAGCTTCTAGTGGGTATACAAAATTGTAAATATATGGTTGAAAAAGTAATGATCCGGGTCAATAAATATCATAAACAAATGACTAGAATAAGTTCCATGATGGATAAACTTATGGTTGTCATAACTAGAATTTTTTTCCTGAATGTACTAAAATATCCCTTGTGCGATACCACTTGAAAATGCACAAAATATATGAAAATTGCAGCAAAGTAAAATTTCTAATTTTTACAGAATATGACCAGCTAGGGCAGTGAATGGTATTTAATTGATATCTCACAAAATACTGGCCCAAAGTGAATGAAATTTTGAGGGAAGCTTGAAATAATAATAATAAACACTAGAAAAATATTTTTGGAATTTTTGGAATAATATATTGCTACCAGAAAATTACAAAATGCCCTAGGTAGCTAGGAAACTTCAAAAATTCATATCTCCTCAAATATGCATGGAAAAAATATGAAACTTGGGAAATAATATCTATTAATATTGAGAATGAAAACCCAACCTATAGGTCTAAAAAATGACACCTATAAGCCCTTAAAAACATTGTTGCAAATTTATAACTGAGTAGATAAAACCCTAGAAAATAGATAAAAATATGAATTTCTAGAAATAACATCTACTAATTATATAGAAGAGATCCCAACCTCCAGATCTGGAAACGACACACTGAAACCCTCCCAAAAATCCTACAAAATCCCAAAGTGGGTTGCTCCCCTTGGGAACAGGCCCAAAACCCTCAAAAGTGTCTCCAAATATGGCGCCAAAATCTGCTCTAATTGCTGCCACAAATTAGATATGAAAACCCTTGATTTTTATCCACAAAAAACCCCAAAAATTTTCCAAAACCCTTCTCTGAAAATTTTGAAATTAATCTCTAAAAATCAGCCCTGAATCAACTCTAAAATGACAAGCGAGGGTGGATATTTCACCACCGAAGAATGCCCTACTAGCTAGGAATGGATCCCTCACCACCGAAGCTAGGGATCTTGTGGGATCATACTCCACAAGCTAGATGATAGAAATAAATAGTTGCTCCATAAAAATAATAAGTGTGCATTCCAGAAAATCCCCTCTATCACTCCCCCAAACCTCCTTTTATAACTTTTCATTACCTTTTTCCAAGTTTGGAGCTCCATGTGGGACTAAAAGTGACTTAAGTGCCCCCAACAAAGAAATAGAATAATAAAGTACCGTAAGTCACCCCAACGAAGAAATAGAATAATAAAGTATTATGACTCCCCCCTCAACGACAAAATATAACAATTATTACTACCAAGTCGCCCAACTGAATGTCAACAACAAAATATAATTAAAAAAAGTGGTAATAAGTCATCTATACCCAATAGCCTCTAGATTGTTTAGCCCCTTGGGTATGACCAAAGGCCAAGACTAAAATTTGGCCCTAAGGCTCTCGACGACGGAAAGGGGACATTACAATCCTCCCTTCCTGAGAAATTCTTGACCCCAAGCATTATCCTATCATGCTGCAGAAGCTAAATACCACAAAGTAAGTTTCTCCACCTCACCCTGCGGTCAACCAAAGATCGGTGTAATCCGAACTAGCCAAGAAACCCCATGTAGTCATCATGACCTCCATGTTGTATAGAGAACAATGTTTTCCTTGAAGTAGAGTGATACCAACACCGACTCTCCACTGGTACCCACATCCACATTGCCAATTTGTCCAATCCTTGCCAATCTGATGCCATCATCATTGGAATGGGTACAAAAGTCCACTTTGAATCCTGTAGAATCCCTTGAATCAACCTGTGAAATAACCTGTATACACACAAAGTGTGGTAACTCTCCCACATGACCAACATTAGCGTGAGAGTACAAATCCTCATAATGTATCTCAATGTGTCCCGTGGGGGAAAAATCCCAAGACTCCAGTAGACATTCAACTGACAATATCATCTCCACATAGTCCACCTCTTGCGCTGAAAATGAACCTACTGAATAACCATGAGTCAATCTCGTCTCTCCACTAACTAGGACATAGGTGAAGTGCTCACCGGGCATAGAAGCAGTAAAATACATAGAATTACTATCCCATGTCAACTAAAAAATGATGAACCCGTAAGCTTTGACTTGTCATAGTGACAAACCGTACATGCCTATATAAAGTTGAGGATATCCTCCCTCAACCTATGCCATATGAACCTCTCTGACATGAACCTGTAGGTCTCATCAAAGCTCAAGTGCCCAGTCATGGAAGAACAATGCACATGTCGTAATATCTCCATGCTCAACCATGAATCTGACACAAGGTACAATATTCCTTGATAGAAGATCATCTCATCCTCCAATATGTAGCTATCATCCTGTATGTGACCATCCATAATATCACAAGTGTGTCATTTTTTGGAGTACTAAACAAGAAAATGAGATCTCCAGTCTTCCGAAACCTCAAATAACCAACATAATGATAAACTCAGATGATCTGAACTTATAATCCCAATCTCTGTAACTGTATCATGCGCAACAATACTGGTTACACCCACATCCATGACTCTACTTACCCCATCTAGAGTCAAAGTCTCCATCAGATCTAACTCACTCCCCAATTCAACATCATCCGACTCACTCTCCACATAAGTCATCATGGTGTGCTCTATGTTTGCAACAAACACTCTGTCAGAATAGGAGTCATCAAATATACCACTTGTCTCATACATTGTGATGTCACCATGATCCACAAGAGGCTGAGTTCCTTCACAATTCAACCGCTGTAACAACATGCTTCTTTCTTCACCAATCACATCTTTTGCAACCTACCCTTGTATACCATGAAATTTGATTTCTTTGTTTTCCTTGAAAATTTTTAGTTTATCCACATGAGGGATGAATGCAAATTTCCCAAAATATGGAAGCCAATATGTCCAATGAATGACTCCAACTTCAAGTAACCCAAATTTACAAACACATTCAAGTACTTCACATCTCTTAATGACAATAAAGAAATGAGTTACCTTCTTTGTCAAGACATGTCTTTCCATGGACATAACTCATCAGTTCCTTATATTTTGGGAATACACATGGCTTCTCCCTCATCATACTTTATTCTCCTTCCCCATATATTCATTTCATCGTAAATGCAAGAGAAAGGGAAATCAACATTAGAACTCATGCATCCATAAACTTTATCATAAGGAACTTCATACCTTTTGTTGTACCCATTGATTCTCATCATGAGAGAAGACAAAACATTTGAAATAGCATAATTGGGGCTGCTCATCATACCTTTGGAACTTAGAATTTATGATATAGGATCAACATCTTCATTCTCCTTTGATTTTTCAACCCATGCATCATTGTCTTCCTTAACATCTTGAAACCATTGCATCCTAAAAATAGTCTTACCTCTAGAAAATTCAACCACAATAAATATACCACATACCTCATGTCCTTTCAATATCATGGGCTCCTACATTATTTTATTTTCATACATATGCTTATTAGCTGAAAAAAGAACAATGTGAATGAAGGATGTGTTTATCCCATCAACCATACCTTGAGACATGATTATGAAATATTCTTCCTAAATCATCCAAGCATGTAAATGTTGTCCCAAATAATAGAAACATTGAAACAAAATAGGAGAAATAAACAAGCTAGGAAAATGGTAACCATTCTCATACCTTAGGATGCTAAAGTCATGAATGCACCTTGAATTCAGCTCTTCTTTTTTAACAGCAAATTGCACCTTAATTCTTTGAGCACTCTGAGGACCAAATGCCCCCAAAAACCCTTCCAAGGGTTCCACCATGTATCTGGTATAAAAATCAGTCATGGGATCTATTAATAAAGCATATTGTCCTCTCTTTATGACTGCTGTTATACACAGTCCAACAGGCTGAAAACGATTAAAAAATATTCTCTTACCCTCTTTAGCAATAAAAAAACCAAGGCTAGTACCTTGAGAGGTACTCTCACTTCTTGCACTAGAGTCTCCAATAAATAAATCAAACTTTCCAACACTTGTTATCCCAAAATACACATTTGAATTCCTTCTTTTGCTTATGAAATCAGTCACAAAGTTTTCAAAATCAGAATTGATAGTTTTGGATAATTGCAACATATTACCAAGATCCCATACCTTATAATGCCCATGAACCCTTGTATCATGTAAGGTATTCCATATTTATTTTTCTTGTATCTCCTCATAAATAAGAGCATCACTCTTTGTATTCATGATGAATTGACTTTGATGTACCCAGTTCTTAACATTCCTATTGGCAATAAGTTGAATACCATCATGATAAAACTGCTGCAATGATATAGGATGAAGATGATGAAATAAATCCATGCTACTACTAACCTATTTATAAATAATATCATCAAAAGGTTCAGCTTCTATTGCTGATTTATAAACCTCTAAAAAACACCATCCCTATTGTGATTCATGATTTTAGATGTAGAATAAGTGGAACAAGAATCAACACCTTTCACAAATTTATGCTCATTACTGCTTGGTAAATCCTTCCCTTATGATAATGACTTATTCTTTGGAGGATTTATAGGTACCTTTTGGATTCAAATATATTTTTCAACTTTGCAGCCAACCAACCATGTTTGTTCCTTCTTGTCACAAATATTTTTCTCATTAAAAGTCATACCTTTTTCTCTAGAAGCTTCTTCTTCTATCACTTGGTATTCAATCATCTTTGGATCATCATTATCTCCATTATCTGAAATTACCTCATTTGGTGTTGTTATTGGTTGTTAAAATGAGTTATTTTGTAATTTAGGTAGCGGAATATGATGATCTCGCTTGGGCTTGCAACCTATCTTCATCATTCAATAATCTAGAAATGAAAATTTATCTCTAAAACTCTTACTCAAAGATTGGTATTTCCTCCAACAAGAATCTTTATCAATCACCTCTATTGGCTGCCCTTTATCAATGTTCTCACATTTTTCCTTATTTTCCCCAAATTTTCTTTGATTCAATTTTTGAGTGAGCTGGCTCAAGTAAAGGTTAGTGGTTTCTTATTGTTTCACCATGTTGATGAACATTTTCTTCATAAAACCCACATTGAGATCTTTCCAATCTGCCATATTTAACCCACATAGGCTGGAGGAATAATAGCTATAATACCACTGAAATATTCCTTGTGGGATACCACTTGAAAATGCACAAAATATATGAAAATTGCAGCAAAGTAATTTTTTTGGTTTTTACAAAAATGACCAGCTAGGGAAGTGAATGGTATTTAATTGATATCTCACAAAATACTTTCCCAAAGTGGATGAAATTTTGAGGGAAGCTTAAAATAATAATAATAAACACTAGAAAAATATTTTTGGAATTTTTGGAATAATATATTGCTGCCAGAAAATTACAAAATGCCCTAGGTGGCTAGGAAACTTCAAAAATTCATATCTCCTCAAATATGCATGGAAAAATTATGAAACTTGGGAAATAACATCTATTAATATTGAGAATGAAAACCCAACCTCAAGGTCTGAAAAATGAAACCTGGAAGCCCTTAAAAATACTACTACAAATTTGGAACTGAGTAGATAAAACCCTAGAAAATAGATAAAAATCTGAATTTCTTGAAATAACATATACTAATGATATAGAAGAGATCCCAACCTCCAGATCTAGAAATGAAACACTGAAACCCTCCCAAAAATCCTGCAAAATCCCAAAGTGGGTCGATCCCCTTGGGAAGAGGCTCAAAACCCTCAAAAGTGTCTCTAAATATGGTGCCAAAATCTGCTCTAATCGCTGTCACAAATCAGATATGAAAACCCTTTACTTTTCTCCATAAAAAACCCCAAAAATATTCCAAAACCCTTCTCTAAAAACTCTGAAATTAATCTCTAAAAAAAAACCCTGAATCAGCTCCAAAATGACAAGCTAGGGTGGATCTTTTACCACCAAAGAATTCCCTACTAGTTAGGAATATATCTCTCACCACCGAAGCTAGGGATCTTACTCCACAAGATAGATGATAGCAATCAATAGTTTCTAAATGAAAATCATAAGTTTGCATGCCAGAAAATCCCCTCTATCACTCCCCTAAACCTCCTTTTATAACTTTTCATTACCTTTTTCCAATTTGGGAGCTCCATGTGGGACTAAAATGACTTAAGTGCCCCCAATGAAGAAATAGAATAATAAAGTACTATGAGTCCCCCCTCAATGAAAAAATATAACAATTATTACCACCAATTCACCCAGCTGAATGTCAACGATAAAATATAATAAAAAATCAACATGGTAATAAGTCATCTATACCCAATAGCCTCTAGAGTCTTTATCCCCTTGGGTATGACCAATGCTAAGACTAAAATTTGGCCCTTAGGCTCTCAACGAAGGAAAGGGGACATTACAATCCTACCTTCTTGAGAAATGCTTGACCTCAAACATTATCTTGTCATGCTGCAGAAGCTGAATACCACAAAGTAAGTTTCTCCACCTCACCCTGCAGTCAACTAAAGATCGGTGTAATCCAAAGTAACTAAGAAAACCCATGTTGTATAAAGAACAATGTTTTCCGTGAAGTAGAATGATACCCAAACTGACTCTCCACTTGTACCCACATCGGAATTGCTAATCTTTCTAATCCCTACCAATCTGATGCCATCATCATGAGACCCGTCACTATGTCTCCGATCAACTCTTGGGTATGAAAGTCCACTCTGAATCCTGTAGAATCCATTGGATAAACCAGTGAAATAAAATTTATATGCACAAAGCATGCTAACTCTCCCACATGACCCAAATTAGTGTGAGAGTACAACTCCTCATAATGTATCTCAATGTGTCCCGTGCGGAAAAAATCCCAAGACTCCAATAGATAGTCAACCAGAAATATTAGATCCACATAGTCCACCTCATGCGCTGAATGTGAACCTAATGAATAACCATTAGTTAATTTCATCTCTTCACTGAATAACACATGGGTGAAGTGCTCAACGGGAATTGAAGTAGTAAAAGACATAGAGTGCTATCTCATGTCGACTCAAAAATTGATGAACCCTTAAGCTTTGACTTGTCATAATGACAAATTGTACATGCTTGTATAAAGTTGAGGATATCCTCCCTCACCCTATGCCATATGAACCTCTCTAACATTAACCTGTAGGTCTCATCGAAGCTCAAGTGCCCAGTCACGGAAGAACAATACACATGTCGTAATATCTCCATCTTCAACCATGAATCTGACACAAGGTACAATCTACCCTAATAGAAGACCATCTCATCCTCCAATCTATAGCTATCATCCTATATGTGACCATCCAGAATCTCACAAGTGTGTCGGTTCTTGGAGTACTCAACAAAAAAATGAGATCTCCAGTCTACTAAAACCTCAGAAAACCAACATAATGATAAAATCAGATGATCTGATCCTATAATCCCAATATCTGTAATTGTCTCATGTGTAACAAAACTGGTTACACCCACATCCATGAATCCAATCACCCCATCTAGATTCAAAGTCTACATCATATCTAACTCACTCACCAATTCAACATCATCCGAATCACCCTCCACATAAGTCATCATGGTGTGCTTTGTGTCTGCAAAAAACAATCCATCAGAATAGGAGTCATCAAATATCCCACTTGTCTCATACCTTGTGATGTCACCACGATCCACAAGAGGCTACGTTCCTTCACAATTCAACCGTTGCAACAACATGCTTCTCTCTTCACCAATCACATTTTTTGCAATCTGCCCTTGTATACCATGAAATCTGATTTCTTTGTTTTCCTTGAAAATTTTAGTTTATCCACGTGAGGGATGAATGCAAATTTCCAAAAGATGGAAGCCAATATTTCAAATGAATGATTCCAACTTAAAGTAACCCAAATTTACAAACACATTCAAGTACTTCACATCTCTTAATGACAATAAAGAAATGAGTTACCTTCTTTGCGCAAGACATGTCTTTCCATGGACATAACTCATCAAATCCTTCTATGTTGGGAATAAACATGGCTGCTCCCTCATCATACTTTGTTTTGTTTCCCCATATATTCATTTCATTGTAAATGCAAGAGAAAGGGAAATCAACATTAGAATTCTCATCATGAGGAACTTCATACCTTTTGTTGTACCCATTTATTCTCATCATGAGAGAAGACAACACATCTGAAATAACATAATCAAGGCTGCTCATCATACCTTTGCAACTCAAAATTTCTGATATAGGATCAACATCTTCATTCTCCTTTGATTTTTCAACCCATGCATCATCGTCTTCCTTAACATCATGCAACCATTACATCCCAAAAATAGTCTTAACTCTAGCAAACTAAACCACAATAAATATACCACATACCTCATGTGCTTTCAATATCATGGGCTCCTACATTATTTTATTTTCCAACATATGCTTATTAGCTGAATCAAGAACAATGTGAATGGAGGATGTGTTTATCCCATCTAGCATACCTTGAGATGTGATTATGAAATAGTCTTTCTCAATCATCCAAGCATGTAAATGTTGTCCCAAATAATAGAAACATGGAAACAACATAGGAGAACTCAACAAGCTAGGAAAATGGTAACCATTCTCATACCTTAGGATGCTAAAGTCATGAATGCACCTTGAATTCAACTCTTATTTTTAACAACAAATTGCACCTTGATTCTTTGAGAAATTTGAGGACCAAATGCCCCCACAAACCCTTCCAAGGGTTCCGCCATGTATCTGGTATAAAAATCAGTCATGGGCTCTATTAATAAAGCATTTTTTCCTCTCTTTATGACTATTGTTATACACAGTCCAGCAGGCTAAAAATGATTTAAAAATGTCCTCTTACCCTATTTAGCAATCAAAAAACCAACGCTAGTACCTTAAGAGGTACTCTCCCTTCTTGCACCAGAGTCTCCAATAAATAAATAACACTTGCGAACACTTGTAATCCCAAAATACACATTTGAATTCCTTCTTTTGCTTATGAAATCAGTCACAAAGTTTTCAAAATCAGAATTGATAGTTTTGGATAATTACAACATATTACCAGGATCCCATACCTTATAATGCCCATGAACCCTTTTATCATGTAAGGTATTCCATATTTATTTTTATTGTATCTCCTCATAAAGAATATCATCATTTTTTGTCTTCATGATGTCTTGACTTTGATGTACCCAATTCTTAACATTATTATCGACAATAGGTTGAATACCATCATGATAAAACTGTTATAATGATATAGGATGAAGATGATGAAATAAATCCATGATACTACTAACCTCCTTATAAAGAATATCATCAAAAGGTTCACCTTTTATTTCTGATTTATAAACCTCTAAAACAACACCATCCCTATTGTGATTCATGATTTTATATGTAGAATAAGTGGAACAAGAATCAACACCTTTCACAAATTTATGCTCATTACTGCTTGGTAAATCCATCCCATATGATAATGATTTGTTCTTTGGAGGATTGATAGGTTCCTTTTGGATTGAAATATATTTTTCAATTTTGCAAGCAACCAGCCATGTTTGTTCCTTCTTGCCACAAATATTTTGCTCATTAAAAGTCATACCTTTTTCTCTAGAAGCCTCTTCTTCTATCACTTGGTCTTCAGTCATCTTTGGATCAACATTATCTCCATCCTTTGAAATTACCTCATGTGGTGTTGTTATTGGTTGTTCAAATGAGTTATTTTGTAATTTAGGTAGTGGAATATGATGATCTCGCTTGGGCTTGCTACCAATCTTCATCATGCAATAATCTAGAAATGACAAATTATCTCTGAAACTCTTACGCAAAGATTGGGATTTCCTCTAACAAGAATCTTCATCAATCACCTCTATTGGCTTCCATTTATAGTTTTTGTCACATTTTTCCTTATTGTCCCCATATTTTCTTTGATTCAAACTTTGAGTGAGTTTGCTCAAGTAAAAGTTAGTGGTTTCCTATTGTTTCACCATGTTGATGAACATTTTCTTCATAAAACCCACATTGAGATCTTTCCAATCTGCCATATTTAACCCACACAGGTTGGAGGAACAATAGCTATGATACCATTGAAATATCCCTTTGTGGGATACCACTTGAAAATGCACAAAATATATGAAAATTGCAGCAAATTAATTTTTTTTATTTTTACAGAAAATGACCAACTAGGGCAGCGAATGGTATTTAATTTATATCTCACAAAATACTTGCCCAAAGTGGATGAAATTTTGAGGGAGGATTGAAATAATAATTATAAAGACTATAAAAATATTTTTGGAAGTTTTGAAATAATATATTGCTACCAAAAAATTATAGAATGCCTTAGGCGGCTAGGAAATTTGAAAAATTCATATCTCCTCAAATATGCATGGAAAAATTGTGAAACTTGGGAAATAACATCTATTAATATTGAGAATTAAAACCCAACCTATAGGTCTAAAAAATGACACCTGGAAGCCCTTAAAAACATTGTTGCAAATCTATAACTGAGTAGATAAAACCCTAGAAAATAGATAAAAATATAAATTTCTAGAAATAACATCTACTAATTATATAGAAGAGATCCCAACCTCCAGATTTGGAAACAGAACACTGAAACCCTCCCAAAAATCCTGTAAAATCCCAAAGTGGGTCTCTCCTCTTGGGAAGAGACCCAAAACCCTCAAAAGTGTCTCCAAATATGGCGCCAAAATCTGCTCTAATCATTGCCACAAATCAGATATGAAAACCCTTTATTTTTCTCCACAAAAAGCCTCAAAAATATTCTAAAACCCTTCTTTGAAAATTCTAAAATTAATCTCTAAAAATCAGCCCTAAATCAGCTCCAAAATGACAATCTAGGGTGGATCTTTCACCATCGAATAATTCCCTACTAGCTAGGAATGGATCTCTCACCACCGAAGCTAGGGATCTTGTGGGATCTCACTCCATAAGCTAGATGATAGCAATCAATAGTTTCTTAATGAATATCATAAGTGTGCATGCCAAAAAATCCTCTCTATCACTCTCCCAAACCTCCTTTTATAACTTTTCATTACCTTTTTCCAAGTTGGGAGCTCCATGTGGGACTAAAAGTGACTTAAGTGCTCCTAACGAAGAAATAGAATAATAAAGTACGATAAGTCACCCCAACGAATAAATAGAATAATAAAGTACTATGAGTCCCCCCTCAATGACAAAATATAACAATTATTACCACCAAGTCGCCCAACTAAATGTCAACGACAAAATATAATTAAAAAAACAATGTGGTAATAAGTCATCTATACCTAATAGCCTTTAGAGTCTTTAGCCCCTTGGGTATGACCAAGGCTAAGACTAAAATTTGGCCCTTAGGCTCTCGGTGAAGGAAAGGGTACATTACATGTACCTCATATAAAGACCCAAGATTTAAATACATGAAAGATGTACATGGGCCATATTTTGAAATATTTTAAGGATTGGATGACTATTATTTAGGGGTTATTAAATAAGGTACAAAGTATAATAAGGAAGGATACTAAGCTTCTAGCTAAAGCTCAAATCACCTTTATGCACTAGTAAAATATGAGGGTAATTCAGAAACCTTTCATTAAAAAATAGTTCTATGCCTTCAAAACTTTGGCTTCAAATTTCACACATGATGATGCAACATGGTAAATGTCCACTATCATGGAATTGGTAACCTCAACATATGGAAAAGTGGAAAAAGATACACTATTGAATGAGTTAGTAAAAACCTATCTACATGAGGGTCCTAATGTTACTTCAAGAAACACTTTATTTGATGAGGCCATCAATTTTCGACATAGTGTACATAAAAAAAGGAATTCAAAGCATGGGAGATCAACCTCTAGTATAGTAAATTAGAGTAATATCATTTGGATGTTTCATGTAATTCTTTGATGAAAAGTTACTTTTCTATTTTAATGATTTATCATATTGTGAAATTATGTAATTGTAAAAATACAAAACACAATGTTTCTTACATGAAAGCTTTTATCTTTTATTTTTGTAAACCATTCAAGAACTCTATTATATTATTAAAATTGGATTTTATTAAGCCCCAAGTAGTCTAAAATTTTATATAAGTCCATTTTTGTACATCATATGAGGAGGAAGAATTTTACTAAGGAATTATTTCAAAGTATTTGGATTTTTCAATATGTTTTTCTTCATGTATTGCTTGCTCAATTGTTTGGTAAATTATTTATATCTTCTTTATTTATCAAGCCTTGTTTTATTTATTTATCATGAAATTTGTAAGTGTTTAGTAGCTACCATTATACCCATGTATTTAATAAGTTTCATCTTGTTTATCAAACTATTAATGTGCATATGAAATTGGATATTTTTCAAATACATTCTATAACTAATTACCTATATATTGTTTCATGATCATTAGAAGCATCAAATTATATTATGTAAAATCAATTTCAATCATTAGTATGAATTACAAATAGTTAATGTTTTTTTTAATTGTTATGTGTTAGCAATATTTCTAGATGAAACTAGGAATAATATGAGTTTTCCTAATGGATGTCTACTAAGATAATTATAAATAGAATTCTTTCTCTTAACATATTAAATTTTTTTTCTATGCTAGGATTAAGTAGATGCATGTATCCTTGGTGAATTATACACTAGTAGTATTGAGATAACATGCCTTAAGTACTTTTAAGGAAATTTTCTTTTCTACCCTACCCTACCTTACCATTTTAAAAACTTTTTTGAGGCGAGCCTTATCAAAACAAAAATTACACTATTGAGATAATATTATAACAAATGTGGTAAAATGCAAGTATAGTGATAATATTTGCGTGTTTACAAGCTACATGAATATTGTTACACCACTTGGATATCTATTAAAAAACCTAATCATAACTCATGCATTGATTCAACCCCATCCACACTCTAAAATTAGTAGGGAACATAAAACATCCATGTTTCTACATGTGGGTATGAAATGTCCTCATCAATAGAAAATATGGCACAAGAAGAAGGGATTTTGAATTCTAGTTCACAAATAGTTCATCAACAAACTTAAATTTAGTGCTTAATATTCATATCAAAAACTAAATTTATAACATAAGATCACCAATCCCAGATTAGTTGGTTGTAAAAACTCCTACCAAGCTCAAAAGGTCCACATCATATTCAATAATTTTAATAAGTAAATGAATAGAATTGTAACGCCCGCTAAAACGTCCACTCGAGACCCAAGAACAACCTAGGTTTAGTTAGAAAAATTATGGAATATATTTTTTAAAAGGCGAGTCCTCACACAGGATTCAAAAACTACCATTGTCACAAAAAATATTTAAGGTCAATTATAATAAATAAAAATATTCCCTTTATAACAAATATTAAATCCACATTACCAAATTAACGAGTGTAATTAATCCAAATATAGTTAAATTTCTCTTAGGCGTTAATTTAATAAATAATTAAATTAACACTATAGTTGAATATTCCTAAATTAATTTTAGAGGGTCAAAGGGGTGAAAACAATTAAATTCCCAAGGTATTAATCTCACAAGGTAAAAACACTAACCAAGATTCTTATTTACATGGGGTTAGAAAAGCATTCCCTACCTCATAAGGTGACCCCTTAAAAGTAACCCCGTGCTATTGAAACTAAGCATTTAAATTCAGAAGGTGATATAATTTATAATTCACGCACTTAAAACTTCCTGAAAACATTTCCATTAGATAGGAAATTTCTTCACCTTTCCAATGATATAAGGAAGTCCTCCTAACTCCTCATATTTCTCAAGTTACGGGCCGGCGGGCCTTGGGAAGAAATTTCTCCCGGGAAGGATTTCAAACCGGAAGACCTGGGGAGATAATTTAGCTCTTAATTTTTTTTACCAAAAGCGCAATTTTCATTTGCACACCCACGAGCCCGTAGTGGGTCTTCACGTCAAAAGGAGAAAATATGCCCAAATCTGTAAGGGACACGTGGCAATTTTTCAAGCCAGTGTGGGAAGGCGGGTCGCCTGAGGAATTTAGGATTTTTTGACTCTGTTCATAGAAAAAGTGAAAAGGTTTAAAATGAGTCACGCCTCCGCTGACACCTAGACAAGTCACATGTCAATCCAAAAACTACAAGCAGGGAAGCGCACCACCGGGGTAAACTTAGGAATTTTGGCTTTTAGAAGAAAAAATGTAAAGTCTTAAAAACAATTTCCGCCTCTGTCGACGCCTAAAGAAACCACATGTCAGACCAACAGTAACATGCAGGGAGGTGGGCTGATAGGGAAACTTAGGAAATTTTTCCACTTTGTGCTGAAAAAGTGCAAAGGATAAAAAATAAGCTGCTCCTCTGCCGACGCCGAAGGAACAATAGTGACATGCGGAGAGGCAGGTCATCGAGGAGACTGAGGAATTTTGCCACTTTTGCAAAACAAGAAGTTTGAAGATACGGGCCCGCGAGCCTAAAGGAGTGTTTTACCAAAGCGAAGGTTACGAGACTACGGGGCCACAGAGGAAATATAGCAAAAGTAATATTTTGAACTTAGAATTTTTTTTGGGAAAAAGCGCGAAAAGTATTTTTCGGACCGCGGATCCCCTTGCGAATATTTTATTATTATTTTTTTTTACAGTCAGTTTGATTTAACAAAGTTGATACAAAACCCCAGAAGACCATAAATTTTGACTGGAATCTTGGATTTGAGCGAATGAGTACTTTTTGGAGAGGGATCAAACTCCTCTTTGCACACGAAGCATAAAATCTTATTTTCAACAACTTAGATGGGTGAAATTAAAAAAAATGTCCTTCCTACCATTAAAATGTGAACTAAACTTTTCAACTGCCAGATTTAATTTGATCCGCCATTCTTCCTTGTCTAACATGCCAAACATACATGGAGAATCACACTAGATAGATAATGGACAGATTTGCAGGGATTGATTGATTAAGGTTGAGATTTCAAGTTGAATTTAATTCTTCTTTTTCTTTTCTCTGTAAAGGTGTTTTTTTTCCTCTTACCTGATTAATAAAGTTCTATGTAAGTTTCTTGAGCAATATAATCAGTTTTGCGATGCGTTTTGATCATCCGTAGTTCATTTTAATGTTTCTATTTGTCTTACATTGTTGTAGATTAATCTATATATCTTCCTGATATTTTTTGTTGGTTTACAATAATCTAAATGAATTTTCTACGTACTCATAATTAGAAATGATCTATTTCATTTATCATACTCTAATTATATGAATTCATTCAAGTTCAATTTCATCGTGCTTAACTTTCCTTCAACAATGCGTGAAAAGTAAGAATGTAGTTCTTTCTTTTATTTAAAACATTTCTTTCAAATAACATAGTGACTGTAATATTTCCTAACACAGACTTACCAACCTTCAAATAGAGGGTTTGCAAAATTATTGCAATCAACATATTTCCAAACAAGAGAAACTTCATTTTGTATAAAGTAGATAAACTTCTATTAAACTGAAGTAATTTGCTTTACAACTTCCTTTCTGTTCACAAAAAAAACAATTGACAAAATAAATCTTTCTCATTCAAATGTAACTTTCACATCCAAAAATAGAGCATATTTTCACCACAAATAAGATTACAATGTCATCCACTTAAAGTGGGAAATTGTTACATAAGGAACCCAAATAGGACAATGAAATTTGTCTTCCTACACAGCTCCAAGAGAAATCAACAAGAGGGATCCACCAGATTTCCTTCGGTCACAACAAAAAAAGGGGAGAGGTGATGCTCTAAACCCAACCAAGAATTTCAATGAAGATGAGAAGCCATACTCCTCAATAGCCCCCAATCCCCAACCACATTACAATAGGAAATGGATTCAACTCATGGAAACAACAAGCTTCCACAACACAATGCCAGATTTTACAATCATACACAGTCCAAATAAAACAGTCACAGTCACAAGAGAGACAACAAAAAAATACAGAAGGCTTCATCATACAAAAGCAAAAGTAGTGAGATCTATGGGGGAAGCTTCTTATACCTCCCAATGGGAAATGGGTGTTCACCTTAAAACCCAACAATATATTATCACCAAACCCCATAATACTCTTATGCCTCCCTCAAGTACATCTCATGTCTCCCACATTTTCTTATGCCTCCCTCCTCTTATGGCTCCCTCATAAGTAAGAAATGCAAGTTATTTCTTTTCCAAGGTTGAACGCCCATCCCAAACTCCCTCCACAAGAAGTATAACTCTTATGCCTACCTACAAATTTCTTATGCCTCCCACAAGAAATATCCCCATAGTCTTCTCCTACACCACACTTAGGAAATCTACCCAAACAATAAGAAAATGTACCAAAACATTCAATGAAATTCACATATGCATAATATAAAAGAAAAATATTTTAAAAGAGTCCAGCTCCTAACTCTCCATGGTAGATCTTGATCCAAGAATTCAATCAACAAGATTCTTCAAATACAAACAATCTGAAAGATCCAACAATTCCACAAGTATCCAAAATCCTCAATCTCTCAAAAATTGCAAGAGCACCCAAAAAATATCATATGGAGTAACCCCCAAACAAGTAAAAGAATTTGAATAAATAGGAAAGGGAGAGATGATGATGAGGTGGCTCCATGTGGGATGCCACATCACTCATCCTCAACTCCACCTCATAATTCAACTTCAAACTCCAAAGCATAATTAATAAGTGGGTGAATAAATGACATTTTTTCTTACACACACAATCCAAGCCCACACCCCTTAAGGAAAAAATTAATTAAATGTAAGAAGGTGCAATAAAAAATTACAACTTGCCTTCCCAAAATACATTATAAGACCTAATTTTTACTCCCCAACCCATAGGTAGGGTTGGTATATCAATTTAAGAGGTGTGGAACAAGTTTAACTTGTCCCAAAAGCCTCCAAAATCAACCTCTAAGGACCGATCCAAATTTCAAAAGGAAGGTGGAGTGTTTCTCACTCCAAGTTACTTACACATCACTTACAACACATAATCCAAGAGCCAACAAATCTAATAATTGCATTCTTCTGACCCATTTTAATTTATTTAACAACATAATTACTCACTAATCTTGACAAAAAATAAATAAACCTTAAAGGGGAAAGTACATCATTAAAAATCACATACTAAAATTAAGAAAAACAAACTAAATAAAAGAATATACATAATCCCTTTGTCAAATTTGAAGGTGATCCCCCCATGGTAACCATTAACATCAATTCAAACATACAAAAATACCAAATACATGTTGCCTTGGTGACCCTTGTTGAATTCATCAAGAATTCCAAAGTGGTTAGTCTCTAATCCCCCGATGTTTGTTGTGACATGTTTAATTGAAAACACATAACACCTCCTTCGGCCTCATTGCCACATCAAAATATACAGAATAAATTTACAATATAATTCCAAAATCATATATATATCAATCAAAACATCATCTAGGCAAGTAATAAAATCATTTACAATTTCATCAATAATAATATAATCATAAGATTAGTTCAATTTTTCTAGGTCTACTCAAAATGACGAAATATCACATGTTCAAAACACACACACACACACACACAGATATTTATATATATATATATAACCATGACGATCAACATATCAACATCAATATAAATTGTCTCCAATAATCCACATGCATCATATATGAATCGACATCAATAATAGTCCATGATCTCTAATATCTAACATCATGTCATATCAAAAGCTATAATAACATCCAGAAGTATAGTCAACAATATCATAAGCAATAAAAAAAAGTGTCAAAGGGAAGTGGGCACTACATCCCCTTCCCCTTAGACTCGAATTCCTCCTAGAAGTCACTAGAACAGGTGTGTAAACTAAACTCTTAGCAAAGTAGCATCCTCCCATGTAGCCGTAGTCTCATCATATCTATCCCACTACACTCGAATCTTGTCAATCGCTCTTCCTCAAAGGTGCAGGGTCCTATGCTCTATAATGTAGATGAGCTCCACCATCACTTTCCCCTGATCTTGTACCTATAATGTGGTCCAATCCTACACATGAGAAGGATCTGCAATATATCGCACAAGTACTGAAATATGAAACACATCATGGATGCGAGACAAGCTAGGTGGCAACGCTGGACAATAGGCCAAAGGACCGATATGATCCAAGATCTCAAAGGGGACCACAAATCTAAGAGCTAACTTAGAACCTTTTCCATAATGGATAGGGATCTTATGTGGCCTGACATGAAGGAAAACCTTCATGCCCACATCAAAACTATGGTCAGTCCTATGCTAGTTTGCAAACTTCTTTTGCCTATCATGTGCCTCCTACGGTCTCTGTCTGATCAGAACCACCTGCTACTCCATGTCCTGCAATAAAGCTGGCCCAAGAGAAACCCTATCCTTTAACCTATCCCAACTAAGAGGTGTCCTACACTCTCTCCCATACAGTTCCTGGAAAGGTGCAATGCCTATCAAACTTTGAAAACTATTACTGTAGGAAAACTCCACCAAGTACAAATACTCCTCCCATCTCGACTGGTGATCCATAATGTACATCCTAAGCATGTCCTCTAAGATCTTATTCACCCGCTTAGTTTTTCCATCTGTCTCAGGGTGATACACAATGTTGAAATTGATCTTCATCCCAAGGGCATGCTGCATGGTAGTCCAAAAGTGGGAAGTATACAAGGGATCATGGTCACAGATAATCTTCCATAGAATCATGTACAATCTAACAATCTCATCTAGATATACTCATGCCACTGCACTAGCTGTATAGGTGGTCTCTACCAGAGAAAAATGGGACACTTTCATTAATTTATCCACCGTGAGCATGATGGCATCATGGTGGTATCTCAACATCAGAAGTCCAACAATGAAATCCATGGAAATGGTGTCCCATTTCCACTCTGGTATAACATGAGGAAAAATAAGGTCAGTTGGATGCTGATGCTTGGCCTTCACCTTCTGGTACTCTAAACAATGTGACACAAACTAAGCCACATATTTACGAATTCCCCTCCAAAGATACACCTATCTCAAAGTGGCGTGCATCTTCTTTACCTCGAGATTGACTGAATAGGGTGAACAATGCACCTCTGTCAAGATGTCCTACCTCAATCCTCCATCCCTGGGAACATAAATCCAACCTCTTTACTTTAGAAAGTTATCTACCTCTAAAGAAAAACCATCAAAATTTCCTTCAAGGGGTATTTGAGACTCGATCTCTACTTTAGCTGTAATTTAGAAGCTATTGTGAGGAAGCTGCTACAAAATCTTGCTTCGTAAATCAGTACTCACTGAAGTGGCCATAGCCACATGTCTTTGTTTACTTAGGGCATCTACAACAACATTCTCCTTCCCCTTCACATTCTCTATCTACATATTGTACTTACAAAGCAACTCCATCCAAAACCGCTGACGAGCGTTGAGATTGGGATGTACGAAGCGGTGATGAAGACTCAAGTGATCCATCCTAAGTGTGAATATCTGGCAAGAAGGAAGTGTCTCCATCAAACTAATGCATGAAAAACTGTTATAAGCTCAAGGTCATGAGTTGGATGAATGAGCTCATAATATTTGAGTTTTCGAGACTCAAGATCCACTACTCTGCCCTCCTGCATCAACACACCTCCCACTTCTGCCAAAGAAGCATCTGTGCAAACGTAGAACTCATCCTGAGGATCTGGCACTGCTAGAATAGGTGCTATCATAAGGCATTCCTTCAGTGTCCTGAAGGCTTGCTCACATTTTCCTCACCAAAAAAACTTCTTTCCTTTCTGTTGAAGGGAAGTGATGGGGTGCGCAACCCGAGAGAAGTATTGAAAAAATATCCTGTAATACCTGTTAGGCCAATGAAGTTACACACCTTCATCACACTAATGGGTGCTGGCCAATCCATAATAGCTCTAATCTTGGAAGGATTGAATGTGATCCCTTTCCTAGAAATGATGTGGCCCAAATACTGTATCTCTGTCTGAAAGAATGCACACTTCTCTAGGTTCCCATAAAGCTGCTGCTCACGAAGACACTAAAGAACCTGGTGAAGGTGCTCCTTGTGCTCCTCACATGTACGTGAGTAAATCAGAATGTCACCAAGGAAGATGAGCACGAATCAATGAAAAAATGTCCTGAATACCCCATTCATCAAGCTCATGAACATTGCGGGGGCATTCGTTAGACCAAAAGGCACTACTATGAACTCGTAGTGGCCATATCTCATACAAAAGCGGTCTTATGAATATCTACCTCCATATTCCTCAGTTGATGATAACCTAACTTAAGATCTATCTTGGAGAAAACTGTGGCTCCATTCTTCTTTCCAAATAAATCATCAATGCGTGGAAGGGAGTAATGATTCGTGATCGTTACTTTGTTCAGTTGCGATAATTAATACATAACTGTAGAGATCCATCCCTCTTCTTTACAAAAATCACTAGTGCACCCCAAGGGGATACACTAGGATGGATTAGGCATTTCCCTAGAAGGCCCTTTAGCTACAACTTGAGCTCACAGAGCTCAGGGATGGTCATCCGATAAAGTGCTCATGAGATAGGCTCTGTTACTGGAACTAGATCTATGTGAAAATCTATCTCACACGGGGGTGGTAACCCTGGTAGCTCCCTTAGAAAGACATCAGAAAAATATCTCAAGATGGGATGGTCACCAAGTGATGGTCCACTAGACTCATCCTCTAATCAGTCACTAACTGTGACAACATACATCTGGTAACCCCTTCACACATACCGCTTAAGTTGTATAGCAGAGATGGTGTGGATGGAAACGAGTCTCCTAACCCCAGCTATCACTGACTCAACTCCTAGATCATCTGCACATGATATAATCTTATGGTAGCAATATGCTTTGGCTCTGTGTGTAAACAACCAATCCATGCCCAAAATGACTCCATATGAGCCCAATGGAAGGATTCGAAGATCCGAGGTAGTGGTGAAAAGTCCCAAATCCACTACACACTCTCTAACTAAGGAGTCTATAGATATCTTGGCTCCAGAATCCATCTCAATGTACCAACTAAGACCTTTCGTAACTGCCACCAGCCTACATCACTCTACTAAAGATGATGCAATAAAAGAATCAAAAGAACCATAATCAAATAGAATGGAGGTAGGAACACCACCAATTGTACATGTCATCTTAATCACGGTACTCTGGTGCTCAGCCTGGTTGTTCTCAATCACTGCATAGATCAGATGACTACACCCCATGCCACCAACAGTAGGCTCTGAAATATACGTCTTACCCTTGTTACTAGGGTTATGTGGGCACTCTCTCTAAATATTTCTAGCAACACCACAACCATAACAACCACCCGGTTTTCTCTAATGAGTAGCATCTCCAACTGGTACTTTGGAGGTATGTGCTCTAGATCCAGATGATTCGGCTACGGAATGTTGAGGTCTCTGCTGGCAATCTCCTACTGATTGAGCTCGCTGTGTACCCTATGTCCTAATGGGACCCCTAAGAGGAGGCCACATACTCCACCCCCTCTGTGTGTCAAATCTCTGTGGAGGTCTATAAGGTGGGCTGGTCTGTTATTGTTGTTGCTGCTATAGCCTAAAGCACGACTGTGCAAGACCCTATCCACCACGAGGAGGAGGAGTTCACCCCTTAACCTGTTTTCACACATCTGTTGGATGTGGCTCCGCACTCTTTCCTTGGCCTACTATGTCTTTCCCCAAGTCTCCTATGCTATATAGGCCTTCTCAATGGCCTCAGCTAATGTCTGCGGGCAATGGATACACACCGCACCACCCAAATATACATTTATGCCCCAGATGAACATGTGGACTTGTACCTGTTCATCCTATATGTATTCAAAATATTGGAGTAGGTCCAGAAATAAACTCTCATACTTAGCTATAGTCATAGAGGCCTGACGGAGGTCATGAAACTCACATATTCTTTGCTGAATGAATCTATAGGATAAGTACCTACTCCTGAACCTCTCCTCAAAGAGCTCCCAAGTAATTGTCTCTGAATCAATGTGGAGCTTCTACTCCTCGGTCCTCCACCAGACACCTACTATATCCCTCAGAAGATGGATAACAACACGATCTTTTGTTTTGCTGGTAAAAGGGAAGAGCTTGAAGCACCTGCTCAAGCTCACCAACCAAGCCTCTGCCTAAAACCCACTTGTATCCCCATAATAGTGAGATGGTCATAGCTTAAGGATATCCCTAATATGGTCTACAACTATAGTTTGGTGACTCCTAGGCTTCTCTGCATGCTCATGTCTAAGCCTAGGGCTCTGAGACCTATCCCTGTGCCCTGAAATATGGTCACCCTGTCCCCTCTGCGATGACTCTGATCTACATGAATCCACACAATATTTCTCTCCTCTATGCTCCTCGTTATGCCAAGGAGACACATGAGCTTCCACGGATGGCTCCCTATAATGTCTAGGTGACCATCATCCTACGGACCCTCCGCGTAAAGCGGTATTAACATCCTGAAGTGTCTGTGAAATCTAAGGTAGGATGGCTACTACAGTATGATTGTGAGGTAGCAAGCCTAAATCTATGTGAAGGGAACCCTCATCTTGTCCACTCCTCCTAGACATACCAAGGTGACAGTTAGTTCATTGTTCTAGGTTTTATTAAGTTTTCTATGTTTACTAAAATATGTAACTTCCAAACAAAGTTGTTTTCTAGATTAAAAGTGTGCTAGGTTTAATATTGCAATAGGTTTAATGTTCATGTCTCAATTTTTATAGTGTGCCCAAGGGTCAAAGATTTTGAACCCATGGCTCTGATACCAAGTGCAACGTCTTCTAAAACGTCCACTCGAGACCCAAGAACAACCTAGGTTTAGTTAGAAAAATTATAGAATAATTTTTTTTTGAAAGGCGAGTCCTCACAGGATTCGAAAACTACCGTTGTCACAAAAAATATTTAAAGTCAATTATAATAAATAAAAATATTCCCGTTATAACAAATATTAAATCCACATTACCAAATTAATGAGTATAATTAATCCAAATATAGTTAAAATTCTCTTAGGCGTTAATTTAATAAATAATTAAATTAACACTATAGTTGAATATTCCTTAATTAATTTTAGAGGGTCAAAGGGGCTAAATCAATTAAATGGCCAACGTATTAATCTCACAAGGTAAAAACACTAACCAAGGTTCTTATTTATATGGGGTTAGAAAAACATTCCCTTCCCCATAAGGTGACCCCTTAAAAATCAGCCCGTGTTATTGTAACTAAGTATTTAAATTCAGAAGGTGATATAATTTATAATTCACACACTCAAAACTTCCTAAAAATATTTCCATTAGATAGGAAATTTATTCCCCATTCCAATGATATAAGGAAGTCCTCCTAACTCCTCATATTTCTCAAGTTACGGGCCAATGGGCCTTGGGAAGAAATTTCACCTAGGAAGGATTTCAGACCGGCAGACCTGGGGAGATAATTTAGCTCGTAACACTTTTTTCTGAAAATCACAATTTTCATTTGCGCACTCATGAACCCGTGATGGGTCTTCATGTCAGAAGGAGAAAATATTCCCAAATCCGTAAGGGACACGTGGCAATTTTTCGAGCCAGCAAGGGAAGGCTGGTCGTTGGAGGCATTTAGGATTTCTTTGACTTTGTTCATAGAAAAAGTGAAAAGGTTTAAAATGAGCCGTGCCTCCACCAATTCCCAGACAAGCCACATATCAATCCAAAAGCTACAAGTAGGGAAGTGGACCACCGGGGTAAACTTAGCAATTTTGGATTTTTGAAGAAAAAGCGTAAAGGCTTAAAAAAATCCGCGCCTCTGCCGACGCCTAAAGAAACTACGTGTCAGACCAACAGTAACATGTGGGGAGGCAGGCCGGTGGGGAAACTTAGGAAATTTTACCACTTTGTATTGAAAAATCGCAAAGGATAAAAAATAAGCCGCTCCTCTGCCGATGCCTAAGGAAGCCACGTGTCAGACCAACATTGACATGCAGCGAGGCGGGTCAGCGGGGAGACTAAGGAATTTTTCCACTTTTACAAAACAAGAAGTTTTAAGATGTGGGCCTGCAAGCCCACAGGAGTGTTTTACCAAAGTGAAGCTTGTGGGGCTGCAGGGCCGTGGAGGAAATCTAGCAAAAGTAATATTTTGAACTTAGAATTTTTTTTGGGCAAAAGTGTGAAAAGTATTTTTCGGCCCGCATATCCTCTTGGGAATATTTTATTATTATTATTTTTAAGAGTCATTTTTTTTTAACAGAGTTGATACAAAACCCCAGAAGACCATAAATTTTGACTGGAATCTTGGATTTGAGCGATTGATGACTTTTTGGAGAGGGCTCGAACTCCTCTTTGCACACAAAGCATAAAATCTTATTTTCAAAAACTTAGATGGGTGAAATTAAAGAAAATGTACTTCCTACCATTAAAATGTGAATTGAAATTTTCAACTGCCAAATTTAATTTTATCTGCCATTCTTCATTCTCCAACATGCCAAACAGACATGGAGAATCACACTAGATAGATATTGGACGGATTTGCAAGGATTGATTGATTAAGGTTGAGATTTCAAGTGGAATTCAATTCTTCTTTTTATTTTCTCTATAAAGGAATTTTTCTACCTCTTACCCGATTAATAAAGTTCTAAGTTTATTGAGCAATATAATCGGTTTTGGGATGCATTTTGATCATCCTTAGTTCATTTTAATGTTTCTATTTGTCTTTCATTGTTGTAGATTAATCTGTATACCTTCCTGATATTTATTGTAGGTTTACAGTAATCTAAATGAATTTTCTACGTACTCATAATTAGAAATGATCTATTTCATTTATCATACTCTAATTATTTGAATTCATTCCAGTTTAATTTCACTATGTTTAACTTTCCTTCAACAATGCGTGGAAAGCAAGAATGTAGTTTTGTCTTTTATTTAAAACATGTCTCTCATATAACACAGTGACTGTAATATTTCCTAACACAGACTATCCAGCCTTCAAACAGAGGGTTTGCAAAAGTATTTCAATCACCATATTTCCAAACAAGAGCAACTCCATTTTGTATAAAGTAAATAAGCTTCTATTAAACTGAAGTAATTCCCTTTACAACTTCCTTTTTGTTCAATAAAAAAACAACTGACAAAATAAATCTTTCTCATTCGAATGTAAATTTCAGATCCAAAAACAGAGAAACTTTTCACCACAAATAAGATTACAATGTTATCCACTTAAAGTGGGAAATTTTTACATTAAGGAACCCAAAGAGGAAAACGAAATTTTTCTTACTAAACAGCTCCAAGAGAAATCAACAAGAGAGATCCGCCAGATTTCCTTTGGTCACAACAAAAAAAAGGGGAGAGGTGACGCTCTCCACCCAACCAAGAATTCCAATGAAGAGGAGAAGCCATACTCCTCATTTGCCACCGAGCCCCAACCACATTACCATAGGAAATGGATTCAACTCATGACAACAACAAGATTCCACAACACAATGCAAGATTTTACAATCATACATAGTCTAAATAAAATAGTAACAGTCACAAGAGAGACAATAACAAAATATACAAGGCTTCATCATAAAAAAGCCAAAGAAGTAAGATCTATTGGGAAGAATTCTTATACCTCCCAATGGGAAATGGGTGTTCACCTTAAAACCCACCAATATATCATCACCAAACCCCAGAATACTCTTATGTCTCCCTCAAGTACCTCTTATGACTCCCACATTCTCTTATGCCTCCCGCCTCTTATGGCTCCCTCATAAGTAAGAAATATAAGCTATTTATTTTCCAAGGTGGAACACCCATCCAAAAATCTCTCCACAAGAAGTATAACTCTTATGCCTCCCTACAAATTTCTTATGCCTCCCACAAGAAATATCCCCATAGTCTTCTCCTACACCACACTTAGGCAATCTACCCAAACAATAAGAAAATGTACCAAAACATTCAACAACATTCACATATGCATAATATAAAAGAAATACATTTTAAAAGAGTCAAGTTCCTACCTCTCCATGGTAGATATGATCCAATAATTCAATCAACAAGCTTCTTCAAATCCAAACAGTCTGAAAGATCCAAAAATTCAATAAGCATCCAAAATCCTTAAGCTCCCAAAAATTACAAGAGCACCCAATAAAAATCAAATGGAGTAACCCCCAAACAAGTAAAAGAATTTGAATAAATAGAAAAGGGAGAGAAGAGGATGAGGTGGCTCCATGTAGGATGCCACATCACTCATCCTCAACTCCAGCTCACATGTCAATTTACAACTCTAAAGCACAATTAATAAATGGGTGAATAAATGAATTTTTTTCTTACACACACAATCCAAGCCCACACCCCTTAAGGAAAAAATTAATTACATGCAAGAAGGTGCAATAAAAACTTACAATTTGCCTTCCCAAAATACATAATAAGACCTAATTTTCACTCCCTAGCCCATAGGTAGGGTTTTTATAACAATTTAAGAGGTGTGGGACAAGTTTAACTTGTCCCAAAAGCCTCCAAAATCAGCACCTAAGGTTGATCCGAATTTCAAAAGGAAGGTGGAGTGTTTCTCACTCCAAGTTACTTACACATCACTTACAACACATAATCCAAGAGCCAAAAAATCTAATAATTGCATTCTTCTGACCCATTTTAATTTATTTAACAACATAATTACTCACTAATCTTGACACAAAATAAATAAACAGTAAAGGGGAAAATACATCACTAAAAATCACATACTAAAATTAAGCAAAAGAAACTAAATACAAGAATAAACATAACCCCTTGGTCACATTTGAAGGTGATCCCCCCATGGGAACTCCTAATATCAATTCAAACATACACAAATAACAAATAAACGTTGCCATGGTGACCATTGTTGAATTCATCTAGAATTCTAATGTGGCTAGTCTCCAATCCCTCGATGTTTGTTGTGACATGTTTACCTGCAAACCCATAAAACCTCCTTCGGCCTCATGGCAACATCAAAACATCAATAATAAATGTACAATATAATTCCAAAATCACACACACACACACACACATGAATCAAAACATCATTTAGGAAAGTAATGACATCATTTACAATTTCATCAATAACAATATAATTATAATATTAGTTCAATTTTCCTAGGTCTACTAAAAATGATGAAATATCACATGTTCGAAACACACACACACACACACACACATAACATTGACAATCATCATATCAACATCAATATAAAGTGTCTCCAATAATCCACATGCATAATATATGAATCGACATCAATAATAGTCCATGATCTCTAATATCTAACATCATGTCGTATCAAAAGCTAAAATAACATCCATAAGTATAGTCGACAGTATCATAATCAATAACAAAAAGTGTTGAAGGGAAGTGGGCACTACATCCCCCTACAATTAGACTCAACTTCCTCTTAGAAGTCACTAGAACAGGTGTGGAAACTGAACTCTTAGCAAAGTAGCATCCTCCAATGTAGCCGCAGTCTCATCATATCTGTCCCAGTGCACTCGAATCTTATCAATCACTTGCCCTCAAAGGTCTAGGGTCCTACGATCTATAATGTGGATGAGCTCCACCATCACATGCACCTGATCCCACACCTATAATGTGGTCTAATCCTGCACATGAGAAGGATCTGCAATATATCTCACAAGTACTGAAACATGAAACACATCATGGATGCAAGACAAGCTAGGTGGAAACACTAGATGGTAGGTCAAAGGACCAATACGCTCCAAGATCTCAAAGGGGCCCATGAATATAGGAGCTAACTTAGAAAATTTTCCATAATGGATAGGGCTCTTATGTGGCCTAACACAAAGGAAAACATTTATGCCCACATCGAAACTATGGTCATTCCTATGCTAGTCAGCAAACTTCTTCTTCCTGTCATGTGCCTCCTGTGGTTTCTGTCTAATCAGAACCACCTATTACTCCATGTCCTACAATAAGGCTGGCCCAAGAGAAACCCTATCCTTTAACCTATCCCAACTAAGAGGTGTCCTACACTGTCTCCCTCATAGTTCCTAGAAAGGGTCCATGCCTATCAAACTTTGAAAACTATTATAGTAGGAAAACTCCACCAAGTAGAAATTATCCTCCCATCTCGACTAGTGATCCATAATGTACATCCTAAGCATGTCCTCTAAGATCTGATTAACCCACTCAGTTTTTCCATCTGTCTCAGGGTGATACACAGTGCTGAAATTGATCTTCGTCCCAAGGGCATGTTGCATGGTAGTCCAAAAGTGGGAAGTATACAAGGGATCACGGTCATAGATAATATTCCACAATATCCTGTACAATTTGACAATCTCATCTAGATATACTCATGCCACTGCACTAGCTATATAGGTGGTCTCTACAGAGAAAAATGGGCCACTTTAGTCAATTTATCCATCGTGACCATGATGACATCATGGTGGTATCTCAACATCAGTAGCCCAACAATGAAATCCATGGAAATGGTGTCCCATTTCCACTCCGGTATAGCATGAGGAAAAATAAGGTCAGCTGGATGCTGATGCTTGACCTTCACCTTCTGGTACTCTAAACAACGTGACACAAACTAAGCCACATCTTTACGAATTCCCCTCCAAAGATACACCTATCTCAAAGTGGTGTGCATCTTCTTTACCCCGGGATGGGCTGAATAGGGTGCACAATGCGCCTCTGTCAAGATGTCCTACCTCAAGCCTCAGTCCCTGGGAACATAAATCCATCCTCTATGCTAGAGAAGGCCATCTACCTCTAAAGAAAAACCATCAAAATTCCCTTCAAGGGGTCTCTGAGACTCGATATCTACTCTAGATGCAATGTAGAAGTTGTCGTGAGGAAGCTGCTGTAAAATCCTGCTCTGCAAATCTATACTCACTGAAGTGGCCATAACCACATGTCTCCATCTACTCAAGGCATATGTAATGACATTATCCTTCCCCTTCACATGCACTATATCCATATCGTACTCACAAAGCAACTCCATCCAATGCCATTGATGAGTGTTGAGATTAGGCTGCGTGAAGAGGTGGTGACAACTCAAGTGATCCATCCTGAGTGTGAATCTCCAAAAAAGAAGTGTCTCCATCGAACCAAGGCATGAAAAACTACCATAAGCTCAAGATCATGAGTCAGATGATTGAGCTCATAATATTTGAGTTTGTGAGACTCAAAAGCCACTACTCTGCCTTCCTACATCAACACACCTCCCACTCCTGCCAAAGAAGCATCTGTGTAAACATAGAACTCGCCCTGAGGATCTGACATTGCTAGAATAGGTGCTGTCATAAGGCACTCCTTCAATGTCCTAAATTACTTCTCATATTTGTCTGACCAATCAAACTTTTTTCCTTTCTTTTGAAGGGAAGTGATAGGGTGCGCAACCAGGGAGAAGTCTTGAAAAAATCACTTGTAATATCCTATAAGGCCTATGAAGCTGCGTACCTCCGTCACACTAGTGGGTGTTGGCCAATATTTAATAGCTCTAATCTTGGAAGGATCGAATGTGATCCCTTTCCTAGAAGTGATGTGGCCCAAATAATCTACCTCTATCTAAAATAATAAGCACTTCTCCAGGTTCCCATAAAGCTTATGCTCACGAAGACACTGAAGAACCTGGCGAAGGTGCTCCTCGTGCTCCTCATGTGTACATGAGTAAATCAAAATGTCACCAAGGAAGATGAGCATGAAGCGATCCAAAAATATCCTGAATACCCCATTCATCAAGCTCATGAACATTGCAGGGGCATTCGTCAGACCAAACAGCACTACTGCGAACTCGTAGTGGCCATATCTCATACGAAAAGTGGTCTTATGAATATCTACCTTCGTAATCCTCAATTGATGATAACCTAACTTAAGATCTATCTTGGAGAAAATTGTGGCTCCCTTCTTCTTTCCAAATAAATCATCAATGCGTGGAAGGAGGTAACAATTTGTGATTGTTACTTTGTTCAATTGGCGGTAATCAATACATAACCGCATAGATCCATCCTTCTTCTTTATAAAAATCACCAGTGCACCCCAAGGGTATACACTAGGATGGATTAGGCCTTTCCCTAGAAGGCCTTGTAGCTACAACTTGAGATCACAAAGCTCAGGGGTGGTCATTCGATAAGGTGCTCATGAGATAGGCTCTATTCCCAGAACCAGATCTATGTGAAAATCTATCTCGTGCGGGGGTGGTAACCCCGATATCTCCCTTAGAAAGACATCAAAAAAATCTCTCAAGATGGGATGGTCATCAAGTGATGGTCCACTAGACTCATCCTCCGATCAGTCACTAACTGTGAAAACATACATCTGGTAACCCCTTCACACATACCGCTTAAGCTGTATAGCAGAGATGGTGTGGATGGAAATGAGTCTCCTAACCCCAGCTATCACTGACTCAACTCCTAGATCATCTGCACATGATATAATCTTATGGTAGCAATATGCTTTGGCTCTGTGTGTTGATAACCAATCTCTACCCAAAATGACTCCATATGAGCCCAATGGAAGGATTCGAAGATCCGAGGTAGTGGTGAAAGGTCCCACATCCACTACACACTTTCTAACTAAGGAGTCTACAGAGATCTTGGCTACAGAAGCCATCTCGATGTCCCAATTAAGACCTTGCCTAATTTCCACTAGCCTGCATCACTCTACTAAATATAATGCAAAAAAAGAATTAGAAGAACCAGAATAACACAAAATGGAGGTAGAAACACCACCAATGCTACCTGTCATCTCAATCACGGTACTTTTGTGCTCAGCCTGGCAGTTCTCAACCACTGCAGAGATCTGATGACTGCGCCCCATGTCACCAACAGTAGGATCTGAAATCTATGTCTCACCCTTATTACTAGGGTTCTATGGGAACTCTCTCAAAAAATGTCTAGCAACACCACAACCATAACAACCATGCGGTCCTCTCCAATGAATAGCAGCTCCAGCTAGTACTTTGGAGGTCTATGTTGTGGATCTCGATGATTCAGCTACGGATTACTGAGGTCTCTGCTAGCAAGCTCCTACTGACTAAGCTCTTGATGTACCATGTGTTCTAATGGGACCCCTAGGAGGAGGCCCCATACTCTGCCTCCTCTGTGTGTCGAATCTCTATGAAGGTCTATAAGGTAGGAAGATCTGTTGTTGGTGTTGTTGCTGTGGCCTAAAGCACTACTGTGCAAGACCCTGTCCATCATGAGGAGGAGGAGCTAACCCCCTCGACCTGCTGTCTCGAATCTGTTGGATGTGGCTCTTCACTCTATCCCTGGCCTGTTGTGTCTTTCACCAAGTCTCCTATGCTATATAGGCCTTCTCAATGGCCTCAACTAATGTCTGTGGGCAATGGATACGCACCACACCACCCAAATCTACATTCAGGCCCTAGATGAACCTATGGACTTGTACCTACTCATCCTGCATGTAGTCAACATACTAGAGTAGGTCCATAAATCGACTCTCATACTCAGCTATAATCATAGAGGCCTGACGAAGGTCGTGAAACTCATCTATTCTTTATTGAATGAATCTCTGGGATAAGTACCTACTCCTGAACCTCTCTTCAAAGAGATCCTAGGTAATTGTCTTTGAATCAATGTGTAGCTTCTGCTCCTTGGTCCTCCACCAGAAACCTGCTATATCCCTCAGAAGATGGATCACAACATGAGATTTCATGTTACTAGTATAAGGGAAAATCTTGAAGCACCCACTCAAGCTCACCAACCAAGCCTCTGCCTAAAACCCACCTGTATCCCTAGAATATTGAGATGGTCCTAGCTTAAGGACCTCCTTGATATGGTTTGTAGTTGTAGTTTGGTGACTCCTAAGCTTCTCTGCATGCTCATCTCTAAGCCTAGGGCTCTAAGACCTATCCCTGTGCCCTAAAATCTGGCCACCCTGTCCCCTTTGTAGTGACTCTTCTCTTCTTGACTCCACACGAGATTTCTCTCCTCTATGATCCTTGCTGTGTCGAGGAGACACATGAGCCTCCATGGATGGCTCTCTATCATGTCTAGTTGTCCGTCCTCCTACGGACCCTCTGCATAAAGCAACATTAACATCCTGAAGCGTCTGTAAAATCTGAGGTAGGATGGATGCTACAATATGATCGGGAGGTGGCAAACCTAGATCTATGTGAAAGGACCCCTCATCTTTTCCGTGCCTCTGCACAGACCAAGGTGAGATTTAGCTCGTTATTCTAGGTTTTATTCAGTTTTCCATGTTTATGAAAATATGTAACTTCCAAACAAAGATGTTTTCTAGATTAATAGTGTGCTAGGTTTACTATTGCACTAGTTTTAATGTTCATGTCTCAAGTTTTCTAGTGTGCCCAAGGGTCCAAAATTTTGAACCCACGGCTCTGATACCAAGTGTAACGCTCGCTAAAACATCCACTTGAGACCCAAGAACAACCTAGGTTTAGTTAGAAAAATTATGGAATAATTTTTTTTTAAAGGTGAGTCAACACACAGGATTCGAAAACTACCGTTGTCACAACAAAGATTTAAAGTCAATTATAATAAATAAAAATATTCCCGTTCTAAAAAATATTAAATCCACATTACCAAATTAATGAGTGTAATTAATCCAAATATAGTTAAAATTATCTTAGGCGTTAATTTAATAAATAATTAAATTAACACTATAGTTGAATATTCCTTAATTAATTTTAGAGGGTCAAAGGGGCCAAAACACTTAAATTCCCAAGGTATTAATATCACAAGGTAAAAACACTAACCAAGGTTCTTATTTACACGAGGTTAGATAAACATTCCCTTCCCCATAAGGTGACCCCTTAAAAGTCACCCCGTGCTATTAAAACTAAGCATTTAAACTCAGAAGGTGATAAAATTTATAATTCACACACTTAACAATTCCTGAAAACATTTCCATTAAATAGGAAATTTCTTCCCCTTTCCAATGATATAAAGTCCTCCTAACTCCTCATATTTCTCAAGTTATGGGTCGACGGGCCTTGGGAAGAAATTTCGCCGAGGAAGAATTTCAGACTGGTGAACCTGGGGAGATAATTTAGCTCTTAACACTTTTTTCCAAAAAGCACGATTTTCATTTGCGCACCCGTGAGCCCGCGGTGGGTCTTCATGTCAAAAGGAGAAAATATTCCCAAATCCGTAAGGGAAACGTGGCAATTTTTCAATCCAATAGGGGAAGGTGGGTCGCCCGAGGCATTTAGGATTTTTTTGACTTTGTTCATAGAAAAAGCAAAAAGGTTTAAAATGAGTTGCACCTCTGCCAACGCCTAGAAAATCCATGTTCTTGTCCAAAAGCTACAAGCGGGGAAGCAGACCGCCGAGGTAAACTTAGGAATTTTGGATTTTTGAAGAAAAAGCATAAAGGCTTAAAAAAATCCGCGCCTCCACCGACGCCTAAAGAAACCATGTGTTAAACCAACAGTAACATGCAGGTAGATGGGCCGGTGGGGAAACTTAGGAAATTTTACCACTTTGTGTTGAAAAAGTGCAAAGGATAAAAAATAAGCCTCTCCTCCACCGACACCTAAAGAAGCCACGTGACAGACCAATAGTGACATGCGGAGAGCTGGGCCGACGGGGAGACTGAGGAATTTTTCCACTTTTACAAATCAAGAAGTTTGAAGATGCAGGCTCACGAGCCCATGAACAAAGTGAAGCTTGTGGGGTTGCAAGGATGTGGAGGAAATCTAGCAAAAGTAATATTTTGAACTTAGAATTTTTTTTGGGCAAAAGTGCGAAAAGTATTTTTTGGCCCGCAAATCTGCTTGGGAATATTTTAATATGATTTTATTTGACAGTTATTTTTGTTTAATAGAGTTGATACAAAACCCCAGAAGACCATAAATTTCGACGGGAAGCTTGGATTTGAGCGAATGAGGACATTTTGGAGAGGGCTCTAACTTCTCTTTGCACACAAAGCAGAAAATCTTATTTTCAACAAATTAGATGGGTGAAATTAAAGAAAATGTCCTTACTACCATTAAAATGTGAACTAAACTTTTCAACTGCCAGATTTAATTTTATCTGCCATTCTTCATTCTCCAACATGCCAAACAGATATGGAGAATCATGCTAGATAGATATTGGACGGATTTACAGGGATTGATTGATTAAGGTTGAGATTTCAAGTCGAATTTAATAATTCTTTTTCTTTTCTCTGTAAAGGCATTTTTCTGCCTCTTACCTGATTAATAAAGTTCTAAGTAAGTTTCTTGAGCAATACAATCAGTTTTGGGATGTGTTTTGATCATCCTTAGTTCATTTTAATGTTTCTATTTGTCTTTCATTGTTGTAGATTAATTTTTATATCTTCTTGATATTTATTGCAGGTTTGCAGTAATCTAAATGAATTTTCTACGTACTCATAATTAGAAATGATCTATTTCATTTATCATACTCTAATTATTTGAATTCATTCCATTTCAATTTCATCATGTTTAACTTTCCTTCAACAATGCATGAAAAACAAGAATGTGGTTCTGTCTTTTATTTAAAACATGTATCTCAAATAACAGATTGACTGCAATATTTCCTAACATAGAATTTCTAGCCTTCAAAAAAAGGGTTTGCAAAAGTATTTCAATCAACATATTTCCAAACAAGAGAAAATCCATTTTGTATAAATTAAATAAACTTCTATTTAACTGAAGTAATTCCCTTTACAACTTCCTTTCTATTCACAAAAAAACAAATTACAAAATAAATATTTCTCATTCAAATGTAACTTTCACATCCAAAAACATAGCAGCTTTTTACCACAAATAATATTACAATGTCATCCACTTAAAGTGGGAAATTGTTACATTAAGGAACCCAAAGAGGACAATTTTTTTTGTCTTCCTACACAACTCCAAGAGACAACAACAAGAGGGATCCGCCATATTTCCTTTAGTCACAACAAAAAAGGGGAGAGGTAACACTCTCCACCCAACCAAGAATTCTAATGAAGATGAGAATTCGGCCTCCTCATTGGCCCCCGAGCCCCAACCACAATACAATATGAAATGGATTCAACCCATGGCAACAACAAGCTTCCACAACACAATGCCATATTTTACAATCATACACAGTCCAAATAAAGCAGTGACAGTCACAAGAGAGACAACAACAAAATACACAAGGCTTCATCATACAAAATCCAAAGGAGTAAGATCTATGGAAGAAGAAGCTACTTATACCTCCTAATGGGAAATGGGTGTTCATCTGAAAACCCGCCAATATATCATCATGAAACCCCTACATACTCTTATGCCTCCCTAAAGTACCTCTTATGCCTCCCACATTCTCTTATGCCTCCCTCCTCTTATGGCTCCCTGATAAGTAAGAAATGCAAGCTTTTTCTTTTCCAAGGTGGAACACCCATCCCAAAATCCCTCCACAATAATTATAATTCTTATGCCTCCCACAAGAAATATCCCCATAGTATTTTCCTACACCACACTTAGGAAATCTACCCAAACAACCAGAAAACGTACCAAAACATTCAACAACATTCACATATGCATAATATAAAAGAAATAAATTTTAAAAGAGTCAAGTTCCTACCTCTCCATGGTAGAGCTTGATCCAATAATTCAATCAAAAAGCTTCTTCAAATACAAACAGTTTGAAAGCTCCAACAATTCCACAAGCATCCAAAATCCTCAAGCACCCAAAAATTGCAAGAGCACCCAAAAAAATCAAATGGAGTAACCCCCAAACAAGTAAAAGAATTTGAATAAATAGAAAAGGGAGAGAGGAGGATGAGGTGGATCCATGTAGGATTCCACATCACTCATCCTCAAATGCACCTCACAAGTCAACTTCAAACTCCAAAGAACAATTAATAAGTGGGTGAATAAATGACATTTTTTTCTTACACACACAATCCAAGCCCACACCCCTTAAGGAAAAAATTAATTACATGCAAGAAGGTGTAATAAAAACTTACAACTTGCCTTCCCAAAATGCATAATAAGACCTAATTTTGACTCCACAACCCATAGGTAGGGTTGGTATAGAAATTTAAGAGGTGTGGGACAAGTTTAACTTGTCCCACGAGCCTCCAAAATCAGCCTCTCATGACATATCCAAATTTCAAAAGGAATGAGGAGTGTTTCTCACTCCAAGTTACTTACACATCACTTACAACACATAATCCAAGAGCCAACAACTCTAATAATTGCATTCTTCTGACCCATTATAATTTATTTAACAACATGATTACTCACTAATCTTGACACAAAATAAATAAACAGTAAAGGGGAAAATGCATCACTAAAAATCACATACTAAAATTAAGAAAAATAAACTAAATACAAGAATACACATAGCCCCTTGGTCACATTTGAAGGTGATCCCCCCATGGGAACCCCTAACATCAATTCAAACATACATAAATAACATATACCCGTTGCCATGGTGACCCTTGTTAAATTCATCCAGAATTCCAATGTGGTTGGTCTCCAATCCCCCAATGTTTGTTGTGACATGTTTACCCACAAAAACATAACACCTCCTTTGGCCTCATGGCCGCATCAAAATATCCAGAATAAATGTACAATATAATTCCAAAATCATATATATATGAATCAAAACATCATCTAGGCAAGTAATGACATCATTTACAATTTCATCAATAACAATATAATCATAATATTAGTTCAATTTTCCCAGGTCTACTCAAAATGATGAAATATCACATGTTCGAAACACAGACACACACACACACATAACCATGACGATTAGCATATCAGCATCAATATAAAATGTCTCCAATAATCTACATGCATCATATATGAATTGACATTAATAATAGTCCATGATCTCTAATATCTAACATCATGCCATATCAAAAGCTACAATAACATCCATAAGTATAGTTTACAGTATCATAATCAATAATAAAAAGTGTCGAAGGGAAGTTTGCACTACAAGAATTCCAATAGGAACTAAAAAGGTGAGAGGGGTTCCGAAAGAGATTAAAGGAATCAACCCATCTCACCAAAAAATTCCAACTGGAACCCATTTAATATGGGCTCAGGAGGGCATCCTTTAAATTTGGCTCAACCTTTACATTCCATTTCAATGAATCCAAAGAATTATATACCCCTTTACACTCATACTGGAGGAAAGATAGCAGAAGAACATGTTGTGTCATCTAAAAAATATCTTAGACTATTGGATATCCATTATAGCGATGCAAATCGCAGGATATAGGATAATTTACATTACAAGATGTAACCTATTATTGATTCCTTAATTTACCTACATAATCAATCACAAGTTAGGAAGCTTTCAAACAAACATTTGTGAGACAATTTGGTCAAGTCATTGACCCTAATGTCCTCTACCATCAATTTTTAACCATGATAAGATATCTCAATGAACATATGAGGAGCTTAAATAAACGGTTTCAAAATCTATATATGGAAGATTGCAAGATTGTAACGCACACTAAAGAAACCCACTTGAGACCCAAGAACAACCTAGGATTAGTTAGGAAAATTATGGAATAATTTATTTTTTAAAAGAGTCTAAAACTAGGTTACAAGGCAACAACTATCACTAAAAGGTTTCAAAACAATTCTAATTCGCTAGATCATAATTTTCCTTTATTAACAATTATTAGAGGTCATAAGGTCCAAATTTTAGGGTTAGAAGGTTTGAAAAGGCTCAGAGGGTAATTCCTCACCATACCCACTCTCTAACAGGCTTAAAGTTTCAACTTAATTTTTCTCAAATTTAATTCATTTTAAAAAGAAATCCTAAATATTCCCATTGGATAGGAAATTTCCTCACCTTTCCATTGATATAAAGAATTCTTTCTAACTTCTCATATTTTTCAAGTTATGGGCCGGCGGGCCTTGGGGTGAATTTTTTTCCCAAGAGCGGGCCTGCGGGCCCAGGGGTGAAAATGTGCCCAAAGGGTGGGTTAGCGGGCCATGGGAAGAATTTTGGAACATTTCCCATGTGGGGTGAAAAACTAAATTTAATCCCACACACCTGCGGGTACACAATTCCACAAGGGACACGTGGCACTTCTCAAGTCAGCACGGGGAGAACGAGGTGACGTGAGATGTTTGGAAAATTTTCCCGTGCGGGGCAAAAAGTCCACATTATGCCCACAAGTCCGCAAGTTGCAAGGGACACGTGGCATCACCTAAGCCAATGCAGGGAAAGCGGGGCGGTGGGGAGAAATTTTGTTTCGCACCTCGAAGGCAAAAGGGGATAAATTCACCCACGCCTCCGCCGACACCTCGAGATGCCACATGGAAGTCTCTGATTGGCTGCGGGTCAGCAAGGCGACAGGTAAAATTTGCCCAAAATGTTTTTGGCCCAAAGGGAAAAAGGGACCCGCTCCTCCGCTGACATCTCGTTGTGCCACGTGGTGGCCTCTAATTGGATGCGGGTTAGTAGAGAAACTTAGGAAAAATTTCACAAAATTTTCTGAGCGTGCTAAGTTTAAAAAGGGGTCCACCCCTCTACCAACAACCTATGGTGCCACATGGCCACCTCTGATTGGCTACGGATGGTAGGGAAAATTTGGAAAAAAATTCCCAAAAATTTTCCTAAGAGCCTAAGGGAAAAATTCTTGCCGCGGGCCCGCCAAGGAAAAATTTCCCTTTTTTTTTACGCCAAGGAAGAAAAACTTCATAAGGCCATAACTTTTGATAGAGAGCTTGGTTTTGGGAAAACAAGGAATTTATGGAAAGATCTCAATGTCCTCTTTATTTAGGAATTATAAATTTTGGATTTTGATATAGTTTAAGTGGTTGATTTTAAGAAAATGGCCTGCGGGATTTTATAGTGCGAACTTACACATTATTGTGGCTCCCTTCAGTTAGCTTACACAATACTTACACATTCTTACAACACTTAAATCATGGCCAAAAACTCCATTAATTACATTCCAATGACATATTTTAATTGATTAATATTAACAACATGCTTACTCACAATATTTACACACCATTTAATGAATAATGAAAGGGGTAAAAGCACCACAAAATAAACACATGCAAACATAAACAAAGGGACCAAAATAAAAGGAATACATAAAACCACTTGGTCACAATTAAAGGTGATCCCCCCCATGGGAATCCCTAACACACACAAACACGCACAAACAAATACTAGTTGCCAAGGTGACAAAGTTGAATTCATCTAGAATTACAATCGGGTTGGTCTCCAATCCCCCAATATTTGTTGTGATATTTTAACCTGCAAAACACAAATACCTCCTTTGGCCTCGTGGCCATATCAGAACATCCAAAGTAATATAACTATAATTCCCAAAGTCATTTAGATGTATGAATCACAACAACATCAAAGCAATTTAACAATATCATTTATGGATTTATCAACAAATATATTATCATCTAATAATTTCCATTTCTAGGTCTACTCACAATATCCAAATATCACAGGTCTGCAAAACATCCATAATATAACCATGTGAAACAGTATATCATCATCAATATCTAAAATGTCTATAAAAATAATCATGCATCATAGCTAAATCAAGTCAACAATAATCCATGATCTAACATCTAACATCATATTATAATAAGTTGAATAATCATGTCCATAATATAATCAACAGTATCAAGAAGGTGTCAAAGGGAAGTGGGCACTACATCCCCCTCCCCTTAGACTCGACTTCCTCTTAGAAGTCACTAGAACAAGTGTGGAAACTGAATTCGTAGAAAAGTAGCATCCTCCCATGTAGCTGCAGTCTCATCATATCTGTCCCACTGCACCCGAACCTGATCAACCTCTTAAGAACTTAAACATGAAACACATAATGTACGCAAGACAAGCTGGGTGGCAATGCTAGACAGTAGGCCAGATTCCCAAAATTCGCTAGGATCTCAAAAGGACCCACAAATCTAGTAGCTAACTTAGAACCTTTTCTATAACGGATAGAGGATCTTGTGTGGCCTGACACGAAGGAACACCTTCATGCCCACATCAAAACTATTGTCCGTCCTATACTAATCTGCATACTTATTCTACCTGTCCTATGCCTCTTGCAATCTCTGTCTGATCAAAACCATCTGCTGCTCCATGTCCTATAACAAAGTTGGTCCAAGAGAAACCATGTCCTCTAGCCTATCCCAATTAAGAGGTGTCCTGCACTCTCTGCCATACAAATCCTGAAAAGGAGCCATGCCTATATAACTCTAAAAACTGTTATTTTAGGTAAACTCCAGCAAGTGCAGGTACTTCTCCCATCTAGACTGTTGATCCATCACATACATCCTGAGCATGTCCTCTAAACTCTGATTCACTAGCTCTGTCTGTGCACCTGTCTTAGGGTGATATGTTGTGCAGAAGTTGATTCTCGTCCTGAGGGTGTGCTACATGGTAATCCAGAAAAGGGAAGTATATAAAAGATCGAGGTCACTAATGATCTTCTGTGGAATCCTGTGTAACTTGAAAATCTCACCAAGATACACCCATGCCATTGCACTAGCTATATAAGTGGTCTTCACCGGGCAAAAGTGAGCCACTTTTGTCAATTTATCCACCATGGCCATGATGGTGTCGTGGTGATATCTCAACATCGGTAGCCCATCAATGAAGTCCATGGAAATGGTATCTCACTTCCACTCCGGTATAGCATGAGGAAAGAGAAGACCAGCCAGATGTTGATGCTCAGCCTTCACTTTCTTGTACTCTAAACAATGTGATACAAACTGAGCCATGTCTCTACAAAGTCCTCTCCAATGATACAACTATCTAGAGGTGGCGTGCATCTTCTTCACCCCTGGATGGGCTGAAAAGGGTGCACGATGTGCCTCTACCAAGATGTCCTACCTCAATCCTCCCTCTATGGGAACATAAATCCCATATTTGTACCTGGGAAGGCAATATGTCTCTATTGAGAAACCATCAAAATTCCCTTCGAGGTGTCTTTGAGACTCAATCTCTGCCCAAACTGTAATGTAGAAGCTGTCAAGAGAAAGCTGCTGAAGAATCCTGCTTCGCAAATTTGTGCTCACTGAGGTGGCCATAGCCACATGTCTCCATCTGCTAAGAGAGTCTGCCACCACATTCTCTTTCCCCTTCACATGCTTTACCTCCATATCATACTCACAAAACAACTCCATCCAACACCGCTAACGAGCATTGAGATTGGGTTGTGTGAAGAGGTGGTGAAGACTCAAGTGATCTACGCTAAGTGTGAATATCTGACCGAGAAGAAAGTGCCTCCAACAAACCAAAGCGTGCACAACTACCGTAAGCTCAAGATCATGAGTCGCATAATTAAGCTCATAATCTTTGAGTTTTTGAGACTCAAAAGTGACTACTCTTCCCTCATGCATAACCACACATCCAAGTCTTGCTAACGAAGCATCAGTGTAGATGAAAAAATCAACCTGTGGATCCGGCACTGCAAGAATAGGTGCTATAGTGAGACATTCCTTCAGTGTACTGAAGGCTTTCTCGTAATTGTTAGACCAAAAAAATTTCTTCCCTTTCCTTTGAAGGGAAGTGATGGGGTGTGCAATCCGAGAGAAGTCTTGAACAAATCTATGGCAGTAACTTCCTAATCCCATGAAGCTACGCACCTCAGTCCTGTAGTGGGTGCTGGCCAATCTATAATATCTCTAATGTTGGAAGGATCGACAGCTATTCCTTCCCCAGAAATGATATGACCCAAATATTGTACCTCCATTTGAAAAAATGCACACTTCTCCAAGTTCTCGTAAAGCTACTACTCCCGAAGACACTGAAGAACCTGGCGAAGATGCCCCTCATGCTCCTCACGTGTATGTGAGTAAATCAAAATGTCATCAAGGAAGATGAGCATGAAGTGATCCAAGAAGGTCCTGAATGCCCCATTCATCAAAATCATAAACACTGTGGGGGCATTCGTCAAACCAAAAGGCACCACTATGAACTCATAGTGGTCATATCTCGTACGGAAGGTGGTCTTATGAATGTCCACCTCCAAAATCCTCAGCTGATGGTAGCTTGACTTAAGGTCTATCTTAGAGAAAACTATGGCTCCCTTCATCTGATCAAATAAATCATCAATGCATGGAAGGGGATAAAAATTCTTGATCGTTACCTTATTCAGCTGGTGGTAGTTAATACACATCTGCAAGGATCCTTCCTTCTTTAATACAAAGATCACCGGTGCTCCCCAAGGGGATACACTAGAGCAAATAAGGCCTTTCTCTAAAAGGCCCTCAAGCTGTAACTTGAGCTCACAGAGCTCTGGTGTGGTCATCTGATAAGGTGCTCATGAGATAGACTCTGATGTAGGAACCAGATCTATATTAGAATCAATCTCACATGGGGGTGGTAACCCCAGTAGCTCCCCTGGGAAGACATCAGCAAAATCTCTCAAAATGGGGTGATCATCTAGCAATGGTCCACTAGAACCATCCTCTGATCTGTCACTGATTGTAACAGCATACATCTAAAAACCCTATTGCACACACTACTTAACTTACATAGTAGAGATGGTGCAAATAGAAACGGGTATCTTGACCCCTAAAATCACTGACTCAACTCCCAAATCATCTACACAAGATATAATCTTTTGGTAACAGTCCACTCTATCCCTGTGTGTAGACAACCAATCCATACCCAAGATGACTCCATATGAGCCCAAAGGAAGGATACGGAGATCCGAGGTAGTGGTGAAAGGTCCCAAATCCACCACACACTCCTTAAATAATGAGTCTATAGAGATCTTGGCACCAGATGCCATCTCAACATCCCATCTATGATCCTGCGTAACTGCCACCAGCTTGCATCACTCTACTAAAGATGGTATAATAAAAGAATTGGAAGAACCAGAATTAAACAAAATGGAGGTAGGAATACCTCCAATGTTACTTGTAGTCTCCATAACTATACTCTAATGCTCTACCTGGTGGTTTTCAACCACTGCATATATCCTATGACTGTGCCCCATATCACTAACAATAGGCTCTGAGATTTGTGTGTTACCCTTGTTATTAGGATTTTGTGGGTAGTCTCTCCAGAAATGTCTAGTAACACCACAACCAAAAAAACCGCCTGATCCTCTCCCCTTGTAGTGGGTTCGATTGGTACTCTGGAGGTCTATGGTGTGGATCCTGATGATCCTGTTGTGGTCTACAAAGATCTCTACTGGCGAGCTCCTGCTGAGTGAGCTCTCTGGGAATCCTGTGTCCTGATGGGACCCCTTGGAGGAGGCCCCATACTCTGACTTCTCTGTGCATCAAACCTCTGTGGATGTCTATAAGGTGGGTGGGACAACTGCTGTTGTGTTCTAAAACATGGTTGTGTTGAACCTGGTCCATCATGAGGAAGAGGTACTGACCCCCTTGATCTGTTGTCCTGCATCTAATGTATGTGGCTCTGGACTTGGTCTCTAGCTTGCTGGGTTTTTCCCCGAGTCTCCTCTGCTATATAGGCCTTCTCAACGATCTTAACTAATGTAATTGGACAATGGATATGTACTACACCTCTAATGTCTAGATTCAGGCTCCAGATGAACATGTGAATCCACACCTGCTCATCCTGCATATAGCCAACATAGTGGTGTAGATCCAGAAATCTACTCTCATACTCAGCCACTATGAGAGATGCCTGTCAGAGGTCATAGAACTAATCTATCCGCTATTATATGAACCTTCGTGACAAATATCTAGTCTGAAAACACTCTTTAAAGAGATCCCAAGTAACTGTCTCAAAATCAACATGGAGCTTCTGCTCCTCTGTCGGCCACAAGACACCATCTCCATCCCTCAGTAGATGGATCACAATGTGAGCTTTCATGTTTCTAGAGCAAGGACAAAGCTTAAAGCATCCGCTCAAGATCACCAAAAAGGACTCTTCCTGAAATCCACCTATTTCACTAGAATAATTTGATGGCCGAAGCTTCAAGATCTCCTTGATGCGATCTCTAGCTATGATCTGACGGCCTTTAGGTCTCTCTGCATGCTCATCCCTAAGCCTAGGGCTCCGATACCTCTCTCTATATCCTGAAACTCGGTCACCCTGCTCCCTCTATGGTGACTCATCCCTGGCTAACTCTGCATGGGAGTTCTCTCCTCCATGCTCCTCGCTGGGTCGAGGTGATACATGACCCTCAATGGAAGGGACTCTATCATATCTGGTTGCATTCCCTCCTACTGATCCTCCACGTAGAGCGACATTAACATCCTGAAGAGTCTAAAAAATCTGGGGTAGGATGGCTGCTACAGTATGATCTGGTGATGTAAGTCTAGATATATGTGAAAATACCCCTCATCCTATCTACGCCTCCTGCATAGACCAAGGCAAGATTTAGTTCACCTTTCTAATTTTTATTCAGTTTCCATGTTTACTAAAATATGCAACTTCTAAACCAAGTTGTTTTCTAGATTTAAAAGTGTGTTAGATTTAAGGTTCATGTCTCAAGTTTTCTAGTGTGCCCAATGGCCCAAGATTTTGAACCACTTCTCTAATACCAAGTGTAATGCCCACTAAAACAACCCACTTGAGACCAAAGAACAACCTAGGATTAGTTAGGAAAATTATGGATTTTTTTTTTTGTTTAGAAGAGTCTACAACCAGGTTACAAGGCAACAATTGTCACTAACAAGTTCCAAAACAATTCTAATTAACTATAACATATTTTTCCTTTATTAATAGTTATTATAGGTTATAAGGTCCAAATTTTAGGTTTAGAATGTTTGAAAAGGTTCAGAGGGTAATTCCTCACCATACCCACTCTCTAATAGGCTTAAATGTTCAACTTGATTTTTCTCAAATTTAACACATTTAAAAAATTTCCTAAATTATTCCCATTGGATAGGAAATTTCCTCACCTTTCCATTGATATAATGAAGTCATCCTAACTCCTCATATTTTTTAAGTTATGGTCCAGCGGGCCTTAGGGTGAAAATTTTCCCCAAGAGTGGACCTACGGACCCAGGGGTCAAAATTTTCCTTAGAACATTTCCCACGTGGGTGAAAAAGTAACTTTGTGCTCATGCACCCATGGGTCCACATGTCCATAGGGTACACGTGGCGCTTCTCAAGTCAGCGCAGGGAGAACGGGGTGGTAGGAGATTTTTGGGAAAATTTCCCACACGGGGTGAAAAGCCAACATTGTGCCTGCAAGTCCGCAAGCCGGAAGGGACATTTGGTGTCACCTAAGCCAATGTAGTGAAAGTGGGGTAGCGGGGAGAAATTTTGTTTTGTGCCTCAAAGGCAAAAGGGGATAAATTCACCCATGCCTCCGCCGATGCCTCGAGATGCCACACGGTAGTCTCTGATTGGTTGCGGGGTGGTGGGGAAAATTTAGAAAATTTACCCAAAAATTTTCCGAAGCCCAAAGGGAAAAAGGGACCCTCTCCTCCGCCGACATCTTGTTGTGCCATGTGGTGGCCTCTGATTTGCTACAGGTCAGCAGAGAAACTTGGGAAAATTTTCAGAGAGTGCTAAGTTTAAAAAGCGGTCTACCCCTCCGCCAGCACCCCGTGGTGCCATGTGATAGCCTCTGATTGGCTGTAGCTAGTGGGGAAAATTGGGAAAAAAATTCCCAAAATTTTTCCTAAGAGCCTAAGGGAAAAATTCTTGGCACGGGCCCGTTAAGGAAATTTTTCCCATTTTTTTTATGCCAAGGAAGAAAAACTTCAAAAGGCCATAAATTTTGATAGAGAGCTCGGTTTTGGGAAAACAAGGACTTTCTGGAAATCTCTCGACTCCCTATTCACTTAGGGATCATCAATATTTTATTTTGATATAGTTTAAGTGGTTGATTTAAAGAAAATGACCTATAGGCTTTTATAGTACAAACTGGTATTTTTTAACTTGTGAGATTTATTCAATTTAATCTTCTTCCTCTATCAACATGTCAAATAGACAAGGGGAAATGTTATTAGATGGATTTAAGGAAGGATTAAAGACTCAATTTGTCTAATAGATTTGAAATTAATTTTTTTTTTAACTGAAAGCAAAACGACTGCAAAACGGTTTGAGCCTGATTTTGCAAAGTTTTGAAATATTTCCTCTAAGAGTCTTTGTCTAACTGAACTCATTTATACCCTGGCATGTTCTATTTTAATTTTTCATTGTTATTTCTTTCTTGCAAGTTCGAACTGTGCATTTTTGGTTTAGATAATTACTAGTTTGAAAGAATAAAATAGAGGGTAATTTTTTTAAGGATCTATTTAATTACTTTCTTCTTCCCAGTATTTAGAATACATTCAAATTCCAATATAACACATTAGTTGACTTAATCAAACCATTCGGAAGCAAAAATACAATTCTGATTTCCAATTTTGACATTTTTCAAGCAGAACAGAGCATCATATTTTTCCTCACATGCATTTCTTCTTTTCAACAGAGATTTTAAACACAATAGATGATCAAATTCAATACAACAATACAGATTTAAAAAGGTAATGCAATCCTTTATTGATTCCAAAATGCAACATTACAAACTTTCTTCTTTTGTTCATTTTAAAACATATATCATATACAAAATAGAATAATACATTTTCTTCTCACATGATTCACTTTACCAATTTTCCAACAGGGATTTCATAGTGAATGCTAAACACTTATTTCCAATGGAATAACAACATATGGACAAGAAAACAACACTTCCATTAATTTAAATGACTCTTACAACTTCTTTTCCTTTTGGTTTCAAATTGCAACATACAAAACACGTATCTTTCTTTGCCAATACATAGTATATTTCCATGAAAATTAATACATAGATCTTCCACTTCAACTAGGAAAGGGGCCACAATAAGATTTCATTTCACAAGGGACTACCAAATTGTCTTTATCCTTGCTCCAGAACAATAGTATGCGTATTTTTCATTCTTCCAAATTTTGATCACAACAAAATTAAGGGAAAGGCAATGCTCTCCACCCAACCAAGACATCCAATGAAGAGGAGGAGCCATTCTTCTTCATTGGCCCCTGAGCCCCAACCATAGTGCAGTAAAAGATGTGATCCAACTCATGGCAACAACAAGCTTCCACAAACACACAAGCAATATTCACAATAAAAACACAGTCCAAAAAAGAATGTAGTTTACAACTACATTAAAACATGACAAACATTAAAGAGGCTTCATCAAGCAAGACAAATGAGCAAGAAACTATGGGGGATGCTTCTTATTCCTCCCAAGGGTAAATGGGTATCACCACTTGATAACAAACCACCAAGATATATATATATATATATATATATATATATATATCATTTCAAATCCCTCACATGCCCTTATGCCTCCCCCAAGTACCCCTTATTCCTCACATTTCCTTATGCCTCCCCAACCTCTTATGGAACCCCGTAACGAGTAAAGAAATGCAAGCTATTTATTTGTAAGGTGGAACCCAAATCCCAACTCCCTCCACCCTTATACCTCCCTATAACACACTTGTGTCTCCCACAGAATAACCCCATAGTCTTCTTCTACACTATTCCTAGGCCATCTACCCAACAACCCACACACATGCCAAACATTCATACATTAACATATACATTCATAAAATAAGATCATTTCAAGAGTGAAGCTCCTACCTCTCCATGATGGAGTTTTTCTAGTTGTAAATCAACAAGCTTTTTCCAATGCAAGCAATCCAAAACAGCCAAGCACAACCATGAAACAGTCTTCCAAAAACTCCTTCAAGCAAGAGCTCCCAAAATAGTGAAAAAATTTGCCCAAGAATCCAGTCTCCAAAATTAAGCAACCCCAAAACAAGGCAAGCCATTTGAATTTTATAGAAGAGGGAAGGGAAGAGAATGAGGTAGATCCATTTAGGATGCCATATCGCATCTCTTCAACCCCAACCCAAAATTCAACTTCATTCTCCAATGCACAATAAATAAGTGGGTGAATAATATGACAGTCTATTTACACACTCAAATCCAACCCACACCCCAAAGGACTTTAATTAAATCATGTAAGAAAAGTGCAATTAAAACCTACAATTTTTCTTCCCAAAATGCATTTAAAAAGTCTAATCTCAACTCCCTAACCGTAGGTATGGTTTGTAATTAAATTTAAGAGGTATGGGACAAGTTTAACTTGTCCCACAAGCCTCCAAAATCAGCCTCCAAGGACAATTTCGAATTTCCAAGGTGGAGTGTTTCACACTAAACAATTATCTTACAAATTACTTACACATTCTTACAACACTTAAATCATGGCCAATAACTCCATTAATTACATCCCCATGACATATTTTAATTGATTAATATTAACAACATGCTTACTCACAATATTTACATGCCATTTAATGAATAATGAAAGGGGTAAAAGCACCACAAAATAAACACATGCAAACATAAATAAAGGGACCAAAATAAAAGGAATACATAAAAACCATTGGTCACAATTAAAGGTGATCCCCCCATGGGAATCCCTAACACACACAAACACGCACAAACAAATACTAGTTGCCATGGTGACCTTGTTGAATTCATCTAGAATTCCAATGTGGTTGGTCTCCAATCCCCCGATGTTTGTTGTGATATTTTAACCTGCAAAACACAAATACCTCCTTCAGCCTTATGGCCATATCAGAACATCCGAAATAATATAAATATAACTCCCAAAATCATTTAGATGTATGAATCACAACAACATCAAAGCAATTTAACAATATCATTTATGGTTTTATCAATAACTATATCATCATCTAATAATTTCCATTTCTAGGTCTACTCACATTATCTAAATAACACAAGTCCACACAACATACATAATATAAACATGTCAAATAGTATATCATCATCAATATCAAAAATATCTATAATAATCATCATGCATCATAACTGAATCAAGTCAACAATAATCCATGATCTAACATCTAACATCATAATATAATAAGGTCCATAATTATGTCCATAATATAATCAGCAGTATCATGATTAGAAATGGGAAGGTGTTAAAGGGAAGTGGGCACTACATCCCCCTCCCCTTAGACTCGACTTCCTCATGGAAGTCACTGGAACAAGTGTGGAAACTGAACTCGTAGAAAAGTAGCATCCTACCATGTAGCTGCAGTCTCATCATATTTGGTCCCACTACACCTGGACTTGATCAACCTCTTGAGAACTAAAACATGAAACACATCATGTACGCAAAACAAGCTAGGTGGAAATTCTAGATAATAGGCCAAAGGGCCAAAATTCTCCAAGATTTCAAAAGGATCCACGAATCTAAGAGCTAACTTAGAACATTTTCCGTAATGGATAGGGATCTTGTGTGGTCTTTCATGAAGAAACACCTTCATGCCCACATCAAAACTACGGTTCGTCCTATGCTGATCTGCATACTTCTTATTCCTATCTTGTGCCTCCTGTAATATTTTTCTGATCAAAACCAGATGCTGCTCCATGTCCTGTAACAAATCTGGTTCAGGAGAAAACCTGTCCTCTAGCATGTCCCAACTAAGAGGTGTCCTGCACTCTCTACCATAAAAATCCTGAAAAATATCCATGCCTATATAACTCTGAAAACTATTATTGTAGGTAAACTCCACCAAGTGCAAGTACTCCTCCCATCTAGACTATTGATCCATCACATACATCATGAGCATGTCCTCTAAAATATGATTCACTAGCGCTGTCTGTGCATATGTCTCAGGGTGATATGTTGTGTGGAAGTTGATTCTCGTCCCGAGGGTGCGCTGCATGGTAGTCCATAAATGGGAAGTATAAAAAAGATCGCAGTCAGTAATGATCTTCTGCAGAATCCCGTGAAACCTAAAAATCTCATCAAGATACACCCGTGCCACTACACTAACTATATAAGTGGTCTTCACCAGGTAAAAGTGAGCCACTTTTGTTAATTTATCCACCATGACCATGATGGCGTCATGGTGATATCTTGACATCAGTAGCCCAATAATGAAGTCCATGGAAATGGTGTCCCACTTCCACTCCGGTATAGCATGAGAAAAGAGAAGGCTAGCTGGATGTTGATGCTCGGCCTTCACTTTCTAGCACTCAAAACAGCGTTATACAAAATGAACCACGTCTATACAAAGTCCTCTCTAATGATATAACTGTCTCAAGGTGGCGTAAATATTCTTCACCCTAGGATGGGCTAAATAGGGTGCACGATGTGCCTCTTCCAAGATGAACTACCTCAAGCCTCCCTCTATGGGAACATAAATCAGGAAATTGTACTTAAGAAGGCCATCTACCTCCATCGAGAAACCATCAAACTTCCCTTTGAGGGGTCTCTGAGACTCGATCTCTACCCAAACTAAAATGTAAAACCTGTCAAGAGGAAGCTTCTGAAGAATTCTTCTCCACAAATCTGTGCTCACTGAGGTGGCCATAGCCACATGTCTTCGTCTGTTGAGAGCATCTGCCACCACATTCTCTTTCCCCTTCATATGCTCTTTCTCCATATCGTACTCACAAAGTAACTCCATCCAACGCCATTGATGAGAGTTGAGATTGGGTTGCGTGAAGAGGTGGTAAAGACTCAAGTGATCTATCCTGAGTGTGAATCTCTGACTGAGAAGAAAGTGCCTCCAACAAACCAAAGTGTGCACAACTACAGCAAGCTCAAGATCATGAGTCACATAATTAATCTCGTAATATTTGAGTTTGTGAGACTCAAAGCCACTACTCTTCCCTCCTGTATCAACACAAATCCAAGCCCAGCTAAAGAAGCATCCGTGAAAACAAAAAAACTCACCTTGTGGATCCAGCACAGCAAGAATAGGTGTTGTAGTGATATATTCCTTCAGTGTACTTAAGGCTTGTTTGCACCTGTCTGACCAAACAAATTTCTTTCCTTTCCTCTGAAGGGAAGTGATGGGGTGTGCAATTTGAGAGAATTCCTGAACAAATCTATGGTAGTACCCTGCTAATCCCATGAAGCTGTGCACCTCAATAAACATAGTGGGTGCTAGGCAATCCATAATAGCTCTAATATTTGAAGAATTGGTGGTGATTTATTCCCTAGAAATGATATGACCCAAATATTGTACCTCCATTTGAAAGAATGCACACTTCTCCAAGTTATGTAAAGCTGCTACTCCCAAAGATACTGAAGAACCTGGCGAAGGTGCCCCTCATGCTCCTCACACGTATGTGATTAAATCAAAATGTCATCAAGGAAGATGAGCATGAAGTGATCCAAGAAGGTCTTAAATACCCCATTCATCAAACTCATAAACACTGTGGGGTCATTCGTCAAACCAAAGGCACCACTGTGAACTTATAGTGGCCATATCTCATACGGAAGGTAGTCTTATGAATTTCCCCCTCTGTAATCCGTAGATGATGGTAGCTAGACTTAAAGTCTATCTTAGAGAAAACTGTGGCTCCCTTCATCTGATCAAATAAATCATCAATGCATGGAAGGGGATAATGATTCTTGATCATTACCTTATTTAGATGGCGGTAGTGAATACACAACCGTAAGGATCCGTCTTTCTCCAAAAGGCCTAGGGTGGATAAGGACTTTCTCCAAAAGGTGCTCAAGCTACAACTTGTGCTCACAGAGATCTGGTGTGGTCATCTGATAAGGTGCTTGTGAGATAGGCTCTGCTCTAGGAACCAGATCTATATGAAAATAAATCTCACGTGGGGGTGGTAATCCCAGTACCTCCCCTGGGAAGACATCTACAAACTCTCTCAAAATGAGGTGATAATCTAGCGATCGTCCACTAGACCCATCCTCTGATCTATCACTGATTGTAACATCATACATCTGACAACCCCATCACACACACTGCTTAAGTTTCATCGCAGAGATGGTGCGAATAGAAATGGGTATCCTGACCCCTGAAATCACCAACTCAACTCCCAAATCATCTGCGCAAGATATAATCTTGTGGTAACAGTCCACTCTAACCCTGTGTGTAGACAACCAATCCATACCCAAGATGACTCCATATGAGCCCAAAGGAAGGATACGGAGATCCGAGGTAGTGGTGAAAGGTCCCAAATCCACCACACACTCCTTAACTAAGGATTCTATAGAGATCTTAGCTTAGGAAGCAATCTCAACATCCCATCTATGAGCCTGCCTAACTGCCACTAGCTTGCATCGCTCTACTAAAGATGATGTAATAAAAGAATCAAAAGAACCAAAATCAAACAAAATGGAGGTAGGAATACCTCCAATGTTACTTGTAGTCTCAATAACTGTACTCTGATGCTCTACCTGGCAGTTCTTGACTGTTTCATATATCCTATAACTGCGCACCATATCAGCAACAACAGGCTATGATATTTGTGTGTTACCCTTGTTATTAGGGTTTTGTCAGCATTCTCTCCAGAAATGTCCAGTAATACCACAACCAAAACAACCACCTGATCCTCTCCCCTGTGTAGTGGGTCCGGCCGGTACTCTAGAGGTCTATGGTGTGGATCCAGATGATCCTACTGCGGTCTGCTGAGATCTCTTCTGGCAAGCTCCTGCTAAGTGAGCTCTTTGGGCACCCTATGTCCTGATGGGACCCCTAAGAGGAGGCTCCATACTCTGGCATCTCTGTGCATCAAACCTCTATGGAGGTCTATAAGGTGGGCGGGACTGCTGTTGCTATTGCTGTTGTGGTCTAAAAGATGGTTGTGTTGATCCCTCTCCACCATGAGGAAGAGGTACTAACCCCCTCAATCTGTTGTCCTGCATCTGCTATATGCGGCTATGGACTCAGTCTCTAGCCTGCTGGGTTTTTCCCTGAGTCTCCTCTATTATATAGGCATTCTCAACAGCCTCAGCTAATTTCTGTGGACAATGGATCCATACTGCACCTCCAATGTCTAGATTCAGGCCCCCAATGAACATGTGAATCCACACCTGCTCATCCTGAATATAACCAATATACTGGAGTAGATCCAGAAATCTACTGTCATACTCAGCCACTATGAGAGATGCCTATAAGAGGTCATATAAATCATCTTTCCGCTACTGTATGAACCTCCGTGACAAATATCTAGTCCATAAATGCTCTTCAAAGAGCTCCCAAGTAATTGTCTCAGAATCAACATGGAGCTTCTACTCCTATGTCAGCCACAAGACACCAGCTCCATCCCTTAGTAGATGGATCACAACGTTAGCTTTCGTGTTGCTAGAACAAGGATAGAGCTTGAGGCATCCACTCAAGCTCACCAACCAGGACTCTACCTAAAATCTGCCTATTTCACCAGAATAATGTGATGGCTGAAGCTTTAGAATCTCCCTGATGTGATCTCCAACTATGATCTGACGACCTATAGGTCTCTTTGCATGCTCATCCCTAAGCCTAGGGCTCTGAGACCTCTCTTTATGTCCTGAAACTCGGTCACCCTACTTCCTCTATGGTGACTCAGCTTTGGCTGACTCTCCATGGGATTTCTCTCCTCCATGCTCCTCTCTTAGTCGAGGTGATACATGAACCTCAATGGAAGGGACTCTATCATGTCTGGCTGCACACCCTCCTACTGATCCTCCACACAGAGTGACATTAACATCACGAAGAGTCTACAAAATCTGGGGTAGGATGGCTACTACAACATGATTTGGTGGTGGTAAGTCTAGATCTATGTGAAAATACCCCTCATTCTGTCTGTGCCTCCTGCACAGAGCAAGGCGAGAGTTAGTTCACCTTTCTAAGTTTTATTCAGTTTCCATGATTACTAAAATATGCAACTTCTAAACCAAGTTTTTTTCTAGATTTAAACGTTTTCTAGATTTAAGGTTCATGTCTCAAGTTTTGTAGTGTGCCCAATGGCCCAAGATTTTGAACCACTGCTTTGATACCAAGTGTAACGCCCACTAAAACAACCCACTTGAGACCCAAGAACAACCTAGGATTAGTTAGCAAAATTATGGAATAATTTTTTTTGTTTATAAGAGTCTACAACCAGGTTACAAGGCAACATCTGTCACTAACGAGTTCCAGAACAATTCTAATTCACTAGAACATATTTTTCCTTTATTAAAAATAATTAGAGGTCATAAGGTCCAAATTTTAGGGTTAGAAGGTTTGAAAAGGTTCAAAGGGTAATTCCTCACCATACCCACTCTCTAACAGGCTTAAAGGTTCAACTTGATTTTTCTCAAATTTAATGCTTTTAAAAAATTTGCTAACTTATTTCCATTTTATAGGAAATTTCCTCACCTTTCCATTGATATAATGAAGTCATCCTAACTCCTCATATTTTTTAAGTTATGGGCCAGCGGGTCTTAGGGTGAAAATTTTCCCCAAGAGCAGGCCTGGGAACCCAGGGGTGAAAATTTGCCTTGGAACATTTCCCTCATGGGGTGAAAAAGTAACTTTGCACTCATGCACCCGTGGGTCCGCAAGTCCACATCGAACATGTGGCGCTTCTCAAGTTAGCGTGGGGAGAACGAGGCAGCGGGAGATGTTTGGGAAAATTTCCTGAGCGGGGCGAAAAGCCACAATTGCACTTGCAAGATCGCAAGCCGCAAGGGACATGTGGCATCACCTAAGCCAATGTAGGGAAAGTGGGGCAGTGGGGAGAAATTTTCTTTCGCACCTCGAAGGTAAAAAGGGATAAATTCACCAACGCCTCCGCCGACGCCTCGAGATGCCACATGGGAGTCTCTGATTGGCTGCGGGTCGGCAGGGCGGCGGGGAAAATTTAAAAAATTTCCAAAAAAATTTTCCAAAGCCCAAAGGGAAAAAGGGACCCACTCCTCTACCGATGTCTCATTGTGCCACGTGGTGGCCTCTGATTGGCTGCGGGTCAGCAGAGAAACTTGGGAAAAAATTTTGAGATTGCTAAGATTAAAAAGGGGTCTGCCCCTCTGCCAACACCCCGTGGTGCCTCGTGGCAGCCTCTGATTGGCTGCGGCTAGCAAGGCGGTGGGGTAAATTGGGAAAAAAAATTCCAAAAAATTTCCTAAGATCCTACGGGAAAAATTCTTGCCGCGGGCCCGCCAAGGAAATTTTTTCCATTTTTTTTTTGACGCCAAGGAAGAAAAACTTCATAAGGCCATAAATTTTGATAGAGAGCTCGGTTTTGGGAAAATGAGGAGTTTTTGGAAATATATTAACATCTTCTTTACTCAAGGATCATCAATTTTTTATTTTGATACAGTTTAAGTGGTTGATTTTAAGAAAAAGTCCTACAGGCTTTTATAGTACGAACTAGTAAATTTTAACTTGTGAGATTTATTCAATTTGATCTTCTTCCTCTCTCAACATGTCAAATAGACATGGGGAAATGTTCTTAGATGGATTTAAGGAAGGATTCAAGATTCAGTTTGTCTAATAGATTTGCAATTTGAACATTTTCATTTCCTGAAAGCAAAACGACTGCAAAACAGTTTGAGCCCGATTTTGCCAAGTTTTGAAATATTTCCTCTAAGTTTCTTTGTCTAATTGAACTCATTTATACCCTAGCATGTTCTATTTTAATGTTTCATTGTTATTTCTTGCTTGTAGGTTCAAACTGTGCATTTTGGTTTAGATAATTGTAAGTTTGAAAGAATAAAATAGAGGGAAAATTTTTAAAGGATCTATTTAATTACTTCCTTATTCCCAGTGTTTAGAATACATTCCAATTCCAATCTAACACATTAGTTGACTTAATTAAACAATTCGGAATCCAAAATACAATTCTTATTTCCAGTCTTGACATTTTTCAAGGAGAACAGAGCATCATATTTTTCCTCACACGTATTTCTTCTTTTCAACAGAGATTTCAAACACAATAGATGATCAATTTCAATACAACAATATAGATTGAAAAAGGTAATGCAATACTTTATTGATTCCAAAATGCAACATTACAAACTTTTTTATTTTGTTCCTTCGAAACCATATATCATATACAAAAATAATAATAATACATTTTCTTCTCACGTGATTCACTTTACCACTTTTCCAACAGGGATTTCATAGTGAATGCTAAACACTGATTTCCAATGCAATAACACCATATGGACAAGACAACACCAGTTCCATTAATTTAAATGACTCTTACAACTTCCTTTTCTTTTGGTTTAAAACTGCAACATACAAAACACGTATCTTTCTTTCTCATTCTTTCCAACACAAAATACAGAGTATAACTCTTTTACATTTCTAATTTCCACTTTCATTACCAATACATAGTATCTTTCCATGATAATTAATACATAGATCATCCAATTCAAGTGGGAAATGGGCTACAATAAGATTTCATTTCACAAGGGACTGTCAAATTGTCTTTATCCTTGCTCCAGAACAATAGCTGCATATTTTTCATTTTTACAAATTGTGATCAACACAAAAGTAGGGGAAATGCAATGCTCTCCACCCAACCAAGACATCCAATGAAGAGGAGAATCCATCCTTCTTCATTGGCCCCTGAGCCCCAACCATAGTGCAATAAAAGATGTGATCCAACTCATGGCAACAACAAGCTTCCACAAACACAAAAGCAGTATTCACAATAAAAATACAGTGCAAAACAAAATGTAGTTTACAACTACATTAAAACATGACAAACATTAATGAGGCTTCATCAAGCAAGCCAAAGGAGAAAGAAACTATGAGGGATTCTTCTTATGCCTCCCAATGGGAAATGGGTATCACCACCTGAGAACAAACCACCAAGATATATATACATACATACATATACATATATACATACAAACATACATATATATATATATATATATATATATATATATATATATATATATATATATATATATATATCATTTCAAATCCCTCGCATGCCCTTATGCCTCCCCCAAGTACCCCTTATTCCTCACATTTCCTTATGCCTTCCCAACCTATTATGGCACCCCATAACAAGTAAAGAAATGCAAGCTATTTCTTTGTAAGGTGGAACCCAAATCCCAAATCCCTCCACCCTTATAGCTCCCTAAAACACACTTGTGCCTCCCACAAAATAACCCCATAGTCTTCTCCTACACCTTTCCTAGGCCATGTACCCAATAGCCCACACACATGCCAAACATTCATACATTAACATATACATTCATAAAATAAGAGCATTTCAAGAGCCAAGATCCTACCTCTCCATTATGGAGTTGTTCCAGTTCTAAATCATCAAGCTTTGTCCAATGCAAGCAATCCAAAAAATACAAGCACAAGCATGTAACAGAATTCCAAAAAATCCTTCAAACAAGAGCTCCCAAAACAACAAAAGAACGCCCCAAGAATACAGTCTCCAAAATTAAGCAACCCCAAAACAAGGAAAGCCATTGGAATTTTATAGAAGAGGGAAGGGAAGATAATGAGGTAGATCCACGTAGGATTCCATATCACATCTCTTCAACCCCAACTGAAATCTCAACTTCATTCTCCAATGCACAATAAATACGTGGGTGAATAATATGATAGTCTACTTACACACTCAAGTCCAACCCACACCCCAAAGGACTTTAATTAAATCATGTAATAAAAGTGAAATTAAAACCTACAATTTGTCTTCCCAAAATGCATTACAAAATTCTAATCTCAACTCCCCAACCATAGGTATGGTTGGTAATTAAATTTAAGAGGTATGGGACAAGTTTAACTTGTCCCACAAGCCTCCAAAATCAGCCTCCAAGGACAATTTCGAATTTCCAAGAAGGTGGAGTGTTTCACACTCAACATTTAGATTACACATTACTTACACATTCTTACAACATTTAAATCACGGCCAACAACGCCATTAATTACATTCCCATGACATATTTTAATTGATTAATATTAACAACATGCATACTCATAATATTTACAAACCATTTAATGAATAATGAAAGGGGTAAAAGCACCACAAAATAAACACATGAAAACATAAACAAAGGGATGAAAATAAAAGGAATATATAAAACCCCTTGGTCACAATTAAAGGTGATCCCCACCATGGGAATCCCTAACACACTTAAACACACATAAAAAAATACTAGTTACCATTGTGACCTTGTTGAATTCATCTAGAATTCCAATGTTGTTGGTTTCCAATCCCCCGATGTTTGTTGTGATATTTTAACTTGCAAAACACAAATACGTCCTTCGTCCTCGTGGCCATATCAAAACATCCAAAATAATATAAATATAATTCCTAAAATCATTTAGATGTATGAATCACAACAACATCAAAGCAATTTAACAATATTATTTATGGTTTTATCAACATCTATATCATCATCTAATAATTTTCATTTCTAGGTCTACTCACAATATCCAAATATCACAAGTCTACACAACATCCATAATATAACCATGTCAAACAGTATATCATCATCAATATCCAAAATGTCTCTAATAATCATCATGCATCATAACTGAATCAATTTAACAATAATCCATGATTTAACATTTAACATCATACTATAATAAGGTCCACAATCATGTCCATAATATAATCAGCAGTATCATGATTAGTATCAAGGTGTCAAATGGAAGTTGGCACTACATCCCCCTCCCCTTAGACTCAACTTCCTCCTGGAAGTCACTGGAACAAGTGTGGAAACTGAACTCGTAGAAAAGTAGCATCCTCTCATGTAGCTACAGTCTCATCATATATGTCCCACTGCACCTGGACCTGATCAACCTCTTAAGAACTGAAACATGAAACACATCATGAATTTCAGACAATGTGGGTGGAAATTCTAGATGATATGCCAAAAGGACAAAATGCTCCAAGATCTCAAAAGGACCCATGAATGTAGGAGCAAACTTAGAACAATTTTCGTAATGGATAGGGCTCTTGTGTGGCCTGACACGAAGGAACACCTTCATGCCCACATCAAAACTACGGTCCATCCTATGTTGATATGCATACTTCCTTTGCCTATCTTGTGCCTCCTACAATCTCTGTCTGATAAAAACCACCTACTGCTCCATGTCCTGTAACAAAGCTAGTCCAAGAGAAACCCTATCCTCTAGCATGTCCCAACTAAGAGGTGTCCTACAATCTTTTCCATACAAAGTCTGAAAAGGAGCCATGCCTATATAACTCTAAAAAATATTATTGTAGGTAAACTCCACCAAGTGTAGGTACTCCTCCCATATAGACTGTTAATCCATCACCTACATCCTAAGCATGTCCCCTAAAATCTGATTCACTCACTCCGTCTGTCCATCTCTCTTAGGATGATATGCTGTGATGAAGTTAATTCTCATCCCGAGGGTGTACTACATGGTAGTCTAGAAATGGGAAGTATACAAAATATTGCGGTCACTAACGATCTTCAACGGAATCCTGTACAACCTTACAATCTCATCAAGATACAGCCATGCCACTGCACTAGCTGTATAAAAGGTCTTCACCGGGGAAAAGTGAGCCACTTTTGTCAATTTATCCATTGTGACGATGATGGTGTCATGGTGGTATCTCGACATCGGTAGCCCAACAATGAAGTCCATGGAAATGGTGTCCCACTTCCACTCTGGTATAACATGAGGAAAGAGAAGGCTAGCTGGATGCTGATGCTCGGCCTTCACTTTCTGGCACTCTAAACAGCATGATACAAACTGAGATACGTCTCTACAAATTCCTCTGCAATGATACAACTATCTTAAGGTGGCGTGCATCTTAGTCACCCCAGGATGGGCTGAATAGGGTGCATGATGTGCCTTTGCCAAGATGTCATGCCTCAAGCCTCCCTTTCTGAGAACATAAATCTTGAATTTGTACCTGAGAAGGCCATCTACCTCTATCAAGAAACCATCAAACTTCCATTTTAGGGGTCTCTGAGACTCAATCTCTGACCAAACTATAATTTAGAAGCTATCAAGAGGAAGCTACTGAAGAATCCTAGTTCGTAAATTTGTGCTCATTGAGGTGGCCATAGCCACATGTCTTCGTCTGCTGAGAGTGTTTGCCACCACATTCTCTTTCCCCTTCACATGATCTATCTCCATATCATACTCACAAAGCAACTCCATCCAACGCTGCTGACGAGCATTGAGATTGGGCTGCGTGAAGAGGTGGTAAAGACTCAAGTGATTTGTCCTGAGTGTGAATCTCTTATAGAGAAGAAAGTTCCTCCATCAAACCAAAGCGTGCACAACTGCCGCAAGCTCAAGATCATGAGTCAAATAATTAAGCTCATAATATTTCAGTTTGTGAGACTCAAAAGATACTACTCCTCCCTCCTGCATCAACACACCTCCAAGCCCTGCTAAAGAAGCATCCATGTAAATGAAAAACTCAACCTATGGATCTGGCACCGTAAGAATAGGTGTTTTAGTGAGACATTCCTTCATCTGACCAATCAAATTTTTTCCCTTTCCTTTAAAGGGAAGTGATGGGGTGTGCAATCTGAGAGAAGTCCTAAACAAATCTCCGGTAGTAACCTACTAATCCCATGAAGCTGCACACCTCAGTCACAGTAGTGGGTGCTGGCCAATCCATAATAGCTCTAATCTTGGAAGGATTGACTGTGATTCCTTCCCTAGAAATGATATGAACCAAATATTGTACCTCTGTTTGAAAGAATGATAAATTCTCCAAGTTCCCGTAAAGCTACTACTCTCGAAGACACTGAAGAACCCGGCGAAGGTGCCCCTCATGATCCTCACACATACATGAGTAACTCAAAATTTCATGAAGAAAGATGAGCATGAAGCGATCCAAGAAGGTCATAAATACCCCATTCATCAAACTCATAAACACTGCGGGGGAATTCGTCAAACCAAAATGCACCACTTTGAACTCATAGTGGCCATATCTCGTACGGAAGGTGGTCTTATGAATGTCCACCTCCGAAATCCTTAGCTGATGGTTTCCTGACTTAAGGTCTATCTTAGAGAAAACTATGGCTCCCTTCATCTGATCAAATAAATCATCAATGCATGGAAGGGGATAACGATTCTTGATCGTTACCTTATTCAAGTGGCAGTGTTTCACCTGATTCTTAAACATTTCTTTTAAGTATTGATGAAACAAATAGGGTAACGGGCATAGGAGGAATACCTATTGATATGCTGGTTGATGGGTTGTTTTGTGCATATGACTTCTGAATCCATAGTTGATCGTGAGATATTCCTTTTGGCTAGGAGGAACTACCTGTAATGGAAATCAAGACCACCAGAAAGAATTAAACAATATGTGTAGTGAACTGCCTAGTGTGTGCTAGATCTGGGAAGTGTGATACTTCCTAGATGGTTGTCAGTCCACTGTTAAAAACAATTTAATGCGGGTAATAAAGTAAATCCTATTGTAATTAAAATGATTTGGGTATCTCATTCAAAACACAATAAGAAAGATCTAATCTAACATGCTAAGTTAAATAAGATCCCAAGGTCAAATAACTGGTTCTAGGTCTCTGCATGTCTGACAGAGGTCTCAGGCTAATCACAGGTGAATAAGGGTGATGTGAAATTAGGTGGATAGGTCACTGTTTTGGGTAGTATGGGAAAATATAGAGACCGATTCCGGTTAAGGGTGACCGATGGCGGTTGGGGGTAACCAGTGTCGGTTATTGTGAAAAACTGGGAATGCCATATAATGAGTTCTGGGTCTCCCTTGTGATTGCACAAAGGACTTGGTTGGTCAGAATGAAGTGTTAGGTGATTTGGGTGGGATTTGGTGAGGTTTTATGGGTATATGGAGGGGTGAGTATGAATGGAGGCCAATGGGTGGCTAAGGAAAACAAAAGATCACAATATAATGATGAAACCAATGAACCATAGGAGTACAACATACTACTTGGATCCTATATCTAAACGCTTGTGAGTGTGGAATGAAGGTGCTAGTAAGAGACTAAAGGCTGTAGATGATCACCAATTGTTGGAAAGCTTCTGCATGGGCTGCATGTGCATTCCCTTTTTCTTGGTTGGCTCAAATCCTTGTTGGGGTCAGTACTGGATGGTTGTGCAAGGTAAAATGCTTGATCTCCTTCCTTGCTTAGGTGTCCTCGCTGGAATTCATTCTTAGAAGATGTGACATCTCTCTGGGATGTGTTAATGTATTTTTCCAATATTTTGCCAACCTATAAAATAAGGTTGTTTTGGGAGTTAAAAGGTGACCGACGGCGGTTCCAGCTTAACCGGTGAAAGTTAAGGGTAACCAACATCGGGCAAGGCGGGATTTCCTAGGTTTTACTAAAATAGGGAGATCCTTTTGATTTTCTAGGATCTCATGTCGTTAACCCATGGATTAGAATGGAAGCTTCTTGTAAGCATGTGGGAATATGGTTAGAGGGAATGTAGGCATTGATTTTTAGGGTTTGGGTAAGTCTTAGTTAGTTATAGCAACTTACTAAGAATAGGTCTTAGGATGATGTGGCTAGATGAGCTGTTTAGGTGAGATGGATGTGTGGATATTATTTAAATTAAGATATTTAAATAATAAATATGGTGAGGATAATGAATTATTTTAATTAGATTAATTAAAATAATATTAGTGGGGTGAAGGAGGCCATGGCTAGGTGAATGTGATGAAGGTGTTTATTTATCGAGGGACCAAAGGGGAGTGTGACCTAATTTTAGTGTCTACATTTTACCCCTTTTTACTGCGTAGCTTGTATTGGTAAGCGATGTTAACAAAAATAAGATTTGGTTTCCCTATGTGTGGGTGAAGGTGATCCCTCTCAAACTAGGAACTGATGAGGCAGAAGGTAGAATCGGTGAGTGGTTTGATAAAAAGGTGAATGTGAGGAAGAGGAAGGTGGGTAACAGGGGAAAATAAGGTTAAAGGTTTATGTGGGAAAGCTAAGTAATGGGTCAGGGTCAAAGGTAGCAATAGTCAAATGCACGCACACATATAAACCGCATCAAACTACCAGGTTGAAGAGCAGGAAAACTCTACATTGTCTAAGGTCGATAGGTTTATCCAAACAAGGTTCAAGTGATTCTGGTATCCAAGGTATAGGATATGGTTAGGAAACATGACGTAGGTTACGTTTAGGACCGTTTAGGTATGTTTTGATACACCAAAGGTAGGGTCAGGATAAACAATCATGGCAATAGGATATGTAGGGTCATTAGGTCAATCAACATAGGTAACATTGCTGCAAGGTATAGTGAACACATGAGGTCAAAGGTCACTAGCGATGGTCCAGGTATAAATAGCTAAGTCACGGCATAGGGAAGGCCAAGGTAGGGGTAAAATAAATGAGTCCGTAGAGGAGGAAAAGGGTAGGCAGTCAATGATGAGGTCAAGAGGGTGAGGTAGATGGTCAGGGTAAAGGTTAGGTGGGGTAACGGTCAAGGTGATTGGTTGGTGAGAGGTAAAAAGGGAGGGAGGATAGGTGAAGAGGGTAAAATTTAGGACAATGTGCAAGTGATGGTAACCGATGCCGATCAAGGGTAACTGACACTAGTATAGGGCGGCCAACCACGGTAAGGTAGGGAATGAGACCGATGCCGGTGAAGGTGAACCGGTTTCGGTTAGGTCGGGTTTGTTATAAACACAAAAAAAATCCACATGTTTTGTTATTCATTTGTCATTTAGCAAATTGCAAAAATGACAAAAGAGAGAGAAAAGAGGAAAAAGTATCCAGATGGAACAGAGCATTGAGTTGGCAGTGGGAACAACGGGTGATTAGTTGATGAGTGGCGGGTCCACAAGATTGGTATGTGGGATTAGGTTGGTTGGAGATGTGGGTGGAGATTTAGTGAAGGAAGAGGCCGAAGAGGGATTAGGTGGGCCACTGGTACAATAGCTAGACATTCCACTGTGATGATGGCAGCATGATGAGGTAAGCTTCCGACTCTAGTTTTAGTTGTTGAAATAGATTAGAGGATTGGTAAATTGTTTTTGTGACTTTTGTTTTGGTTGTGGGGAAAAATTAAATTTGGGAATGAGAGGGAAAGTAGGTAAAATAGGAATTGGGAGGGAAATAAATTGGAAAGGAGGGGATGTGATGAGGTGTAAGGGGGGTTTAGGTAATTTTAGGTGGGTAAAAGGGACAAGGGGGGAAGTTTTTGAGAAAAGGGGGGTTTGGGGATCACTGACTTTTGTTGCAACAGTGACCCATCCAAAGAATATGATGAGGTATGAAAATGAGTTAGTAGGTTTTAGGCATGGTGTGGGTTTGTAGGTCTGTTAGGTTTTAGGTGGGTTCAAAGTAAAGTGATATAGGTGATGTCGATTGTGGTGAAAGAAGAAGGAGATTACCCCAAAGGTAAGCGTCGAGGACCAAGTCCTGTATAAGTTAATCAAAACGTAAATAAAGACGGTCAAAAGATAAGAGGGGGAAATACAACCACCTGATTGGTTAGGATCATACCGAGTAGATCACACCTTAGAGGAGGTGATGAACATAAGACCCTAAAGACATTTCATGATTGATTGTTCTAAGGTGAAAGGTTGTCAGATGATCACGAAATGTCTTGGTTGCCAAGAGGTCCCTTGAGGCTGTAGGAAATGAGAGTGGGGATTGTGAAAAGGATGAAAGATGGCTAATTTTTTATAGGGTATGAGGTGGCATACGCTTTGGGTAAGAGATCCTAGGTCACAACAGGCAAGTCCATGACTAAACGTTTTCTATTTTTACTTGTATTTGAGATAGATTAATTGATGCCGAAAGTCTATATAAGGTGAGGAAATTAAATCCTTGAGGTCTTTGTGAAGCTGATCGATGTGGGAAGCTTCATATTTTTTAAAAAAAATTTGAAAGAGATTTACATAGTTTTCCTTTGAGGGAGCAGTCTATTTATAGCAGCGAGGTAGAGAGAAAAGATGTCCTTTTGAGGGAGTCATCTTTTATTAGAAGTTTGACTCAAGGAGTTGAATCCCATGTGAGGGTTTTTAAGTCATGGACAGGACCAAGGTGAAGAATAAGATTCTTGTTCAAAAATTATGGTGAAACCACCATGGGATCTCATCTAAGGGTAGATGAAAAGTATCCAGGAGAATCATGTTATGTGCAGTTCCGTGGTACACATATTCAAGAGAAGATAACAAGTGACGGGTACCCAAATGATTATTTTTTTAATCCTTGGTGAGGTGTATGAAGTAGATAACGCTCAAGGGAGGAGCATGGAAAGAGGAAAAAAGTGGTGTAGGACTACGAGTTAACAATAGAATGGTCGAAGATGTAAGGCGTTAAGGGGCTCAGGTTCGGGTTTACCATCGAGTGAAGATAAATGATAAGCACCTCATCCATAAGTATGAGTCATGATGTATGGTCCAAGCCAATTAGGAGCAAATTTTCCCTGTTTAATTTTTTTGCTTTGGTTACGTGTTGATTTTCTTTCAGGACAAGGTCACTGACTTGGAAGGTTCGTTCATGGACACATTTTTCATAGGCACGTTTGATACATTTTCGGTAAACTTGAAGGCGATCAAGAGCATTAAGATGATGTTTCTCTAATAACTCTAGTTGTGCTAAATGGTCCTGATGAAATTCATCGTCATTGAGCATGTCATGGAGAGAAATGCAGAGTGAGGAAATATGGAATTTGAGAGGTAGAACAACCTCTGTACAGTAGACCAGAGAAAAAGGTGTGGCGACAGTGGAAGTGTGAATACTAGTGTGGTATGCCCATAGTGCAAAAGGAATGTGCGTATTCCAATCCTTCCTAGTATCGTTAAATACTCTCATGAGAATTTTGTTTAGGGTCTTGTTAGTGGATTTGGCTTGGCCGTTGGTTTGTGGGTAGTAAGGTGATGAGAAACTGAGATGAATACCGAAAGCATCACAAATTTTTTGTAACGTTTTGTTTTTGAATTTGTTTTCGTTGTCCATGATGAGGCGATGAGGAACACTAAAGCGACAAATGATGTGATGATTGATGAACTCACATATTTTCTTCACTTTCGTGGAGATGAGTGGTATGGCTTCCACCTATTTTGTATAGTATTCAGTAGCAGTGATGATCCATTGATGTCATTGGGACGAATGGGGATTGATCTCTCTGACAAAATCCAAACCCCATTGAGAGAAGGGCCAGAGGTCACGGGTGACCTGTATGGCATGACTGGATGTATGATGAAGGTTAGCATGTTGTTGGAATTTTACACAACAATCATGATTAAGGGTTGGCCAGTAATATCCTAGGTGAAGAATATGCTTAGCAACAGGAAAGCCACTGAATTTACCTCCACATATGCCATCATGAACCTCCTTAATGGTATTATGAATTTCAAAACTTGTGAGGCATCGTAAGAGAATACCATCAAATCTGCACTTATAGAAAATTCCTCCCAAGATGACGTAACAAGAGACCTTTTTAAGGAAGGCGCGTTGTCCGTTATGAGTGAGGTCAAGAGGTAAGATGGAGAGAGAAAGGTAGTCAGAGTATTGTTTATACCAAAGGTCACTCGGGTTAGGGGTAGTGGTTCCGATGGAGTAAACATTGTGAGGTAGATAAGAAGGTGCTTGGAGTCATTGTACGGTGACAAATATTTTAGAATCGATGGGTGAAGCGGGTATTTGGGAAGCTAAGAAGGCCATGGTATCTGCAAATTTTTTGGTTAAATGTGGGACGGTTTGAAGGGTGTAATGGTCAAAGGTGGTCAAAAGTATGTCTACATGATGTTTATACTTTTGAAGTATCTCATTATGACATTGGTATATACCATTAACTTGGTTTATGACCAATTGAGAGTCACCAAAGATATTGATTGATTTGACATCTAGGGCATAGGTGGCTTGGAGACCTAATGTAAGTGTTTCATATTCGGTGATATTGTTTGTACATTCAAAATCGAGTTTGAAAGATAGAGGCATAGGGTCACCATCAATTGGAATGAGGATAATACCAGCCCCACCCCCACGCTGACACTTAGAACCATCAAAGAAGAGTGTCATTTGATATGTGGGTTCGTCCAAGGAAAGGCTAGCAATTGACTCATCTGGAAAGTCAAAATTAGAGTGTTGATCCTTGGAAATAGGTGCGTCGGCCAATTTTTCAGTGATGGCTTGGCCCTTGATGGAATTTTGATGAATGAATTCAAGGTCAAGATCAGCTAAAATCATAAGCCAGTGTGTGGCACGCTGATTTTGGTAAGGTTTTGTGTACATGAAGTGTAAGGGGTCGGTGTTGGTTACAACATAGGTTTTGTGGTTGAGTAGGTAATGGCAGAGTTTGGTGGTAATGAAAACTAAGGATAAGAAAAGTTTTTTGGGGTGGTTGTATCGGGTTTCATAGTCCAAAAGAGTACAAATTATGTAATAAACCACCTACTCCCTATTTTGTTCATCGCGATGAGTGAGCATGGCTCCCAAGGAATGATTGGTAGCTGAGATGTATATGTTAAAAGGTTGATTGTATTTACGTGGAATGAGTACAGGTGGTTGGAGAAGGTATTGTTTTAGGGCCTCAAAATATTTTTCGCAGTCATCATCCAATTTAAACAAGACATCCTTCTTGATAAAATGATGAAATGGTTGGCACCAATCAGATAATTGTGAAATGAAATGGCGAATATACTGTATATTACCTTGCAGGCTACGGAGTTGTCTAAGGTTAGTAGGCAGAGGCATTTTGAGAATGGATTAGACTTTGGCAGGGTCGACTTCTATACCACGTAAGGAGATAATAAATCCCAGGATCTTTTGCGAGACAACCGTGAAGACACACTTCTTAGGTTGAAGGTGAACATAATATTTAATGAGGTGGTCAAAAATGGTTTTGAGGACGGAAAGGTGCTCAGAGTGGCATTTAGATTTGGCCCAGAGATCGTCCACATAATCTTCCAATATGCGATGCATGATGTCATGGAAGATGTAAGTCATAGCCCACTGATATGTGGCACCAGTGTTTTTAAGGCCAAAAGGCATGACTCAATAGCAGAAGGTTCCCTAAGGGGTTATGAATGTGGTTTTGTGTTGATCTTCTGGGACAAGCAAGATTTGGTTATAACCTGAGAAGCTAGCCATGAGTGATAGCATCTCGTGTCCAGCGGTAAGGTCAACCAGTTGATCCATACTGGGTAAGGGAAAGTCATCTTTTGGGAAGGCTAGGTTGAGGTCACAGAAGTCTATGCAAATGCGGAGTCCCCCTATCATCTTAGTGACAGGGACAATGCTAGAAATCCAATGAGGATAATCAATGGGTAATATGGATGAGATGGAAAGAAGGCACTGGATTTCCTCTTTGATGAGAAGGGAAATGCGAGGGTGCATTTTCCTTAACTTTTGTTTGATGGGTTTGGCATCAGGAACGGTTACGATATTGTGGACCACTATGGTGGGGTCAATACTGGGCATGTCTACATAAGACCAAGCGAAAGTGTAGTTATGATCTTTGAGGAAAGAAGTGATGGCCTCTTGTTCAGCAACATCTACAGATTGACCAATCTTTAGGATGTGCGGGTCATCCTGAGTATGAATGTTGATCTCAATAGTCAATTCATTCAACATGGTTTGTGTCTCATAGGGTAACGACTGATGAATAAATGAATCATCTGCACCAAGGTAGGTGAGTATAGATTCATCATCCTGACATTGAATGATTTTAATTGAAGGTGTGTCGTCATCGGTCATCTTAAGATACATGAAGGGAAGAGAGGAAGGGGCCTCGCCCTTGCTTTGATAAGTCAAAGGCCCCAAGGAAACGGTGTTTATGAAAAAAAAGTTAGGAGGGATAGATTCTAGATCCATCGACTCCATCGGTGAAGGTGGCAATGAAGGTGGAGCGGGTGAAGAAGGTCGAGAAGGGTTGATGTCCTGGATGAGCTTAATGCGGGTCTGTTTGGTAGGTGGTTCAGAAAAGCTGATACCAGTATGGTCGTTATGTTTATGGGTGGTACATGGAATAACAGTATGGCAGCATTTCTCGTAAAATCCAAAACCAAAGCCCTTTCATGCACATCGGTGCAGGAAGGTGTGGGAAAAATGACAATTGGTGAGAGACTAGAAGTCAACAGAAAATGGGTGGGTTTGTGACGATGGTTCGTGTGTGTAAGTGGTAGTATCAAGTCCCCCATAGGTGAGACTGGTACGAAGATGAGGAGGGCCATAAAGGATGCATTCTCCTATGTGGTGATTGTAACGAGGGTGTTGGTGAATACTTCCATATTATTGTGGAGTAAGGAATGTGTTGACACTATATAAGCAATACTCCCCCAGAGTGAGGCATTGAAAAACACCCTCCAAGGGATCAGTGGTTGGTATGTAGGTAGCTGGAATGGATGATGTGTCGGAGGTCGATGCGGGGGTGGAGCTAACAGATTGGGAAGCTGATGGGTCAGTCGTAGAGGTTCTGCCAACGATAGGAATGGAGGAGGTATGTGTGGTTGAACCAGTGGTTGTACTGGTAAGTAGAGGTGTAGCTAAAGTGGTAGCGGTCGTGGAGGTAGACAACTTAATAGGTATGAGCACATCATTTGGTTGGTAAAGCATGTTGCATATTTTAAAAGGTGATGGATCAGTAGGGATAGTGTAGGTATGTCCTTCATGTTCAAACTTTACGCAATGATGTAAAGTGGAAGGAACACAGCCCATGACACGAATCTAGGGTCTTCCAAGCAAAAAGTTATATTGAAATTCCCCCTCTAAAACATAAAATAATTCTGGGACAGTGCGGGAGCCCACGCGAATGTGTAAGATGACAATGCCTAGTGTAGAGGTGATAGTGTCATTGAATGAATGCAACATGATAGGATGTTTATGCATGTAATTGTTGGGTATGCACATTTGAGCGAATGTGTGGGATGAAATGATGTTAATGCTAGTGCCCCCATCGATCATTACACGTCGTACACGTATATCATCTATGTGGACAGAGATAAAGAGATTTGGGTCTGGGTCGTCGGTTTGGTGCGGTGTGATCTCTTCCTCTGAGAAGCTAAGGGAGGCTACTTGGTGAGTAGGGTGAGGTGTGGATAAAGGTAAAAATTTGGTGAGAGAGGCTACATGATGGGGTGTGATAATGGAGGCTACGAGAGTAGGGTCATTAGGTAAAACCTCAAAAGATTGAAGAACCTCCATGAGAGCTTGACGATGGGATTCTGAGGTTTGGATGAGGTCATATAGGGACATTTTGAGGGGAGATTGGTGTGATTATTTGAACATTGAGCGGTGTGTGACCTCGTTAGAAACATGATATGTGGGACTGCAGATAGTGATTTTAGGCATAGGTGCGGATGGTATGTTGGGTATAGGATTGGTTGATTGGTCGGATGCCTTTTCCTTACCCTTTTATTTCTGAGCGTGGGTAGCAATGTGGATCATGTCGATATGAGGAAAGGAGTTAGGTGAAGTAGGTGATCCATGAAAGGTATAACAACATGAGGGGAAAAAGGCAAGTGGTGGGAAAGAAACTTGTGAGATGAGCTGGGCACATTGACATTTGGGTGGCAGTTTGGCAAGTTCTCTGATGTGAACCATGTTAATTTCAAATCTTGGAGGTGGCTCTAGGAGATGTGGGGGTGAAGGTTTTGGTTGTTGAGTGGGCAGTATGGGAATGGGTGTTGGTGTAGTAGGGTCCTCATTGAGAAGGTCATCCTCATAAAAGTTGGCTTCAGAAGGACATAACTAGTAAGTATGTTTTTTAAGGGCTTGTAGTTCTCCACATCGTGCCCTGGCACATGATGGTAGGTGCAAAATTTAGTGTGATCAAACCATTTTGGCTTGGTTTTGAGAGGATCATAAGTTCTGAGTGGTGGTAATGTGATGACAAAGGTCTCAAGGAGGTTGGTTAAGATTTTGGCATAGGACCCTGCTAGTGGGTCGCAATGGGAAGTGAAAGTGGGTTTGGGTGTAGGTGCGACGGATTGTTGAGGAACATTCCTCACAGGAGGGGGAGTAGGTTGAGCTATGGTTTTAGGTGCTGGCACGGTCTTGGGTGTCGGTCGTGTTTGTCTAGGTAGGGGTATGTTAGATGAACTTACAGAAGGGTGTATGGTTGTTTTGACTACTTTATTGGGAGGTAGCAGGGTTTTGTCTTTGGGTTGCACCTTCTTGGGTAAAGGTGATATGGGTGCATGAGCTCTAGAAGGAAAATCAGATGGGGGGAGAGGGTGAGTTATGTAGGGGGATAACGGAGGTGCTGTGAAGGTAGATGATGTGGGTCATTCAGGGGGTGTGAGGGACAAAGACTGATAGTTAGTGGGTAGTGAAGAAGTTGTGTGGGGTATCAGAGGTATGGGTGGTAAAGATGCTGCAGGTGCAAGTGTAAGCTGTGTCGGGCACTTGGGTAGGTTAGAGATTTGCGAGGGAGGGAAGAAATGTTGTGTTTTTGTTTTAATTGATGGTAGAGGCTTCTTAACTGTACTAGGAAGCTGAGATCTTAAGATGGATGGGACAGGTGCAGGTGTGATTGGTGTAGCTGGGGTATGAGTTCTATGAGTTTGGTTTTTCTATTTGGGTGCTGGAGTGGGTTTGGTGTTGAATTGGAGGATGTAGCTAAATCTAGTTTGATAGGTGGATGAGTAAGACTAGTGGTTGGGGTGACCCCTAAGGTAGTTATAGGTTTAGGTGAGAAAGATGATGTAGGTGTGGGTTTGGATTTGATGTAGGTTGGGTTATGGGTAAGGGTCTGTGTTGAGCTATGATGGGTGTCGTGGAAGAAGTTGTGATAGAGGTGGTTTGTTTTTGTTTCGATTGGGTCAAAATATTTTTGGGTAGATAGTGGAGGTACAAGCAATTTACATCTTCATCTGTGTTGAGACTGGAAGAAAAAGGCATCCCCATAATAAGGCCCTATCCACATAATCTAAGTGGTCAGCCAAATGTGAGAACGACACGTCTGTTAGTGGATTTGATGATAACCTAATGGAAATTACCATAGCATGTGTCTTAGAGAGAGGAATTGGCTAGCTTCAGCTTCTGTGGGTAAGAGAGCTGAAAGTAGGTTTGCAGGATCTTGGGTAGCTAATGGACAATGCTTCATCAAGAGGTAAAGGTATCTCAACTGGGTCTGTGATAGGTGGAGGAGATAATGAGATCTCCCCTATAGGTGAAGGAGACGATGGTTCTCCTTTGTGGGTGGAATATGTAAATAAGTATCTTCCATTGACTGAAGAAGTATTGTGGTAATTTGTTCCCTAAGTGGAGAAGCCAAAGGTGAAAAGGTATCAATGTTAGCAGAAGACTCCTCCATAGGTGAGGGAGAAGGTGAAAGGTGTTCCTCTGTGGGTGAAGGAACATGGGAAGTGGTTCCGATGTGGAAGGATGATTTCGGGATAGAATCTCCTCTATGGAATGAATATGGGGAAATTGGGGAAGCAACAGGTGTGTCCACTAAAAATAGTGTGGACAATCACAGGTATGGGTATCATGAGTTGAGGTCTCACTAGTTTGATCAGAATGAAGGGGCATGAATTGGGAAATGGTTTCTTGAAGATGTATAGGTTTTGGTTGGCATGTGCGTTAGGATTATCCATGGTTAACTCACCTTTGTTGAGCATTTCTTGGATAATATTTTTTAAAGTGATGCAATTTCCATCACTATGACCCTTTGTTCAATGATAGTTACAGAAATTGTGTTCTTTATACCATGCGGGCATGGGGCGAGCATGGTCAAAACTAGTGTGTGGTTTTATAGGTGGAAGGGTGATGGCCCCAAATTTGATAAGCTTCTCTAAGATATAAGAGTAAGGCTCCCCAATTGGGGTGTATTTATACTATTCTCATCTAAATTGAAAATTCTAGATGGGTGAGAGATTAGATGAGGGGGTAGACTAATTTGATGGATGAGCTAGGACGACCTTGAGTACCACTGCGTTAGTAGTGCCTTTGGCCTTTGAATAATTATTTTTGGTTGGAAGAAGAAGAGGTATCATTCGACTTGAATGCCAAATTATTATTGCGTAATTGGATTTTCTTCTCTTCAATGGCCCAAATCTCTAACTTTCGTGCCATGGTGAATGCTTCGTTGAATGTTTGGAAGGTTTGAAAACCTGCAAGGTAAGGTGAGATATGTCTAGCACAATCTCGTGTAAAGAGTTCGATGAGTTCGGTTTGTGGCAGTTGGAAGGTGAGTTGATTGATCAGGCTACACCAGCGAGTGACAAAATCTGCAATAGATTCATCCTCACACTGACGCGTGGAGTATAGGTCAGCCATGGTAACCTTCTTGACGATAATGATGGAGAAATGATCCAAGAAGGCTTTGGCTACCTGATTGAATGAGATATAGAGTGTCTAGGTAACCCACTATACCAACTAATTAGTCCAATCAGGACATGGGAAAGGGTTCTCAGGAGCAAAGCATCGTTGTGAGCGATCAAGTAGCACCCATGTTTGAAAGACCGCAAAAAAGTGCTGCTATGGGTCTTACTTGCTATTAAAGGTGATTGAATTTAGAATCCCCAATGTACGGGGTATAGATGAATAGGGAATGGATGGGTGATGGGCTCATTGCAAATCTCGTTGTAGGTGAGGGTGTTGTAAGAGCTGGAAAACCGATGCCTCCAATGTCTGCATCTTGTCCAACATCAATTTAATTAGGTCATTGGTAGGTTTGCGATGATTGGTGGGCCCTTCCTAAAGCATTAGAGGGTGCGTTTTGGGCGTATAATGGGGGTGGTAAATCAGTATAAATGGGATCTTCCATGGAGGTTGATTAAGAAGAAGGTAGTGAAATAGGGGTTACAATAACCTAGAGTGAATAATAGATGAAAACGAGAGGTTACTGATAGTAAACATATATGGGAGGGAGAAGGGTCATGGTAAACCCGTTGTGGTAATGGGGGCTAATGATTGGAATGAAAAGGGCCATGTTTTGAAAGGGGTAAGGGGTCCACTGACACAAACGGGTGGTAGTGTAGGTTACGGTATATGTAAGCATTAGGGGCAGAGAGGTTGTGTTTTGTGTGGTTGTTTAAGGTAATGGTGGATGTGGGCGTGTGCCACGGAGGTATCAAACAGGGTGGTTTCTAGTGTATAGGACATGATATGACACTACTAGGGTAAGGTAATGCATGTAAGGTACACAATCAAGATTGGGCTAAAACGCAAAAGCGGATAGAGCCGTGGGGATATATACAGGCATGTCGTAATACAACTGACCCAAGGAAGCTCGAGTTGATGAGTGGACGGTAAAACGGAAGGAGACAGTTTTTTTTGTCAAGGAGTCATGTGAGCCTCGCTCATCACTCTCGTAGCGATAGTGATGGGTTTGATAGAATCCCCATGTATGTGATAAAAGATAGGGCGGTGAAGGGCTAGGTGGGAGTGGTTGACAACTAGCGTGGAATACAAGTGTGCTTGATTGTCTTCGGGTTAGCACCATGTGAATAGATACTTATTGGGCTGGGCCACTTCTCTATAAAATAACACAAAAAAATATTAGGAACAGGTGAAACAGGCGGTAAGAAGTGGATTAAGTACCGGATATTGGCTAGAAAGTGACATAGGGTAACCGATGCCGGTCTAGGTAAACTAACGCCAGTTAGGGCTAACTGTTTCCAGTCACTGTGGGAAATGGACAGTGAGTGAAAACAAGTATAAGGGTCAATCTAGAAGTATAACCAAATCGGATTAGTTTTACCAACTAAGTGGGATGATAGTAGTGACAAAGACTGTTATAGTTTGAAGAATAATGAATGAAATGTCCTTTTGGTAGGTTAACAAAAGGACCTGGGAACCAACGCTGGTTGGGTAAAAACCGAAGACGGTGATAAGTGTACCGACGACCTTCGCTAGACTTACACCGAGTCACTATGAATTGAAACCGTGATGAAATACTAGTGGAATGGTAAGTAAAATATGATGGGGAATCAAACTGAATCTGAGAATGAGAAAATATGGTCCAGTAACACTCAGAAAAGTCATAATACACCAACTAACTATGTGAGAGCATGGGGGGGCGAGGAGAAATAAACTAATGAATAACGTTTACCTCTCACTCAAATGCAGCCCACATAACACTAGAAAATGCGAGCCTATGAATGCTTTGTTATTATTTTTGTTTAGCTTAAGCCATTTAAGACTGACACACAGTGAATTGTAAAATGAAGTTTTTTTGGTGAGGATGGCGTCCTCCGAAAAATGAGTTCTACAAGGTGAGGTTTCAGGTTGTTATGGTGGGGGAAGGCTTTGCTTTGAAGTATGATCAACGGATAGCGAGCTAATGGAGTACCTACCTACCTGCCAACCTCAGATAGTGAATCATGACAGTCGTTCCAATGACATGTTGTTAAGATATTGTCTGTTTAATTTTTGTGAGGTTTGGTAAATACTCGAGAAGAGAGAGGTGATTGTTTTTTGGTTGTGAGGGGGCAGTATGGGAATGGGTGTTGGCTGTTTGTTGTAGTTGTCGTAGGAGTCCTCAGTGAGAAGGTCTCCTCATAAAAGTTGCTTCAGAAGGAATAAACTAGTAAGTAGTTTTTAAGGCTGTAGTCTTAAACTCGTGCCCTGGCCACATGCTGGTAGTGCAAAACTTTAGGTGACCAAACCATTGGCTTGGTTTGAGAGATCATAAGTCTGAGTGGTGGTAATGTATGACCAAAGGTCGCAAGGGGTTGGGTTAACGATTTGCATAGGAACCCTGCTAGGGGGTCGCAATGGGAAGTGAAAGTGGGTTTGGTGTTGTAGGTGCGACGGATTGTGAGGAACATTCCTCACAGGAGGGGGAGAGTAGGTTGAGATATGGTTTTAGGTGCTGGCACGGTCTTGGGGTGTCGGTCGTGTTTGTCTAGGGTAGGGGTATGTTAGATGAACTTACAGAAGGGTGTATGGTTGGTTTTGACTACTTTATTGGAGGGGTGAGTAGCAGAGGTTTTGTCTTTGGGTTGCACCTTCTTGGGTAAAGGTGATATGGGTGCATGAGGCTCTAGAAGGAAAAGGGGATGGGGGGAGAGGGTGAGTTATGTAGGGGGATAACAAAGGTGCTGTGAAGGTAGATGATGTGGATCGTTCAGGGGGTGTGAGGGACAAAGACTGATGTATAGTGGGTAGTGAAGAAGTTGTGTGGGGTATCAGAGGTATGGGTGGTAAAGATGCTGCAGGTGCAAGTGTAAGCTGTGTCGGGCACTTGGGTAGGTTAGAGATTTGCGAGGGAGGGAAGAAATGTTGTGTTTTTGTTTTATTGATGGGTAGAGGCTTCTTAACTGTACTAGGAAGCTGAGATCTTAAGATGGATGGGACAGGTGCAGGTGTGATTGGTGTAGCTGGGGTATGAGTTCTATGAGTTTGGTTTTTCTATTTGGGTGCTGGAGTGGGTTTGGTGTTGAATTTGGAGGATGTAGCTAAATCTAGTTTGATAGGTGGATGAGTAAGACTAGTGGTTGGGGTGACCCCTAAGGTAGTTATAGGTTTAGGTGAGAAAGATGATGTAGGTGTGGGTTTGGATTTTGATGTAGGTTGGGTTATGGGTAAGGGTCTGTGTTGAGCTATGATGGGTGTCGTGGAAGAAGTTGTGATAGAGGTGGTTGTTTTTGTTTCGATTGGTCAAAATATTTTTGGGTAGATAGTGGAGGTACAGCAATTTACATCTTCATCTGTGTTGAGACTGGAAGAAAAAGGCATCCCCATAATAAGGCCCTATCCACATAATCTAAGTGGTCAGCCAAATGTGAGAACGACACGTCTGTAGGTGGATTTGATGATAACCTAATGGAAATTACCATAGCATGTGTCTTAGAGAGAGGGAATTGGCTAGCTTCAGCTTCTGTGGGTAAGAGAGCTGAAAGTAGGTTTGCAGGATCTTGGGTAGCTAATGGACAATGCTCATCAAGAGGTAAAGGTATCTCAACTGGGTCTGTGATAGGTGGAGGAGATAATGAGATCTCCCCTATAGGTGAAGGAGACGATGGGTTCTCCTTTGTGGGTGGAATATGTAAATAAGTATCTTCCATTGACTGAAGAAGTATTGTGGGTATTTGTTCCCTAAGTGGAGAAGCCAAAGGTGAAAAGGTATCAATGTTAGCAGAAGACTCCTCCATAGGTGAGGGAGAAGGTGAAAGGTGTTCCTCTGTGGGTGAAGGAACATGGGAAGTTGGTTCCGATGTGGAAGGAGGATTTCGGGATAGAATCTCCTCTATGGAATGAATATGGGGAAATTGGGAAGCAACAGGTGTGTCACTAAAAATAGTGTGGACATCACAGGTATGGGTATCATGAGTTGAGGTCTCACTAGTTTGATCAGATGAAGGGGCATGATTGGGAAATGGTTTCTTGAAGATGTATAGGTTTTGGTTGGCATGTGCGTTAGGATTATCCATGGTTAACTCACCTTTGTTGAGCATTTCTTGGATAATATTTTTTAAAGTGATGCAATTTCCATCACTATGACCCTTTGTTCAATGATAGTTACAGAAATTGTGTTCTTTATACCATGCGGGCATGGGGCGAGCATGGTCAAAAACTAGTGTGTGGTTTATAGGTGAAGGGTGATGGCCCCAAATTTGATAAGCTTCTCTAAGATATAAGAGTAAGGCTCCCCAATTGGGGTGTATTTATACTATTCTCATCTAAATTGAAAATTCTAGATGGGTGAGAGATTAGATGAGGGGGTAGACTAATTTGATGGATGAGCTAGGACGACCTTGAGTACCACTGCGTTAGTAGTGCCTTTGGCCTTTGAATAATTATTTTTTGGTTTGGAAGAAGAAGAGGTATCATTCGACTTGAATGCCAAATTATTATTGCGTAATTGGATTTTCTTCTCTTCAATGGCCCAAATCTCTAACTTTCGTGCCATGGTGAATGCTTCGTTGAATGTTTGGAAGGTTTGAACCTGCAAGGTAGGTGAGATATGTCTAGCACAATCTCGTGTAAAGAGTTCGATGAGTTCGGTTTGTGGCAGTTGGAAGGTGAGTTGATTGATCAGGCTACACCAGCGAGTGACAAAATCTGCAATAGATTCATCCTCACACTGACGCGTGGAGTATAGGTCAGCCATGGTAACCTTCTTGACGATAATGATGGAGAAATGATCCAAGAAGGCTTTGGCTACCTGATTGAATGAGAATATAGAGTGTCTAGGTAACCCACTATACCAATCTAATGTAGGTCCAATCAGAGACATGGGAAAGGTTCTCAGGAGCAAAGCATCGTTGTGAGCGATCAAGTAGCACCCATGTTTGAAAGACCGCAAATGCTGCTATGGGTCTTACTTGCTATTAAAGTGATTGAATTTAGGAATCTCCCAATGTACGGGGTATAGATGAATAGGAATGGATGGGTGGATGGGCTCATTGCAAATCTCGTTGTAGGTGAGGGTGTTGTAAGAGCTGGAAACCGATGCCTCCAATGTCTGCATCTTGTCCAACATCAATTTAATTAGGTCATTGGTAGGTTGCGATGATTGGGTGCCTCCTAAAGCATTAGAGGGTTCGTTTTGGGCGTATAATGGGGGTGGCAATCCAGTATATGGAGCTTCCATGTAGGTTGATTAAGAAGAAGGTAGTGAAATAGGGGGTACATACCTAGAGTGAATAATAGATGAAACGAGAGGTTACTGATAGTACATATATGGAGGTAGAAGGGTCATGGTAACCCTTGTGGTAATGGGGGCTAATGATTTTGGAATGAAAAGGGCCATGTTTTGAAAAGGGGTAGGGGTCACTGACACCAAAGGTGGTAGTGTAGTTACGGGTATATGTAAGACATTAGGGGCAGATGAGGTTGTGTTTTGTGTGGTTGTTGAAGGTATGGTGGATGTGGCGGGTGCCACGGAGGTAGCAAACATGGTGGTTATAGTGGGTATAGGACATAGATATGACACTACTAGGGGTAAGGTAGATGCATGTAGTACACAATCAGATGGGGCTAACGCAAAAGCGGGAATGAGAGCCGGGGGGATAGATACAGGCATGTCGTATACAACTGACCCAAGGAAGCTCGAGTTGATGAGTGGAAAAGGTAAAACTGCAAGGAGACAGGTTTTTGGTCAAGGAGTCATGTGAGCTCCTCATCTCCGGTAGCGATAGTGATGGGTTGGATAGGATCCATGGATGGTGATAAAATGGAAGGCGGTGAAGGGCTAGGTGGGAGTGGTTGACAACTAGCGTGGAATATAAGTGTGCTTGCTTGTTTTTGGGTTAGCACCATGTGAATAAGTACTAATCGAGTTGGGCCACTTCTCTGTAAAATGACACAGAAAAATAGCAGGAACAAGTGAAACAAATGGTAAGAAGTGGATTAGGTACCAGATACTGGCTGGAAAGTCACACAGGCTAACCGATGCCGATTAGGACAAACCAACGTCGGTTAGGGGTAACCGCTGCTGGTCACTATAGAAAATGGACAATGAGTGAAAAACAAGGTATAAGGTCAAATTTGACAGGTATGGCAAACCTGATGAGTTTTACAATGTCAATGGGAATGATAGTAATGACAGGGACTGTGAAAAGAGGAAGAAGATGAATAAATGCCCCTTTGGGTAGGCTAACCAGAAAGGAACTAGAACTGACGTCGGTTGGGTATAATCAACGATGATCAGAGGGTAACCGACGAGCGGTCACTGGACTCAACACCAGTCATTGTGAAATTGAAATAGTGATGAAAGAAAAGTGGTTGCGAATTAAAATCTAATGCGGAATCAAACCTCAGAATTTTGAGGAATGATGAGAATATGGTCTAGGCACACTTAGAAGAAGTTGAAATACACCAACTATGATGAGGAGCATGCAAGGGAAAATAAAAATAAATGAAGACCGTGACCTCCCACCTCAAAATGCAAGCCAAGTAGAAACACTAAGAAAAATACAATCTTAGGAGTGCCTTTTCTATTATGTTTGTTTAGCTTATGCTATTTAAGGACTAACACATGAATTGTAAAATAGAATTTTTTGGTGAGGATGGCTTCCTACAAAAAATGAGATCTACAAGGTGAGGTTTCAGGTTTGTTATGGCAGAGGCAGGCTTCGCTCTAAAGTATGACTCGACAGAGTAGCAAGTTGGGGAGTACCTGCCAATCCTCATATCATTTTGATCATTGACAGGCATTCCCAGGAAAGATGGTGTTTAAGAATATGTATTTTTTTTGAATTTGTGCAATTTGGTAAGACTCAGAGAGAGAGAGAGAGAGAGAGAGAGAGAGATGTTATTTCTACAATTCGTTTCTCAACCATCAGCTGGGAATGACTTCCAGCGTATAGGTTGCCCTCAATTAATGTGAGCTAATGCAACAAATCAGAATGAAATGCAATGATTTTTAAGCCCAAATCGAAATATGGAATTCGATGACAGAAATAAACAAAGAGGGAGAGGGATGCTTTTTCACTAAAATGTATAAAACAAGAATAAATGGTTCCTTTTAAATACACCAAAAGAAATGTTTTCTTTAGAGAAAATAGAACGAAAAAGAAGGTTACCAAGGAAGAAAATTAATGTGTATACTTTTAAGAAGGGAAACAAACACACAAATTTTCCTGGGAATGAATTAAATGCAAGGAACCCCGGATGGGTCCCACTGGGTGTGCCAAAAAATTTCACCTGTTTCTTAGACATTTCTTTGAAATATTGACAAAACAAATAGGGTAATGGGCATAGGAGGAATACTTTTTGAAATTTTGGTTGATGGGTTTTTCCGCACGTATGACCTCTGAATCCACAGCTGATCGTGAGAGCTTCCTTTTGGCTAGGAGGAACTACCTATAAAAGAAAGCAAGACCACCAGAAAGAATTAAACAATATGTGCAGTGAACTACCTAGCGTTTGCTAGATCTGAGAAGTGTGATACTTCTTAGACGGCTGTCAGTCCACTATTTAAAACAATTTAATGCGCGTAATAAAATAAATCCTATTGTAATTAAAATGATTTGGGTATCTCATTTAAAACACAATAAGAAAGATTTGAATCTAACAGGCTAAGTTAAAATAAGATCCAAAGGTCAAGTAACTAGATTCTGAGTCTTCTACAAGTCTGACAGAGGTCTCAGGTAGGGTCACAAGTGAATAAAGGTGATGTGGAGATTAGGTGGCTAAGTCGTTGTTCTAGGCTGGTATTGGTGCAAATACAGAGACTGATGTCGGTTAAGGGATGACCGAAGACGGTTAGGGGGTAACTAGTGCCAGTTATTGTGAAAAACTTGGGAATACCAGAGAATGATTTTTTGGTCTCTCTTGCGATTACACAAAGGACTCTGGTTGGTCAGAAATGAGGTATTACGTGATTTAGGTGGGATTTAGTGAGGTTTTAATGGGTATATGGAGGGGTGAGTATGGATGGAGATCACTGGGTGGTTGAGGAAACAAAGGATGATAATATAATGATGAAACCAATGAACCAAAGAAGCACAATGTACTACTTACTTGGATCCTGGTTCTGGACGCTTGTAAGCATGGAATGAAGGTGCTAGTACAGGAGGCTGAAGGTTGTAGATGATCACCAATCGTAGGAAAGCTTTCTGCATGGGCTGCATGTACAATCCTTTTTGGTTTGTTAGATCAAATCATTGCTAGGGTCGGTGCTTGATGGATTGGGCAGGGGAGAAATGCTTGATCTCCTTCCTTACCTGTGTGTTGTCGTTGGACAATGCATTCTCAAAAGACGCGATATCTCTCTCCAATGTCTCAATATTTTTACCAAGTCTTTGCCAACCTCTGAAACAAGGTTATTTTTGGGAGTTAAAAGGTGACCGACTGCAGTTCTGACGTAACCAGCGATGGTTAAGGATAACCGGTGTTGGTCAAGGTGGGATTTTCTAGGTTTTACTAAACTAGGGAGATCCTCTTCATTTTCTGGAATCTCATGTTGTTAACCCGCGGATTAGATTGGAAGTTTCCTGTAAGCATGTGGGAATGTGGTTAGAGGGAACGTAGGCATTGATTTTTAGGTTTGGGTAAGTCTTAGTTAGTTATGGCAACTTACTAAGAATAGGTCTTAGGGTGAGTTGGCTTGATGAGGTGTCTAGGTGAAGTGTATGTGTGGATATTATTTAAATTAAGATATTTAAATAATAAAGATGGTGAGGATAATGAATTAATTTAAATATAGTAATTAAATTAATATTAGTGGGGTGAAGGGGGCCATGGCTAGGTGAATGTGATGAAGGTGTTTATTTGTCGAGGGACCAAAGGGGAGTGTGACCTAATTTTAATGTCTACAGGTGGTAGTCAATACACAACCACAAGGATCCATCCTTCTTCTTTACAAAGATCACTGGTACTCCCCAAGGGGATAGACTAGGGTGGATAAGGCCTTTCTCCAAAAGGCCCTCAAGCTGCAACTTGAGCTCACATAGTTCTGGTGTGGTCATCCGATAAGGTGCTCGTGAGATAGGCTCTACTCCAGGAACCAGATCTATATGAAAATCAATCTCATGTGGGGGTGGTAACCCCGGTAGCTCCCCTAGGAAGACATCTGTAAACTCTCTCAAAATGGGGTGATCATCTAGCGATGGTCTACTAGACCCATCCTCTGATCTGTCACTGATTGTAATAGCATATGTCTAACAACCCTGTCACACACATTGCTTAAGATGCATAATAGAGATGGTGTGAATAGAAACGGGTCTCTTGACCCTTGAAATCACCGAATCAACTACAAATCATCTGCGTAAGATATAATCTTGTGGTAACAATCCACTCTAGCCCTGTGTGCAGACAACCAATCCATACCCAAGATGACTCCATATGAGCCCAAAGGAAGGATACAGAGATCCGAGGTAGTGGTGAAAAGTCCCAAATCCACCACACACTCCTTAACTAAGGAGTCTATAGAGATTTTGGCTCCAGAAGCCATCTCAACATCCCATCTATGACCCTGCCTAACGGCCACCAGCTTGCATTGCTCTACTAAAGATGGTGCAATAAAATAATTGAAAGAACCAGAATCAAACAAAATGGAGGTAGGAATACCTCTAATGTTACCTGTAGTCTTAATAACTATACTCTGATGCTCTACCTGGCAGTTTTTGACCATTTTATATATCCTATGACTACGCCCCATATAACCAAAAATAGGTTCTGAGATCTGTGTGTTACCCTTGTTATTAGGGTTTTATGGGCAGTCTCTCCAGAAATGTCCAGTAGCACCACAACAAAAACAACTGCCTGATCCTCTCCCCTGTGTAGCGGGTCCAACCGATACTCTGGAGGTCTGTGGTGCGGATCCTGATGATCTTGTTATGGTCTGTTGAGATCTCTACTGGTGAGATCCTACTGAGTGAGCTGTCTAGGAACCTTTTGTCCTTATCGGACCCCTAAGAGGAGGCCCCGTACTCCAACCTCTCTGTGCATTAAAACTCTGTGGAGGTCTATAAGGTGGGTGGGCCTACTGCTGCTATTACTGTTGTGGTCTAAAAGATGGTTGTGTTGAACCTTGTCCACCATGAGGAAGAGGTACTGACCCCCTCGATCTGTTGTCCTACATCTACTATATGCGGCTTCGGACTCGGTCTCTAGCCTGCTGGGTTTTTCCCCAAGTCTGATATACTATATAGGCCTTCTCAAAGGCCTCAGCGAATGTTTATGGACAATGGATCCATACAGCACCTATAATGTCTTGATTCAGACCCTAGATGAACATGTGAATCCACACTTGTTCATTCTGCATATAACCAACATACTGGAGTAGATCAAGAAATCTAATCTCATACTCAGCCACTGTGAGAGATGCCTATCAGAGGTCATAGAAATCATCTATTTGCTGCTGTATGAACCTCCGTGACAAATATCTAGTCTGGAAACACTCTTCAAAGATCTCCCAAGTAACATTCTTAGAATCAACACAGAGCTTCTACTCCTCTGTCCACCACTAGACACCAGCTCCATCCCTTAGTAGATGGATCGCAACATGAGCTTTCATGTTACTAGAACAAGGATAGAGCTTGAAACATCCGCTCAAGCTCACTAACTAAGAATCTACCTGAAATCTTCCTATTTCACTAGAATAATGTGATGGCCGAAGCTTCAAGATCTCCCTGATGTGATCTGAAGCCATGGTCTGATGACCTCTAGGTCTCTCTGCATGCTCATCCCTAATCCTGGGGCTCCGAGACCTCTCTCTTTGTCCTAAAACTCAGTCACCCTGCTCCCTCTATGGTGACTCATCTTTGGCTAACTCTGCATGGGAGTTCTCTCCTCCATGCTCCTCACTAGGTTGAGGTGATACATAACCCTCAGTGGAAGGGACTCTATCATGTCTTTCTGCACGCCCTCCTACTGATCCTCCGCGTAGAGTGGCATTAACATCCTAAAGAGTCTGCAAAATCTGGGGTAGGTTGGCTTCTACAACATGATTTGGTGGTGGTAAGTCTACATCTATGTGAAAAGACACCTCGTCTTGTCTGTGCCTCCTGCACAAACCAAGGCGAGAGTTAGTTCACCTTTCTAAGTTTTATTCAGTTTCCATGTTTACTAAAATATGCAGCTTCTAAACCAAGTTGTTTTCTAGATTTAAAAGTGTGCTAGATTTAAGGTTCATGTCTCAAGTTTTCTAGTGTGCCCAATGGCCCAATATTTTGAACCACTGCTCTGATACCAAGTGTAACGCCCGCTAAAACAATCCACTTGAGACCCAAGAACAACCTAGGATTAGTTAGGAAAATTATGGAATAATTTTTTTTGTTTGAAAGAGGCTACAACTATGTTACAAGGCAATAACTGTCACTAACAAGTTCCAAAATAATTTTCTAATTTGCTAGAACATACTTTTCCTTTATTAACAATTATTAGAGGTCAGAAGGTCCAAATTTTAGGGTTAGAAGGTTTGAAAAGGTTCAGAGGGTAATTCCTCACCATACCCACTCTCTAACAGGCTTAAAGGTTCAACTTGATTTTTATCAAATTGAACACATTTTTAAAATTTCCTAAATTATTTCCATTAGATAGGAAATTTCCTCACCTTTCCATTGATATAAAGAATTCCTCCTAACTCATATTTTTCAAGTTATGGGCCGACGGGCCTTAGGGTGAAAATTTTCCCCAAGAGCAGGCCTGCGGACGCAGGGGTGAAAATTTACCTTGGAACATTTCCCGTGCAGGGTGAAAAACTAACTTTGCACTCACACACCCATGGGTCCGCAAGTCCACAAGGGACACGTGGCGCTTCTCAAGTCAGTTCGGGGAGAACGGGGCGGCGGGAGATGTTTGGGAAAAGTTCCCATGCGGGGCGAAAATCCAACATTGCGCCCACAAGTCTGCAAGCTGCAAGGGACATGTGGCATCACCTAAGCCAACGCAGGGAAAGTGGGGTGGTGGGGAGAATTTTTTTGTCATGCCCCGAAGGCAAAAGGGGATAAATTCACCCGCGCCTTCGCTGACACCTTGAGATGTTACGTGGCAGTCTCTCATTGGCTGCGGGTCGGCGAGGAAAATTTGGAAAATTTTCCCAAAAATTTTCCAAAGCCCAAAGGTAAAAAGGGACCTGCTCCTTTGCCGACATCTCGTTGTGCCATGTGACAGCCTCTGATTGGTTGCGGGTCGGCAAAGAAACTTGGGAAAATTTTTCCAAATTTTTTTGAGAGTGCTAAGTTTAAAAAGGGGTCCGCCCCTCCGCCAACACCCCGTGGTGCCACGTGGCAGTCTCTGATTGGCTACGGATGGTAGAGCGGCGGGGAAAATTTGGAAAAAATTTCCCAAAAATTTTCCTAAGAGCCTAAGTGAAAAATTCTTGTCGCAGGCCCGCCAAGGAAATTTTCCCCCTTTTTTTTACGCCAAGGAAGAAAAAATTCAGAAGGCCATAACTTTTTATAGAGAGCTCGGTTTTGGGAAAATAAGGACTTTATGGAAAGCTATTGACATCCTATTCACTCAAGGATCATAAATTTTTATTTTGATATAGATTAAATGGTCGATTTTAAGAAAATGTCGTGCAGGATTTTACAGTGCAAACTGGTAAATTTTAACTTGTGAAATTTATTGAACTTGATCTTCTTCCTCTCTCAACATGTCAAATAAACATGGGAACATGTTCTTAGATGGATTTAATGAAGGATTCAAGATTCAATTTTTCTAATAGATTTGCAATTTGAACATTTTCATTTCCTAACAGCAAAACGACTGCAAAATGGTTTGAGCCCAATTTTGCCAAGTTTTGAAATATTTCCTCTAAGTGTCTTTGTCTAATTGAACTCATTTATACCCTGGCATGTTCTATTTTAGTTTCATTGTTATTTCTTTCTTGCAGGTTCGAACTGTGCATTTATTGTTTAGATGATTGTAAGTTTGAAAGAATAAAACAGAGGGAAAATTTTTAAAGGATCTATTTAATTACTTTCTTCTTCCCAGTATTTAGAATACGTTCCAATTCCAATCTAACACATTATTTGACTTAATCAAACCATTCAGAAGCAAAAATACAATTCTGATTTCGAGTCTTGACATTTTTCAAGGAGAACAGAGCATCATATTTTTCCTCACACACTTTTTTTCTTTTCAACAGAGATTTAAAACACAATAGATGATCAATTTCAATACAAAAATAAAGATTGAAAAAGGTAATGTAATCCTTTATTGATTCCAAAATGCAACATTACAACCTTTCTTCTTTTGTTCCTTCCAAAACATATATCATATACAGAAAAAAATAATACATTTTCTTCTCACGTGATTCACTTTACCACTTTTCCAACAGGGATTTCATAGTGAATGCTAAACACTAATTTCCAATGGAATAACAACATATGGACAAGACAACACCACTTCCATTAATTTAAATGACTCTTACAACTTCCTTTAGTTTTGGTTTCAAAATGCAACATACAAAACACGTATCTTTCTTTCTCATTCTTTCCAACACAGCATACAAAGTATTACTCTTTTACATTTCTAATTTCCACTTTCATTGCCAATACATAATATCTTTCCATGATAATTAATACAAAGATCATCCACTTCAAGTGGGAAAGGGGCTACAATAAGATTTCATTTCACAAGGGATTGTCTAATTGTCTTTATCCTTGCTCCAGAACAGCAGCATGCGTATTTTTCATTCTTCCAAATTGTGATCACAACAAAAGTAGGGGAAAGACAACGCTCCCCACCCAACCAAGACATCCAATGAAGAGGAGAAGACATCCTTCTTCACTGGCCCTTGAGCCCCAACCATAGTGCAATAAAAGATGTGATCCAACTCATGGCAACAATAGACTTCCAAAAACACACAAGCAGTATTCACAATAAAAACACAGTCCAAAACAGAATGTAGTTTACAACGACATTAAAACATGACAAACATTAATGAGGCTTCATCAAGCAAGCCAAAGGAGAAAGAAACTATGGGGGATGCTTCTTATGCCTCCCAATGGGAAATGGGTATCACCACCTGAGAACAAACCACCAAGATATATATATATATATATATATATATATATATATATATATATATCATTTAAAATCCATGACATGCCCTTATTCCTCCCCCAAGTACCCCTTATTCCTCACATTTCCTTATGCCTCCCCAACCTATTATGGCACCCTATAACAAGTAAAGAAATGCAAGCTATTTCTTTGTAAGGTGGAACCCAAATCCCAACTCCCTCCACCCTTATACCTCCCTAAAACACACTTATTCCTCCCACAAAATAACCCCATAGTCTTCTCCTACACCATTACTAGGTCATCTACCCAATATCCCACACACATGCCAAACATTCATACATTAACATATACATTCATAAAATAAGAGCATTTCAAGAGCCAAGATCCTACCTCTCCATGATGGAGTTGTTCCAGTTCTAAATGATCAAGCTTTTTCCAATGCAAGCAATCCAAAACAGCCAAGCACAAGCATGCAACAGTCTTCCAAAAAATCCTTCAAGCAAGAGCTCCCAAAGCAACAAAATAATTCACCCAAGAATACAGTCTCCAAAATTAAGCAACCCCAAATCAAGGCAAGCCATTGGAATTTTATAGAAGAGGGAAGGGAAGAGAATGAGGCAAATCCACGCAGGATGTCATGTCACATCTCTTCAACCCCAACCCAAAAGTCAAATTCATTCTCCAATGCACAATAAATACGTGGGTGAATAATATGACAATCTATTTACACACTCAAAGCCAACCCACACCCCAAAGGACTGAAATTAAATCATGTAAGAAAAGTGCAATTAAAACCTACAATTTGTCTTCCCAAAATGCATTACAAAAGTCTAATCTCAACTCCCCAACCATAGGTATGGTTGGTAATTAAATTTAAGAGGTATGGGACAAGTTTAACTTGTCCCACAAGCCTCCAAAATCAGCCTCCAAGGACAATTTCGAATTTCCAAGAAGGTGGAGTGTTTCACACTCAACAGTTAGCTTACACATTACTTACACATTCTTACAACACTTAAATCATGGCCAACAACGCCATTAATTACATTCCCATGACATCTTTTAATTGATTAATATTAACAACATGCATACTCACAATATTTACACACCATTTAATGAATAATGAAAGGGGTAAAAGTACCACAAAATAAACACATGCAAACATAAACAAAGGGAACAAAATAAAAGGAATACATAAAACCACTTGGTCACAATTAAAGGTGATCCCCCATGGGAATCCCTAACACACACAAACACGCACAAAAAAATACTAGTTTCATGGTGACCTCGTTGAATTCATCTAGAACTCCAATGTGGTTGGTCTCTAATCCCCCGATGTTTTTTTGTGATATTTTAACCTACAAAACACAAATACCTCCTTTGGCCTCGTGGCCATATCAGAACATCCAAAATAATATAAATATAATTCCCAAAATCATTTAGATGTATGAATCACAACAACATCAAAGCAATTTAACAATATCATTTATGGTTTTATATCAACAACTATATCATCATCTAGTAATTTCCATTTCTAGGTCTACTCGCAATATCCAAATATCACAAGTCCGCACAACATCCATAATATAACCATGTCAAATAGTATATCATCATCAATATCCAAAATGTCTCTAATAATCATCATGCATCATAACTGAATAAAGTCAACAATAATCCATGATCTAACATCTAACGTCATACTATAATAAGGTCCATAATCATGTCCATAATATAATCAACAGTATCATGATTAGTATCAAGAAGGTGTCAAAGGGAATTGGGCACTACAAAGATCGTACAAACCTAATGATGCCTTAGCTGTTGATATGTTCGAAAATTGTTTAGATCACATGGAAGAATTATTTTCCAAAAGATTTATTGGTGTAATTACTTTGACACATGCATACGATGAAGCAATATAATTAGATAGAGAGTTATACCCATAAAGAGAACCCCTATTTGTCAATTCAAACATAGATGAAAATACAATGGACTTGCCTCATTTACTAATGCTAATCAAAATATTCATATTCTAAATTCAATGTCAATTAGACAATCTACTCTAAATCAACATTTGATTTTCCTAAATAACTAGTCAAATATTCATGATCAAACCCTTGTATTTTTTCCCACACCCATTGTTACATATCCTGAATTAGATTCAAATAATTTAAATTCCATGCAAATGATGAGGCAAAAGATGAGTAGTAAAATTTAAGGATTGTACATATGGTAATAGATCCAATTACCCTTATCAAATGTAAAACCACCCTTAAAACCATCAAAATGTAACCTTCCCCAAATAGGATGCCTGGTATCAATATCATAGATATAGCCATCAATGGTTGGTGTAGAGTGCATAATACCAATAAATATAATGAGTTAAACTGTTTGGAGTTTTGCAATGCATTTTACATGTTGAAAGAAGAAATTGTAAAGCTTGAAATCATTCCTAATGAAGGAAAACCAAAAATTGAATCCAGTTCATTGAGTTCAACTAACCTATCCAATGTTAATATCTTTGATACAATCACCTTTCCTTTATAAGAGGATAACAAATGAAAAGAATAAATAGATGAAGTGATGGCTCTTCCATAGTACTAAAAGGGATAATATGCTCTCAATATTAAATTAAAATAACCATTTGCCACATATACCCCTCATAAGAAATTAGACACCCCAATTGATCCACATACTAGTAATAATCCCCTTCCACTAAAAGGCAATGATGAATATGGTCAAGATGAGCCTAAGAAACAACCCAGAGTAGAAGATTCATCCTTACTTCAAGCTATGGGGATACAATATTGTTGATGATATTATGAAGATCAAAGAAAACATAACACTTTATGAGTTAGCTCAAATTGTAGAACAACAAGACCTCTTGTGGAAGTCCATTTCAAACAATTATGAATCTAATAAATAGAAGATATCCCAAACAAATATGTCAATTCACATAGCTAGGAAAGAAGTTCTTCCTTTTCTATTGACTATTATAATCTTTTGGGAAAAATGTGTATAACTATTTAGTAGGTTACGATGCTTCATCGAATGGCATCCCATTAAATGTTTTGCAAAAGTTGGTCCTGACACCATCTAATTTGGCTTCCATTTTGTACTAATTAGACAAGCATGAGGTCCATGTGCTAGGAGATTTATTGAATGTGCACATGCAATTGGCCACTAAACTTATAGTGCAACAACCCCTTGATGTAAATCTATTGTACATCCCACATGTATATGGTATGTTGTCGAGTAGGGAGTGGTACAAGATATTGAATGAATACATGGGTACTTACTTCTCCCTCATGTGGTTACAATAGAAAGGTGTAGAAAATAAATTTATAGTTAAAAGATATCCTAAAATGATCCATCAAATCACTAAGTAATTTGTTAAAAATTACAAGATCATGACATTCTCTATAGATCTAGGTACCTACGTCTTATCTAAAAAACCGAGAACCCAAGACCAGGTTGACCCAATCTCTAATTAGGTATGTAAGTTGTTCCTTGATGGAGCTAGGTCTAAAAAGGGTTGAGGTGTAGGATTGGTTTTGATCATTCCATAGAAGAAAAAATATGTTCTTGCATGAAGGTTGTTATTCTGATGCACGACTAATTTATCTGAATTATATGAAGAGTGATTCTTAGTACTTTTGTTTTTCTTAACACATGAAGTCAACAATATAAAAGTATTAAGTAATTTAGAGGTAGTTGTTAACCAAATCAAGACTAATTATTAATGCAAGCTTTTATATATTAGAAGCTTCAAACATCAAGTTTAGGATTTCATTGATTTTTTTGGTGTGTTTAAGATACAATTTATTCCAAGAGAAGGAAATCAAAGTGCAGATTCGTTGGCATATTTATCTACCAATTTATCACCTTTGGTTAGGTTTAAATAATTATCATGCCATATAATTCTAGATAATATGGAATACTCTCAAGTTTTTAGTTATGATCGAAAAATTATTAACTTCATCAATTCTATACATGGGTTTAAATAACAAGTTATTGATGAAGTAGAAAAGATCATGATAAAGATTATTATGAAGATTATCATGAAGATGGAATCTTGAAATTGAAAGAGAAGAGAATTCCAAAAGCCATGACGTCTTTTGAAAGGACAGATGATTTAGACCACCTTGCATAAACAATCAAACATTCTAATTCAAAAGATGAGAAGTTTATCGCAATAAAGGTTCGTACACATGTACTACCAAGAAATGTGAACATTTTTGTGGAATGTACCGAAAAAGTGAATTTCAAGATCGGAAAACTTCTTGATCCTTATCATCATGTCATTTCCTGGTCATACAAATATCTCAAAATCTTTCACCCTAGTGTCATAACACATAACATCCCATTTAAAAACGATCAAAATCCTTTGAAAAAGATGTAGTGCCCAATCCATCCTATCCTTGAGGATATGATTCATCAAGAGGTATATAAATTTTTGGTACATATTATCTTTCTACTTAGACATTCAACATGGGTAGTCAACATTGTTCCTGTGCTGAAAAATAATGGTGAGATCAGACATTGTGTTTATTTTGATAAACTTAAATAGAGATTATGAGAAAGACAACTATACGTTCCATCTTTGGACGAGCTTATACAAATAGTTGGTAGCACTAATATTATTTCATTTCTGGATGTATTCTCATGAAACAAACACGACATTAGTAGACACATTAGTAGACAAGGAGGATAGAACTAAGACTGTTTTCACAACTAAATGGGGACATATATCTGAGCGTATGCCACATGCCCACTAAATTGTCAACACCGAACAGTCTAACTAATTGAAAGGTGTTACACATTCTATTTATATCTGTAGATTTTGGGTATTTGCATCATGCCTTGAGCAATGGGGATGGTTATTTAAAGATAGTTTTTAGTGTGGGGCACTTGGTGGCTCTGTCTGTACATTGGATTTTCTTATATTATTAAAAAGAATAAAAAGCTTCCTCCCGGGCCTCGAGGATTTCCTTTTTAGGCTGCCTGCCATTGTTAGGCTCCATGCCTCACGTCAATCTCACAAACTTGTCAAAATTGTACTCCAGCATAGTAATTCCCATCCAAACACCAGCACAAATGCGCCTCCCTGCAACGAATGGTATGAAATTGAAGTTGAAGATTAGCTCAGCAAGAGTCCATTCGATCACACTACTTGATGTGTCAGTTCCTGCATTAAATAAATCCAACAAAATAAATAAATATATACATTTAGAAAACACTTATTTTGCAACATTCTTGCAGTAAATAAATTCTACAAAATAAATAAAAATATATATTTAGAACTCACTTATTCTGCAGCTTTAAACACTATATATATTTCCTGTACATTAGTGGAAACCTTCAATAACTATACTAATCGTTGTATTCGTTGTATATAATATCTTAATGCACATTTCATATTACAATGCATGACATTTCATATTTACAATGTACAATGCATAACTTTTACCTTAATGTGATAGTTCTATATTAAACAAGATATATTAAATATGAGATCAATATAAAATTAATGGTAAATTCAATTTTTTTTACATGAATATAGATTTAAAAGAATTTTTTTTTTTTTTCCTAGAAGAATTCTTGTCGTCTATTTGTAAGGAAAAATGAAATAGAGAATACCAAAAGAAGGCTCTTGATATTATTGTCAGAGAGTCTTTCTCCCTCGCCATCATAATTTTCGCGTTGAGACATAATAATGTTAGAAAGTCTGGCACCATTCGTTTCTTCGCCACAACTTGGTGTTCTTCAATCATACTATTCACCATGTCATCAGACCGCTTTGCCAGCTTATTCATCCCCCGTTCTATTCCGTGCAAGTCCATCCATGCAATTGAAGGATTTCGTAAGCACTCCACTCCACTCAGCCTTCCACGCATCTCCACACAAGCCTGTACTGAGGTAGGAGGATACTATATACCTAAAGGTATCCGTCTCGCAACCAACATTTGAGGCATTGGCAGGGACCCTGAAATATGGGAAAATCCCTGAGACTTCAATCCTGACAGATTTTTGGGATCCAAGATTGATCCTCGTGGAAACGATTTCAACCTCATACCATTCGGTGCAGGGAGGCGCATTTGTGCTGGTGTTAGGATGGGAATTATTATGATGGAGTACAATTTTAACAAGTTTGTGAGATTGACATAAGGCATGGAGACTAACAATGGCAGGTAGCATAAAACACGCCATCCTCGACGCCTAGGAGGAAGCATTTTATTCTTCCTAATATTATAAGAAAATCCTATCTACAGACAGCCAACAAATGCTCCACACTAAAAACTATCTGAAAATAACCATCTCCATTGCTCAAGGCGTGATGCAAATATCCCAAACTTTACAGATATATATATATATATAGTATTTGTGTCACCTTTCAATTAGTAAGACTGTTCGGTGTTGACAATTTAGTGGGCATGTGGCATACGCTCAGATATACATCTCTATCCATGCGATTTGTACACATATGCACATGTATAAACTATAGTGCTTCACAAATTTATATGTACACAAATAGATCAATAAGCATGGAAGTAATATGTAACCTCACAACTTACACAATATCTTACAATAAAATCTTATTAATAACTAATACACGATTCAAAACACAAGCGTATATGAAATGATAAATGTTCTCACAAAAACATATAATTTTCAATATATAAATCATGTAATGATTAATAAATGTACATATCAGTGCCACAATCATCAAGAACGAGTACGAATTTTATCATGTATTTATATTTATAAACATCTATTGAAGGTAACAATCTATTTATATTTATAAGAGAACATGGTTTATAAGCAATCTATTTATCTAAATATGATTAATGGACTAAGATATATAAAGATATATTATAAAGAATATTCCCGCAATATGAAAATGCCTACAGTATATTAAGTATTACCTTGTGCATGCTGCATTTATCACATATGTATGTCAGTGTCTCATGTACATCACGTCTTCCATCAAACTCATGTATACTGTGAGAATAATGTGTGTAGAATATAAGGGAGAGGAGCCAATAGTGGAGCATGGACCAATAATGGCGAGCGTATTTGTAAAGTGAGTGACTAGTACATGTACATTTGTCATTCAACATTTGAAAAAAAGGTAGCTAATAAAATATGTCACATCAAATCACATCAAAGAATCACCCAATCACATGATGCCACATAGGTAAAAAAACATGCATGTCATAATGCCCTACTAATGGTCCACCCTTTTTTTCCTTTTGTATGGAAAACTACTTGATTTAAATCCCTTTAAAAACAACTTTCCATAAAATAAAAATGTTCAAATTTTTTTTATTTAGATTAAAAATAAAATATCTATTAAAGGCTTTTTTTTCAAAATTCGATGTATTTATATGTGTGTTGTACACCCCTTAACTTAGGGTGCACAACTACTGGCTCCTCTCCCTTAGATAAGTAAATAACCATACAATTGAAAGCTGACATCAACTAAAGTTCCGCATGAAATCAAAGTAAGTGATGCTCATGTCTTAGTTTCCCATTTGTGAATATTTATATTCCTAAAATACTTGTATTTAATCATGCATTAACCAATCATGCAGGTGAAAGATAAAAATATTGTGAATAAACAAAATTGTAGAGGTCTAGGATGTCCATAACATCTTTCTCAAGGAATAACTTGCACCAGGTATAATATCAATGTAATATCATGAGGTTGAGGGAAAAATATATTATCCTGTTATACATGTTTATAGAAAATTCATGAGTTAGATGAGCATTTGGAAAGAATCATAAATAGGGAGATGAACCCATAGGGAAAGAATCATAGTATATACAAATGCCATATGACATGTAGTAATTAGAAATATATTATCATGTAATTTTAGTATGTTCGATGACAAGATAAATCATAAATATTCAATATGTAAAGGTGGAAAAGTTATTTTCCCTATCTAGGGAAAGTATGTATTAAAATTTGTTTACTATTGTCACATTTCTATTAAGAAATTTACATGTAAGTTAGCTAATATGAATATATAGAATGAAATAAGTAATGAAAAGGAAATATCTAGTGTAGCACAATAGGAAAATCTAAGCCCATTGTGCTATAAAATAGACCAATGAGGAAAAAATCAATGCCATTTTCAAAAATGGAGGAAGACAGATGTAATCAGTCATTTCATAATAGGGTGATCATGAAGGATATCAATATAGTTGTAGAAGAGGGAGGAAATCCTCACAATTATATTAATGTTTAATCAACCAACCTATTATAGTGATGGCTGCAATATTTATAGATATTGCACAACTGAGTACAAAGAAATAATAACTTGCAAAGGTTTACCCAGAAACCATATAGAAATTAAAAAATATATATGATTGTTACAACAATGCAAAAAAAAAATCAACATGAATATAATAAAACAATAAATGTGGTTATAATCTCATAACCATATAACAATAATATGAAACCACCTAGTTACAACAATAAATTCTAAATTACTAAGGTAAACTAAGTTTTACCTAACAATCCCCCCTTAATTTTGCATTGTCTAAAGTGAGGTGGAGAGGAACTTTATGAACATCTTGAATTTTTCATGTGCAAGTGAATTTGTGAAGATATCTTCTTGTTGTTCAGTCGCTGGGAAAAACTGAAGTTGTACATTGTGTTTTAGCACATGCTCGCATATGAAATGAACCTATACCTCGACGTGCTTCATGCTCGCATGAAACATTGGATTGCGAACAAGTTTGAGAACACCTTCATTGTCTACATACAACATGATAGGTTTTTCCTATGGTACTCCAAGTCCTTCCAGTATGCGACATAGCCATATCGCTTCGCAAGAAGCTCCACATACAACACAGTATTTGGATTCTATAGAAGAACGAGAAACATAGTTTTTTTCTTTCCTCCCCATGATATCGATCCAGATCCCATAAAGAATAGAAATCCATAAGAAGATTTCCTATTATCAATATTACCTGCATGATCGGAATCTGAATATCCAGTCAAGAAGAATTGATCATTATTCTTGTATTCTAGACCAGGATCCATTGTACCCTTAAGACATCTCAAGATCCTCCTTGCTGCTTTCGATGAAAAACTTTGGGTTATTACATGAACCTAGGAAGATAACTCACTAAAAATATGATATCTGGTCTAGTATATGTTAGGTAAATGAGACTCCCAATCAACTTTCAATACAGAGTTGAATTTACCAGAGGAGATGGATATGAATGAGATAACTGCAATCTTGTTTCCATGGGTGTAACAATAGGTGTGTAATCCATGATTCTAATCTTCTTGAGTGTTGTCTTGGTACACTTTAACCGAGAAATAAATATATGGTTATCCTTCTACCATACTTCTAATCCAAGATAGTAGTGCATGACCCTGAGATCTATCATCTCAAATGATCGATAAAGATATTTATTCGTTGCAACGATCATCTTCACTGCTCGTACAATGATGACTAAATCATTGACATATGCAACAATTATCACAATCTTTCCTCCTTGCCTCTTGGGGTATAGATTGGGATCATATGGATTTATGATGAATCTATTTGTAATAAAATGTTCATAAATTTTGATGTACAAAATCCGAAGTGCTTGTCTAAGGTCATACAGAGATTTCTTGAGTCTACATACCTTTTTTTTTACCAGGTACAAAAAATCCATTAGGTTGAGTCATATAAACTTCCTCTTGTAGATCTCCATTCAGAAGGGCACTTTCACGTCCATCTAATGCACTTTCCAACCATATTGAGAAGCTAGAGAAAAGATCATCCTGATCATTTTGATGTTATATTTGGGAGAAAATGTCTCCTCATAATCTATGCCTTCCTTTTGTCCATACCCCTTTACTATCAGTATCGCTTTATACATGTCAATGGTCCCATCTACTTTGTACTATGTTTTGAATATTATCCCTATCATCATTGTCATTAGTGGGAACATCAGCTTCTATTTTCACAACAGGTGAAATATCTACATCAGGTGAGTCTGGACGTGGAGTCTCATCTTCCTTCTTCTCAAAGAACTCAACATCTTTGCTAGTGTAGAATTTTCTAGTCTTCAGATCTATTAATATCTACCTAAGAGCCTCTTAACTATATCCAATGAAGATATGTTTTTGAGATTGCATATCCAACTTATTTATATTCTTCTTGGGTATCTACGTGTGTTATTTGTACCTGGATACTCTAAAGTGTGCAAAGGATCACTTCCCATTTGACTATGGTTCATGTGGTGTTACTCCATCAAGAGCAATTGTGGGCACTTTGTTAAGAAAATATATTGTTGTCTTTGTTGCTTTTGCCCAGAATTTCCTCACTAGTCCAAAAACATCAGTCATGTAACACACCATCTAGATGATAGTATGGTTCCTTCTCTTAACAACACCATAATGTTTTCATGTGTGTAGGAGGCATGTGTTGACCAATTCTGTGAGCTTGAAAGTAGGCTTTGAACTCATTAATTTTTAAATCCCACACTCAATCTAAGCGGAGAGATCTTATATGATGACAAGTCTCATCTCTATAGCCAATTTGAACTTTTTGAAGTCTCAAAAGAATCACTTTTCTTATGAAGACCAAATATCCACATTTTTTCTTGATAATTGTCACACATAACATGAAATAATGAAATCTATAATTAGTAGGTTACATCAGAGCACAAATATCGATATGAACCAAATAAAGATTACTTGGAGCTCGATAAGTACTTTTCTGTAATGAAGCTCTATGTTGTTTACCTGCTAGATAGTTAGGACACTTATTAGTATCCTTCTTGATATATGGAAAGCCTCTCACCATGTTTGTACCAGGTGAAGTTATTTTGAGATATTGAAACTAATGTGACTAAGTCTTCGTGCCACAACTGTGCAGAGGATAATATTAGCCACAAGTACTTGACGCATCCATGTGGATAAAGTCAAGCTAGAAAATACGTCCCACTGGGAGGCTTCTACAACAATTTTGGAGCCTCTAGATTTGTCTTGAATCAAACACACTTTAATACCGAATGACTATCAAGTCAATCTTTAGATTAATATCTAGAAGCTAACTAACTGATAGTAGATTATTTATTAATTCTAGGGACATATAAATACGTCTGTTAATCTACAATTTTGTTAACTAAGAGGTAGATAAATATTCCCAATACCTTGTATTATGTAAGAAGAATAATCACCTAAGAACATGGGTTTTTCAAAAGGTGTGTCCCTCATAGTAGTAAACCGGTATCTGTGCCCGGTCATGTGTTGAGTGGCTCCCCCGAATAAACTTTCTGAAAAACACTACATGACATGGATGGTTCACTAGAATGAGAAATGTACAATAAGTATTCATTGTTGGGTGATCTTCTTACTCAGCTACATTACCTTTCTGATGTGGTTTCCTTTGCCAGTTCACCCTTCTTCTTTCCCTTGTTCGTAGTATGATTGTCCTTGATGAGATATGGCTGATTTTGAGGTCCAGAACTACTAGATGACCTTTCTTGTACGTGTGGAACTAGGTAATATTTCAAGTCATGTCTTCTTTGGCAAATAGGACATTTCTTCTTTTGTTTTTCCCCTTGCTGATGTTGTGGTATCCAATTTTTCCCCTCAGGAAAAATTAGATAAACATGACCTCACACAGAGAAAATAGGAGGATCGATTCGGGCATGGGAGCTCACATTTCAAGAATGAGTTGAGTGGGTTGAAGTTGTGAGACATTGAAAGTTGGTAGGATGCACATTTGAAGAGATAGTTCAGAGTCCGATGAGTTTGGACTTCATACGTGTAAGCATTTGGATTCAGTGGGAAAAAATTCTGAATTGGCGGACTACAAAAGTTCGAAGGACATCAAAAGTCCCAAAGTCCAAAATTTAGACTTTGGACATTCAGGAGTTCAGAGTTTGTTAGTGGGTTGAGTAATGAATAGTGCCACACAGAGAGGGGAGAAAGGTATGAAGTTGGAAGTTTGGATTTCAAGATTTCAGAGACATGCGTCACCTGATGAAGAAACCAAAAATCACAAACCCTGAACCCCCAAAAACACAAAGTTCTAAAACCCAAAGTCCAAATTTTTGACTTTGGGGTTTCAAAATTTTAGAACATTTTGGCTCGAGAAATGAACAGTTGCAGGCAACATGATTTTTCGGTCCTAACTTTGAACTCTGAATTTTGAAATTTGGAGGTTCAGTATTTTGAAACTCGCGAGCCAACTTTCCATACAAATAGTAACAACGACCTCCAAAGCCAAAATGCTCGAAGCTCCAAATCCCAAAAGTTTGAAATTTTGAAATTCGGAGGGTTTGATGCATGTTTAGAGTCCAAAAAGGTAGATCTACCTATCCCAGTTATTGCACTATGGCACCCTCATCTTTAGATGGCCATAAATTTTGAATGGAAGCTCAGATTTACACAAAATAGGAATTTTTGGAAATCTCTCAGTGTCCTCTTATTTTTAGTGAGACTAAGTATTCCAAAATGGGGAAGTACATTACGCCAGGGTTTAGGAATTTTTAACGAATTTAACACCTACCAAAATGATGAAGGTATGGGGCTTCTTCTTTCTCCCCAAAAAGGAAAAGTACATGGAGGTATGGGTTTTACAGTGTCACCCTCATGTATACGGTGATTTTAATGCATTATTGGGTGTTGAAGTAAGATGTCGAATTCAGTCTCTCTCTCCCTTTCTCTCATTCTTCCTATATATTGTAAGGAGTGGCTCATTTCAAAAGGTTAGACACCTTGTATATGCCCCTCCCTTC